>CM076581.1:48730375-49192464 GCA_034641835.2 Pinus albicaulis | reverse complement strand
CTCATCCCAAGGCTCCTCCTTTGGAGATAGAAGCTCATTGTCTGGTGGGATAGTCAATTTTCATTCCAGAGAAAATCTCATAGCCTTGTTCTCATTAAAGTTGACATCTCTCCTCACCACTGTCATCCTGAGTGAAGGTAAATAAACCTGGTAATTTTGTGGAGTTTCGTTGTATCCTACAAAAACTCCCAACTTTGTTGTAGTCTCAAGTTTCTTCCTCGAATCCTTGGAGACATGACAATAAACTGAAGCTCAAAAAATTCTTAAATGAGACACATTAGGTTTTATCCGAGAGAAAACTTCCTCTGGTGTGACCATACCAAGTATTCTATGAGGGCTCCGGTTCTGCAAGTAAAATATTGTGTTACATGCTTCTGCCCATAGATATAATGCCAACCCCTGATCATGTAGCATAGCTCTTGCATCTCCAACTATGCTTTTGTTCTTCCTCTCAACTACCCCATTATTTTTTGGGTTATGGGGTGCTATCAGTTCTCTTCGAATACTTTCTTTAGCACATAAATACTTGAATGCATTCAAAACAAATTCACCTCCATTGTCGCTCCTAAGAGCCTTCACCTTCTTCCCAGTCTCCTTCTCAACTAATGCCTTAAATTCTAAAAAATTGTAAAACACTTCATCCTTTTTCCTCATGAACGAAATCCAACATTTTCTAGAGAAATCGTCAATAAAAATTACATATTACTTATGTTTTGTTGTGGAGGCTGTAGAGAAGGGTCCACAAACATCAGAGTTGAATCACTCTAAGATTGCATTTTCTCTGTTATATCAACCATGGAAGGTGGATTTTACATATTTCTCTGGTGTGCAACCCTTGCATACATCTTGCTGGTCAAGGGATCCTTTACGGATATTGGTGGTAATTTGTTGCATGATTTTCAGGGCACCATGGTGTATGTTGACCATGTTAGCCTCCTATTAAATTTTGTCAAGAAATCTCGCTTAAATTCTTCAACCCCCTCTTTTTGGCCTTAAAAAGTCCTTTTTTTTTCCTATCGTTACCTTTGCCTAACCTCAAAACTGCATTAAAAATGGCCAAAAACCCGCATTTGAAAATATACAAGGTTTGGCACCTTTCGGCCCTAGCCCCCCAGTCTTCTTCTCCATGTAACCTGGGTGCCATACCAAGCGCTAAACCTGGAAGTGCTTATCACGCATATATATATATATATATATATATATATATATATATATATATCGGGCACATTTATAGCCGTCGATCTGTACAGATCCGACGGCATTCGCCAGCCTTCATCGCGCCTGTGACTCACTCCGTTCATCGCCCAAATCACCCGTCCACCGTCCGATCGACCTGCAAAATCAACGGCTCACAGTACTCCCGCCCTAGTGGTCCCCGCTCCATGCACTATACAAAACCGGTGGTTTATATCGCACCGCCTTTCCGAGGCAGGCAATATTTTATTTTCGGGAGCGATTCCATACATCGTTCGCCTCGTGTCTCTGCGTACGGCCCAAAAACCGCCGTTCATCGCGCGTTATAGTTCGGCAGCAGACGTGGCGCGATATGCGCGTGAGCCGTCCGATCTACAGCAGCCCATTCGACGGTGATCGTTCATCGAAGCTACGCAAAAGTTAACACGGGAAATCGTACCCCTGGCCCACCGTTCATCATCCTCCGACTCATTTCCAGCCGTTGATATCCTCCTGATATCTGACGGTCCAAGTCACTTACCACTCCGCCATTCGACTCCGTACTTCCACGTCACCCGTTCCACGTGTTTGTCGTATTTTTCCTCCGCCCTTATACATTTCATCCATTTTTCAAATTTCAAATGTTTTACATTGAAAATTTACACCAGTTCATCCTCCATCGTTTCACTGCATTTTTCCGCCACCCTGCATTGTTCCACCATTTCTCCATGTCTGCACGACCATTTTCATTGACCCCACCATATCCACCATCCCCATGCATGGTTTTCCTAACGAGTTTGCGGGTTTTGCAGGGTTACAGCAGCATAAAACTGCCATGATTTACAGTCTTGATTGCAGTAGCAGAGCACATCAAAGGACTACTTTTCAGAGGCTGTAATTATGGAAGAAGGCCTGGGAAGATATGTCGACAAGACTTCCATTAAAGATGCAGGGTTAAATTTTGTCAAACCCTCCATAGGCATTCAAAGCACAGATTGCGCAGATGGAAATATTAATGGACCAGCAGAGAAATATCAGTGGACGATCGAGGAATTCAGAGTTCAGCATTGAAGATCTTAAACCATAATTCAAAGTTAGAAGGCAGAGGGTACCATTCACAGAAAAAATACCTCAATACTTTCTTTTCAGCACCATTCTCTTTCAGAAAAGGACGAAATGTCTATGAGATTTTACTTTGCCGTGTCCCTGAAGAGATTTCTACCCAGTGCATTTATTTTAGTAAGCAGGCAGCAGAGTACATACAACACTACAAAGTCATTCAGCATATGGGCGTGCATGTTTCCGCCATCTTGTCTTAATGAGACAATTAAATGTTCATCACCTACTCCCTTTTCGTGTTTTCTTTTTCTCCTATAAAGCTCCCGAAGAACAGATGATTTAGGGTTCCATATTTTATCAGAAAACTATGCAGTGAAAGGATTTTTGTATACATTTTGTTGAACTCTTATATTAAGGTTCAGAGCCCATAGGGTCTCAGTGAGGAGGAGTTCCATCTGTTAAAGAGGATTCTAGTCTTTGGTATTTCACAGTGTGTAACTTTCTCTCTTATGTGGTATTTTAGTAGATCATTTCATTTCATCCATCTTTCCTGTATCATGTTTTGGAATGCTAGTGGCTCACTGATTTTTGGTATGGATTTATCCTAGTTGATACCCATGCTCGAATTAGTCAAGCGCTTTAAATATGGCTCAGGCATGATATTATGTTCCACTATTCATCTAAACCGTATTTCTGCTATATTAGTTTCTTTGGGATGGTGTTTTTAAAACGCTATTATCATGTATGGATTCTTAAATTGGTAAGCCCATTACATGGTGGTATTGTGTATCTGGATATTAGTTCATTGACAACTAGTATTTTCTCAATATTTCATTCACTACATACACCTTCTGATAATTTATTTCTGTGAGGTATTTTTGAATTGGCCCTCTTTATAGTAAGTTGTCTCTGAATTGTCTGTTGCTTTTATATTGGAGTTCTGCACATTGCCTCTGCAGTATTCCCTTTCTCTGTGTCAGTTTCTAAAGGTCTTGGTTCCATTCAGATTAAAATTCCTTGTTTACAATAGATAGCATGAGAGCTTTTTATTGATAACTTCCTCTATTATACCATATGCTCCTTGCTAATATAATATTTCCTAGGCACTAGTCTATCACAACTCTAGGCTGTCTCTAGGAGTGACAACATCTTTTTGGCGCCGTTGCCGGGGAACAAAGTTGAGAAATTTTAAATCCCTGGGCCTCGACAAAATCTAATTCACTCTTCAAGTAGGTGAGCATGGAGAGTTGAGAGTTGTAGATCCCTCACCTTGGCGACTCCACATTTGTTTATTAGATAAATTTATTTGTAGTCCCGGCTCCTCGTAAGCCACACCTGAGGTCAGATACGTCTCAGCCAAAGACACCTTCAGTGTCTAACCCTGAAAAGATCATACACAGAATAAATTGGAGGGAAAGAAAATCAGTCCACTCTGAAATCCCTGAATTGTATATAGAAAACTTTCCATCCTCTTCTTCTCAAGTAGCTCAAGTGCTAGTTCCCGACTCCACTGTGGGAGATACCGATTATTATTCAGATAGCCCACCCCGAGGAGGTGTCAGAAATAAAGATAATTTTCACCCTACTCTTGAGGTCGAAGAGGTCAAGGAAGTCACTGAAGTATCTGTTGTTAACAGACCATTATTCCCCTCAACACCTCAGCCTGCTGTTCATTACATTCCTATTGTTATTCATACTCCACTACCTCCTCCTCCTCTTACTCATTAAACTATTTCACTACCTCCACCCCCTCCAATGGCCAATGTTCCAGGATTCTTGATAAATAAATATTCCCCTTTGGCATTACCCCAAGTGTTGAATTATATGCCACAACATTATCTGAAGATTTTACCCCGATTCAATGGGGAAAACGAGATTGATGCTCAAAAACATCTTGAGGTCTTCTGTGCTTTTGCAGAGAATTTTAATGTGGAACACTTAGATGTGGTCTTAAGGCTGTTTGTCCAATATCTTGATGGTGAAGCTTGAAAATGGTTTAAGACATTGGCATGCCGTTCTATTACCAGTTGGGAAATAATGGAAGATACTTTTCTCAGGAAATGGGGAGAGAAGAAAGACCATGGACATTGTCTTACTGAGTTCAATACACTCAAGAATATACATAATGAAGGAGTGTCAGAATTTATCAAGAGATTTAATAAATTGTATTTGAATCTTCTTGCTGATATGAAACCTCATCAAACTGCTGCTAAAGTTGTTTTTGTAGCAGCTTTTGATTCAGAATTTGTTTTCTCTCTCAGAGAAAGAAAGCCTGCTACTCTAGATGATTCTCAGACAGATGCACTAGAGTTGGAATCAAACTTTGCCTCCACTGGAAAATCTGAACAAGATACCAGAAGAAGGGGCAAAGAGGAGGTATCAACCTCTAACCAAGACAGAGACTCAGCTAATGACAGAATTGAAGAAATGAGCAAAATGATTAAGAACCTTTCTAGTAAACTGGTCAAGCTTGAATTGGAAGCCAAGAATTCAGCCTCCAATAATTTCCACAATTCTCCAAACAGAGGTTACAATCCTCAGTATAGGAAACCACCCCTGCAAATATTGCCAAGGGAAGCAAAGGAACAACAAGATCAGGTACCACACCCATTGTACCTGGAAGATCCAGTAGATGAACCTACTGAAGACACTTCTTATGGAATAGAGGATGCAAATCTTGCTTTTTCAAATAGTGATGGAGAATAATGCCCTTTGCAAGGAAATAATAACATTGAGTGCTCATTGCAAGAAGAAGAAAAGGCCAGAGACACAAAAGACTCAGAAATTGATCATTATTATAAACAATTTGCTGATTTCATGCAAGCACAGTTCAATAGAAGAGATGATCTCAGATCTTCTAGGAAGAGGACTCGTACTCAAGATCAAGAAGAAGAGCTACCCCAGAAAGAAGCACCTGCTCAGAAGGAATCAACAATGCAGAAAGTCACAAACAAAGGTAAGGGCCTTCTAAAAAAACCTTTGCAGTCTAGTGATCAAATTCCTTCCTCTTTGAAAGTAGTCATTACCCCTAATACCAAGTTTGTGTCAAAAGAAGTCAAACCCTTAGCCGAAAATAAAGAGTCAAAAGAGGTTGTAGTAGAGAATTCCTCTCCTGTTTTCAGTCTACAAAGGGAACTTGAGAAAGTCAAAATCCCAGCTCCCTTGACTAAACTATTGAAACAACCTGCATATCAATCCCAAGTCACCTCTTTTATGATCCCTCCAGAAGCTGCACTCACCCTAGATAGTCTCAACCTTCAAGAAGAAAGACCCATGGTTGTCTTTGGTCCACATGTTGAGGAATTAGATGCTTCTACTCCTCCCTTTTATGTATCTCTAGTGATTCATGACCTACTATTACATAATTGTATGTTAGATTCTGGAGCTTCCCATAATCTATTTCCTCTGTTAGTCATGGAACAACTAGGATTACAAATCACCCGTCCATACAAGGACCTCTATTCATTTGATTCCAAAAGAGTTAAATGCCTAGGGATGATCAAGGATTTGGTGGTCAATTTGGCCCAAATCCCAGCAAAAAGTGTGGTAATGGACATCGTGGTGGCTGACATCCCAGCTCGCTTTGGCATGTTATTGTCAAGATCCTGGGGAACAAAAATTGGTGGGTCTATTAAGTTGGATTTAACATATGCCACTATCCCAGTTTTTGGTGGCCAGGAGAGGAGGTTGTACAGGGAAACTAGATTTGTCAAGATGGTGACTAAGGCTGACAACTCTGTTAATTCACCAGTCTACAGTAAAGAAGGAGATTTCTCATGCTTGATGCTGGAAGAAGATCAAGATTATGCTCATGAACCATCCTTCTGCCAGATCAAGACTGAGCAGCCCTCAGAGAGCCATGAAGCAGGAATCTGGACACTTCATTTTGATAGAGCAAATTCAAGAGAAGGTAATGGAGCTGGAATATTATTGATTTCTCCTACAGGGAAATGGGTCCCATTGTCTTTCAAGCTGGAATATGAAGCTACTAACAATGTGGCTGAATATGAAGCACTTCTATTAGGATTGCAGATAGCTAGGAACATGAATATACAAAGTTTAAAAGTTCTGGGTGATTCAGAACTGGTGGTTAGACAAGTCAGGAATCTATGTCAAACCAAACATCCACGACTGAGGACTTATAGGAATGAAGTTTGGGACATGATGGAAAATTTATTCTTGGCATTCAATATCCAGTTCATGCCCCGAGAACAGAATAGGATGGTTGATTCCCTTGCTGTGGCTGCTAGTACATTCCGTCCACCTCAGAACCCCCTCTTGAGGTATGAAATTGAGGTACGTTATCGACCATCAATCCCAGATAACATCAAACACTGGCAGGTATTTGAAGATGAAAAATAGATGAAGAGATTCCTGGAAACAGTAGGAGAATTCTCAAATATGGAGATTGATGCTGGTGAAGAAGAGCAGACTGAAGACACTTCAGAAAGAAATTGGGAGAAGAAAATGGCAGGTAATAAAGTGTTGCAGTTAAAGGGAAACATTATACCTAGAGGGCTGGTGCCTCTAGAAAGATTATTTGACAAGAATGATGTCCCACTGCAACCAAGCAAAGTGGTAGAAGAAAATCAGGTAGAAGACCTGAATCTTGGTACTGAGGCTGACCCCAAAATTGTAAAATTGTCCAAGAAGATCCCAGGAGAATATAAAAAGCTATATCATAAATTATTTCAGTCTTACAAAGATGTGTTTGCATGGCCTATCAGGACTTGAAAACTTTTGACATCAGTATAATGCAGCACAAAATTCCACTGAAGGGAGATGCAAAGCCTCATAAGCAGAAGCTTAGACAAATAAATCCCTTGCTGCTTCCCTCTATTGAGAAGGAAATCAAGAAGCTGTTAAAGGCCAAAATAATTGTGCCATTGAGGTACTCTGAATGGGTGGCAAACCTAGTCCCTGTCCGGAAGAAGAATGGGGAAATAAGGTTGTGTGTGGATTTCAGAAATTTAAACAGAGCATCCTTAAAGGATAATTATCCACTGCCTAAGATGGATCACATCCTGCAGAAGGTGGTTGGAGCTTCTAGGATGTCAATGATGGATGGATTCTCTGGTTATAACCAGGTGGCTGTACTTCCAGAAGATCAAAAGAAGACTGCTTTCACCACACCATGGGGTACATTTATTTATGCTAGGATGCATTTTGGATTGATTAATGTAAGGGCCACTTTTCAGAGGGCCATGGACATTGCTTTTGTTGGGGAGCAAGATAAATTTCTAGTAGTCTACCTCGATGATATCACTGTATTTTCAAAGAATGATACTGAGCACATTGAGCATCTGCGTAGAACCTTTGAGAAATGTAGAAGGTATGGTCTCTCTCTAAATCCTCAAAAATATTTATTTGCATTAGAAGAGGGTAAACTTTTGGGACACATTGTGACTAAAGATGGGGTGAAGATAGATCCTAAGAGGGTAGAGGTTATAAATGGTATTGCTTTTCCCAGAAATAAGAAGGAGGTACAGGTGTTCCTAGGGCGCATCAATTTCCTAAGAAGGTTTATTCCTAACTATGCTGAAATAGTTAGACATATAACTGACATGCTGAAGAAGAATAATGAAGTTAAATGGTCCCAGGAATCACGAGAGGCATTTACCAGGATAAAAAATGCTTTTGCAGAAGCCCCTGTGCTAGCTGGACCAGATTATGATAAACCTTTCATGATCTTTTATTTTGCATCACTTCATACAGTAGCAGGAGTTTTATTGCAGAAAAATGAGGAAGGGTACAAACAGCCCATTGCCTTCTTCAGTCAGGTGCTCCGTGATGCAAAATTAAAGTACAACATATTAGAAAAGCAAGCATACGCCCTAGTGAAATCCCTCAAAGCATTCCGCATATATATCTTGCAGTCCCATATCACCGCATTTGTGCCTGCAGCTGCTGTAAAAGATATTCTTATTCAGGGGGATAGTGAAGGAAAAAGGGGGAAGTGGATTGCCAAGATACAGGAATATGACTTAGACATCGGCCCTACTAAGCTGATCAAAGGACAGGGGCTAGCCAAGATCTTATCTGAATCAAACTATCAAGCTTTGGGTATAAAATTGTCCATAATAGCAAGTGAGGAAGCTGAGGAGAAAGAAGAATGACATGGAATTGGGGTAGCTACTCCAGAAACACATATAAAGTATCTCACCAGTCCGTGGTACAAAGAGATAGTATAATATCTCCTCACACTCAGCTACCCTCCAAGCTGTGATAAAACTAAATACAGGACACTAAGATTGAAATCACAGAAGTACATAGTTACCAATGGCTGGCTATACTAGCGAGATCCCTCAGGCATCCTACTCCTGTGTCTCACAGAGGATGAGGTAGAGAGTATTATAGCCGAATTTCATGAAGGTATCTGTGGGGGTCATTACAGCTGGAGGGCCACTGCTCACAAAATACTGAAGGTTGGCTTCTATTGGCCCAAGATTTTTGGAGTTGTTTTTGCCGAGGTTAGAGCTTGTGAGAAGTGTCAGAAATTTGCTGAAAGACTGAAATTGGCACCTCTGCCCATGATTCCCGTGCACGTGGACGAACCATTCCGACAATGGGGAATCGATTTTATAGGTGAAATACATCCTCCATCGAGTGGTCAACATAAATGGATTTTAACTGCCACCGATTATTTCACAAAATGGGTGGAAGCCATACCAGCAAGGAACGCCACAGATACTGTGATAATTCATGGAAGAAAACATCATATCCAGGCTTGGCTACCCTGCTAGAATAGTGACTGATAATGCACAGGCCTTCAAGTCTGCAAATTTTGTGAGTTTCTGTCAGCAGTATAACATCAGACTAAGTCACTCTACAACCTATTATCCACAGGGAAATGGCTTGGCAGAGTCTTCCAATAAAACCCTGGTAAGAGCACTGAAGAAGGCTATAAATGAAAACCAGAAAAATTGGGATTCCCAGTTGAAATTTGCTCTGTGGGCCAGTAGAATTACCAACAAGAGAGCAATTGGGAAATCCCCATATGAATTAGTATATGGGAGGGAAACAATATTCCCTATACAATTAGCCCTACCAGTAGCCTGATTCATGCAGGAAAGTCAAGAAGATCCTGATGATATGACCAGGCGAATAAATCAGCTGGTGGAATTGGAAGAAACACGCAACCAGGTGAGTCAAAGGCTGACAAAGTATCAGGAGAAGATGAAACGCCTTTTTGATCAGCATTCTAAGGACAGGAATTTGCATATTGGTGATTTAGTGCTCAGGTGGGATATCCTAAGGGCTGAAAAAGGAAAGCACAGGAAATTCAACCCACTCTGGTTCGGCCCCTTCAAAATTGCGGAACAGGGAGGTAACAATAATTTCCAGTTGGAAAATTTACAGGGGGACTTGCTTGACGCCCCTGTAAATGGTCAGTTTCTTAAACCCTATTTCCAGTTCTAATTCAGGCAAAGATAACCTGATGTATTATACCGTATATTAGTTTGTTTTCACTCTTATTTGAAATAATGAGGGTGTCGCGATGAATTATGGAAAAGAAAGGTAGAAGTGCTGAAGAGCAGAGTTTGCACAGAATATTATCAGATGGTCTGTGAAGTTCTCGACACGTCCAGGGATGAACGTGTCGTCCCCAGGTGGAGCCAATGTTGACCATGTCAGCCTCCTATTAAATTTTGTCAAGCAACCCCGCTTAAATTCTTCAACCCCCTCTTTTTTGCCTTAAAAAGTCCTTTTTTTTTGCCTATCGTTACCTTTGCCTAGCCTCAAAACTGCATTAAAAATGGCCAAAAACCCGCATTTGAAAATATATAAGGTTTGGCACCTTTCAGCCCTAGCCGTCGATCTGTACAGATCCGATGGCATTCGCCAGCCTTCATCGCGCCCGTGACTCGCTCCGTTCATCGCCCAAATCACCCGTCCACCGTCCGATCGACCTGCAAAATCAACAGCTCACAGTACTCCCGCCCTGGTGGTCCCCGCTCCATGCACTGTACAAAACCGGTGGTTTATATCGCACCGCCTTTCCGAGGCGGGCGGTATTTTATTTTCGGGAGCGATTCCATACATCGTTCGCCGCGTGTCTCCGCGTACGGCCCAAAAACCGTCGTTCATCGCGCGTTATAGTTCAGTAGCGGACGTGACGCGATATGCGCGTGAGCCGTCCGATCAACAACAGCCCATCTGACGGTGATCGTTCGTCGAAGCTGCGCGGAAGTTAACACGGAGAAATCGTACCCCTGGCCCACCGTTCATCATCCTCCGACTCATTTCCAGCTGTTGATCTCCTCCTGAGATCTGACGGTCCAAGTCACTTACCGCTTCACTAGTCGAATCCGTACTTCCACGTCACTTGTTCCACATGTTTGTCGTATTTTTCCTCCGCCCTTATACATTTCATCCATTTGTCAAATTTCAAATGTTTTACGTTGAAAATTTACACCAATTCATCCTCCATTGTTTCACTACATTTTTCTACCACCCTGCATTGTTCCACCATTTCGCCATGTCCGCACGACCATTTTCATTGACCCCGCCATATCCACCATCCCCATGCATGGTTTTCCTAATGAGTTTGCGGGTTACAGCAGCAGAAAACTGCCATGATTTACAGTCTTGATTGCAGTAGCAGAGCACATCAAAGGACTACTTTTCAGAGGCTGTAATTATGGAAGAAGGCCTAGGAAGATATGTCGACAAGACTTCCATTAAAGAAGCAGGGTTAAAATATGTCAAACCCTCCAGAGGCATTCAAAGCACAGATTGCGCAGATGGAAATATTAATGGACCAGCATAGAAATATCAGTGGACGATCGAGGAATTCAACGTTTAGCATTGAAGATCTTCAACCATAATTCAAAGTTAGAAGGCAGAGGGTACCATTCGTAGAAAAAATACCTCAAAACTTTCTTTTCAGCACCATTCTCTTTCAAAAAAGGACGGAATGTCTATGAGATTTTACTTTGCCGTGTCCCTGAAGAGATTTCTACCAAGTGCATTTATTTTAGTAAGCAGGCAGCAGAGTACATACAACACTACAAAGTAATTCAACATATGGGCATGCATGTTTCTGCCATCTTGTCTTAATGAGACAATTAAATGTTCATCACCTACTCCCTTTTCGAGTTTTCTTTTTCTCCTATAAAGCTCTCGAAGAACAGATGATTTAGGGTTCCAGATTTTATCAGAAAACTATGCAGTGAAAGGATTTTTGTATACATTTTGTTGAACTCTTGTATGAAGGTTCAGAGCCCATAGGGTCTCAGTGAGGAGGAGTTCCATCTGTTAAAGAGGATTCTGGTCTTTGGTATTTCACAGTGTGTAACTTTCTCTCTTATGTGGTATTTTAGTAGATCATTTCATTTCATCCATCTTTCCTGTATCATGTTTTGGAATGCGAGTGGTTCACTGATTTTTGGTATGGATTTATCCTAGTTGATACCCATGCTCGAATTAGTCAAGCGCTTTAAATATGGCTCAGGCATGATATTATGTTCCACTATTCATCTAAACTGTATTTCTGCTATATTAGTTGCTTTGGGAGGGTGTTTTTAAAACGTTATTATCATGTATGGATTCTTAAATTGGTAAGCCCATTACATGGTGGTATTGTGTATCTAGATATCAGTTCATTGACAGCTAGTATTTTCTCAATATTTCATTCACTACATACACCTTCTGATAATTTATTTCTGTGAGGTATTTCTGAATTGGCCCTCTTTATAGTAAGTTGTCTCTGAATTGTCTGTTGCTTTTATATTGGAGTTCTGCACATTGCCTCTGCAGTATTCCCTTTCTCTGTGTCAGTTTCTGAAGGTCTTGGTTCCATTCAGATTAAAATTCCTTGTTTACAAGAGATAGTATGAGAGATTTTTATTGATAACTTCCTCTGTTATACCATATGATCCTTGCTAATATAAGATGTCCTAGGCACTGGTATATCACAACTCTAGGCTGTCTCTAGGAGCGACAACAGTGTAGATGACCCTAACTCTTGTGCCAGAGTTCTTCAACATCTTGACTTTGCACTTTTTATGCCTTGCTACTCAATGTAGCGCAATATCCCTCCTCAAGTTTGTATAGGTTCTTTACTCGAACTCCAAACTGATTCACTTTCCCGGTAGTTATGTGTCTCAAAAAGGCTTTCCCTTTATTGAAAATAAAATCATAACCTATATCCTCCAATACTGCTACATAGATCATGTACTTCTTCAACCCAAGTACAAACATAACATATTTGAGGGGAAGAGGGGAGGCTTTCTGCCTCTCAAAGGTGACGGTACTTATTCTTGTAGCATTGTACCTCCTATTATCCCCCAATTCAATATGCATCTAGATATCCTTCACACTAAGCTACTGAAAAATTCCTTGCACCATGTCATATGGAATGAGGCAACATAATCAAGGTACCATATACTCCCCATAATAGTGTCGGTTATGCATGTCATTAAGGTGAAGTCTAATTCGAATTATGAAGCCAATGCTTCACCTCGTGCTCCTCCTGGAGGCTTTTTGTTAGACTTCTTGTGTGGACATTTTGTTGCACAGTGCCTGTATTCATGGAAGTGGAAACATTTTATGTTGCTCAAGTTTTTCTTTTTTCCATTATTTTGGTTGGATTTAGATTTTCTTTGGGTATTCTTTCCTTTTCCCTTCTTCCCCTTCCAAACCAAGGCAAAATTATCTTCATCCTTTTCTCTGGATGATACTCCATCTCTATTATTTCTCTTGATCTCTTATTGAACCAAATCAGACCACAACCTTTCCCAATTTGGTAATTTTTCCCTTCCATTCACAGTGTCTTGCTAGTTGTGTTAGGATTTTGGAAGTCCTAGAAGATCTAGGCTCACCAAATCACCTTCTACAACATTCTCTCCAACCCCTCCAAGCTCATCTCAGACTTGAGTGAATCTGGAGAGGTATTGTGGAATATTATCATTTTTTTGCATCCTAATGTTTCAAAGTTTATATTTTAGAGGAAATTTTCAATGGTCACTACTATTTTAGAATAACTCAATTAGTGTCTTCCACATAGCAAATGGTGTTTCATTTCCATGGAGATTTGAGACCACATGGTCTCTCGCACCTTCTAGAAGAATTATCTTGCCATTTGTAACATCCTTCTTCCATTTGGCTAATTGTTGTGCATCAGACTGATGGGGTCTCATTATGTCAGTTTTAACATATTCTAACACACCATTTTCATTAAGCACTGCTTCCATTTGATCCTTCCAGGTTATCAAATTCGAGCTACCCTCCAGGGCATACTCGAATGTTAGTCTGTTGAAAGACATTCACTTGAATCTGAAGAAAAGTTGCTACACTAAAGCTACAAATTTGAAATTCTTGAGGGAAAATTTTAAAATACTAGTTCTAATGTGATTTTAGGGCTCTGATACCATGTAGAAATTTGATAGAAATTTCAATTTCTTAAGAAATCGAACTGAAATCAGGAGACATAAATTCTACTCTACTAATCTGCGGAATGAAAATCACAATTTATAACAACGTGCATAGACATGCAACAAGAAAAACTACAAATACACGGTGATTTAAAGGAGAACCCAATCAGGAAAAACCCCTCAAGCCTCTTTTCATTAATCAATTGAATATAGAAACTATTATAATTTCATGCTCTAGCTTTGAGAAACACCTACAAAAGAAAAATTGTTCTCTCTACTGAATGAGAACCATTTTCCAAAACTTAGCCATTTTCTGCCACTTCAAGCCTCCTATTTCCTTGCACAATTATGAGTTAATTCAAGCTCCTAAAAAATACGGAAGTCCATAATTCCTTGCCCAATTCCTAAGGAATTGATCTCCTGACTGTATGAAAAAATTATACACTCAACTAGTATACAATGAATGTTACACTAGCCTTTGTCTCCTCCACTCCAACTGAGAAATTCTAATTCAATGCATGTTTAGGATATTTTGTGTTGATTTATCAGTTAACTGATAGATATATGAGTTAGACTGTTGTCTCACTGGACAATTGACCTTCAACTGACTCTATTAATTGTTAAAGGTCAATTAACTAAGTACAACTGAAAATAACTAAACTATATTGCTAAAATTTAGAAATCAACACATGCATTATTGAACTCCAAGCCCACTAACTAGAATTTTCTAATCTAACTGAGTGACAAGAGCCATGTCACACTAGTTAAATGCCTCCAAGTTTTCCTGCTGATGTGGAATTTCGATTTACTCAATTTGACTAAGCCTAAAGTCAAGTTGAGTCTCTCTTGCTACAATTTCTAGGAAGTAACAATACACTCATGAAAAAAAACTTGAATAATTTCATATAATAGTTTGTAGTTACTGTCATTCATGTGGAGAAGTGTGAATATAAAGGATAAGTTCCACTACCCTGCACAACTTGTACCCAAAATAAAATATTGAATATACCTATAGTTGGAAAGCATTGCAGGGTGCCACAAACTTACAGTAGTCAGCACACAAGAATTTGTCATTTAAACAAATTTATATACGTTGATTTGACCAAAAATAGGTTGTATGTGGCAGAGTTACGAGGTGCCACATGATACCAGTGTGCAGTTTGGGTCCACTTCACTATGGGATTAATTCCCTGACACAAATTCATGGCACATCATTTAAAACTATCGGGTATTGCGAACTAAAAATAACCAGTAGACAATAATTTTTCATTTAACAAACACTGAAGTCTCACTGTGAAAGTGGAAATAATTAGGCCTTAAAAAATAACAAATTTATATACGTTGATTTTGACCAAAAATTGGAGGCATGTGGCAGAGTTATGGGGTGCCATGTGATAGCAGCGTGGAGTTTCATAGCATGTAACTACGGGGATAATTCCCCGACACAAATTCATGGTGCATCATTTAAAATTGTCGGGTATCATGAACTGAAACATGTATGCAAAAAATACTTGTGTGCATAAGTGTGGACATAAAAGGTAAATTTTTACTGTTCCACAAGGGAGAGTCCAAAAGCAAATACTGACTCTATATTATCCATTTTTGTCCTTAACATTACAATAATGATTGTATTACATATATTAAATGGATAATATATGCAAAAATAAATGTGGTTCATGACTATATGTGGAACTAAAACATGTGTGCAAGTGCGAACATAAAATTATAAGTTCCACTGTTGCGCACAAGGTGAACCCAAAAGCAAATATTGAATCTACAATTGTATCTTAAAAGTTGGCCAAGAAATCTAGGCTTGTAAGACATACAACAATAATACAATCATCAAACAAAGGCTATTATTTTCATATATTTCTTTCAAGTTACTCTCATTCTCACATTACAAATTTACAGCAAAATTGTGTGTAGTTAGTCTATATGAAACAAAGACACGTTGAACTGAAATGCAACAAAGACATGTGCTAAAGTGAAAAAATAAAAACGTAAGTTTCACTAGTCCGTACAAGGTAAGTCCAAAAAAAAAAAGAATCTGTACTATCCATTTATTTCCTTAATATTATAACCATGTCTGTATTATTAAATGTGACTCAAAACTAAAACATGTGGGGAACTATGGATTTCAAAGTAAAAGTTCCACTGCTCCGCATAAGGTGAACCAAAAGTAAATATTGGATCTACAATCGTATTGTAAAATTCAACCCATATACCTGGACTTGGAAAAAATACAACAATAATTTCATATATTAGTTTCAAGTTATTGCAATCCATGCATTTCAAATGTATTTCTTGTTAACTTGTCCCAAAAATCTGTATGATTGATATCATCCAAATTTTTTATTGATATCATTTCATATATTAGTCCACTTTGCTAGACTTAGTCGCCCTACTTCAAGCCAAGTAGGTCACAGTCGCCTACTAAGTGGCCATATCCATGACCACAAATAGAAACAAAAAAAGTAAAATTGAAATAGATGAAATGAATTTTAAAAAGTGCCTCCTGTTTCGAAAAATATTACCAACCCTAACACAATTACCTAAGTAAACATGAATTTATAACATACAAAAATCAGAAAACAGACATATCAAAACGAAGAATAAGACCTACTCTTAAGGCCACTTACACTAGAATATGTTGTATTAATGTTAATTAAATCATTGGTTCATATTTTACACTACTCTACTACTTCTAACCAAATTGTTGCTTCATAATCCAGCAAATCAGACTGGCAAGCCCACCAAATACATGTAATTTTAAACACATAAACAAATGCACATTATGTAACTTGAAACAAACTAACAAATGCATACAAACAATTCATAAATTGTGTCCTACTTCGAAAAATGTTACAAAACGTAACACTATTTTCTAAGAAAATATGAACTTCTAAAGTACAACAATCACGAGACAAATAAGAAGAAAAAAATAGAACCTACTAGTAAGTTCACTTAGACTGCAACTATATTTTATAAATGTCAACCAAATTCCATAAAAATTGAAACACAGACAAACAAAAACATTTATTGATAGATAAAGAAATCATGTTATACACTTTCATGTACGAGCTAAAGGTCTGACATCAGTGGAACCAATAGTAACAAAGTCAACATCTTAGCCAAATCAAGCAGATGGATTAAGAAAACACAAAGGAGAATCAATTCATTTCCCCTCAAAGGGCCTATCACCAAATAAATATTATCCAGTTCATGCACAATAAAAAACTTTGAGTGAGCATAACCAGGTTCCCAACTAACAAACACATGTAAACAGACAAAAATCAAAGCACAAAAAACTAGCAAAATATGATTCAAATTCAAACATATTGAAAAAAAACACGCACTTACCACTTTCACTCTTCTATATTTTTATTTTTTTTTCCAGTGACTTCACAAACTTTAATCTATGTGTTTTTCTTCTACACACTTTTCTACAACTCTACCACATAACAAGTATCACGACTTTTTGCAAAATGCGACATGACCAGTGCATTTTGCAAATGCAACTCCACTTCTCAACACTAAGTTTTATATGTTGGTTCCCAAAATATCCACTTTGCAGTTGAGGAGATATATTGAATGTTCAAGGTGTGTTAATACTGTTGCAAATCAACAATGGAATTTGATCATCTATGTTCTTAAATGCGTAGAATACAAATTTCCTTAATTAAATTTCAATGTTCACTCCCACACATCAAGTGAAACGTTGCTTAGCTTTACTTTAACTAAATATTCCTTTTAATTAACTCCAACAGAGAGATTTTATCACGAATGCTTTTCTTGAAACAATAATATTTATCAAGAAGAACATGTTTAGTTTCTAAGAAACATGTCATTGTTCCAAGATTTCATTTCAAGGTCCTGTAAAATACAAGACACTTGTTTTGCTCTTTATTATTACTTTCAAATATTTTTGTCATATAAATACCCATGCACTTGTCACATATAACCATAGGTAATTATTCGTTTTAGCTCTTCCATCCAATCAAAAAATTGGAATTTCATTTTTGGAAAAAAAAAACAAAAAAACAAAAAAAAAACAAAACAAAACAAAAAAACAAAAAAACCAATTACTTTATTTACAATATTGTCATAAATATTGCATCTTACAAAACATTATACTAGACAAATTATCCAAAGTCAACTAAAAGTATTGCAATGGTTGACTGAAAAACGATTTCTATATTCCTTGTTATGGAAGGGACTAATAAGGATGTTTAATATTATTATAATAAATAAGCTAATTATTTAGTAATATATGTATTTTATGAATATAAATTTATTAAACTAATTTTTTAATCAAAATACGGAGTAATTATAGCATGAAAAAATAATTAAATAATATTAATATTAATAATTATTATAATGAATTTATTGGTGCAAAAAAAAAAATGATATGAAATTTCAGTACGAGGAAAAAATAAAATTTGAGAGAAAAATGTGATTTAATTTTCCAATGAAAAATTACAATTAAAGACATGTCCGCCCAATTTGCTCGTTCACAACGTGTTTTTGTTCTCATTTTTATCCTATCATCTAATGATCTAATCATTAAAATATAAACCCTTCTAAGTGCCAACACGTTTCTTTTTATATTCAAACCTTGGATTCTAACCATTAAGAGGTTGTGTATGATAAATATCCATATCCTTAATATGCTCTCTAGGATAATTACATGTAAAGGATTTTTAAGGCATACTTATAAAATATAGCTAATCAACTTAATCAACAAAATCCCATGAAATATCTATCAAACTCCTAAATTCTTAGTAGACCCCTGACAACATCATTATGCTTTTTCTTTAACTAAGAGTCCCAAATTACCTTTTCTTGATGCCTATGAAAGCAAGTTCAAAGTTTTATAAAAAAATTACTACATTTCCTTGTTGTGACCTGCAAAATTCATATTCTAGTGTTTTGTTCTCTATTTTCTTTACTAACCTTCACTTTTCATAACTACTTTATTTTACTTATCGCTGCGACTCAAAAGCATGTTCTTAGCTACATCTGGTCCTCTTGGCCCTTTAATGTACTTTTTCTTCCTCCACATCCCTTTCTTTAGCATGCTCTATTGATTTATCTTAAGAATTATTAACGCCTACTCTTTTGTCCTCTGTTATTTCATTTTCACTTCACTCTTATACACTTAAGGTATATATTCTTAAGGTCTTTTCTATTGCATAAGTCCTTCCCTTCCTTAAAAATATTGGGTGTGGAGCTTGATTATCTTCCTTGATTAGATGTATCGCAGCATTGGACCCATGTCGTTAACGAGGCGGCAATGTCGCCCGTCATTTGATTTTCGTTAGGGGGTTCCAAGGGGGGGCAGGGGTGGAAGCGACCTTTTGGAGCCCCCCCCCCTAGTGGGGCGTTTCGGGGCAGCACCCCCGAAGCTAAAAACAGATGTAAAATTGCCTTGGAAAAATATGGTATTTTCGTAATCAATCTAGGTTGTTCATTAGGCGGATGATCTGATGGTAGAAGTTATGTTTATTTTAGGGTTTTTTGCCCTAGAAGGAAACCCCTCAGTTGTATGAGGTTATTGCATTGCGTCTATGTATGGAGTGTATACTCTAAGCGAGAAATTAAAAGGGGGACTATGTGAGAGAGAAGAGGATATTACAGCGGATATGTTGTAGGTTGCCTCTCTTCATTTTGTTGGATAATATAAAGGAAGGACTGGTTGTTTCTGTGGACGTAGCCCAAGTTGGGTGAACCACATATATTTGTGTCTCTCTTGTTTTATATGTTTTCTATGTTTGTGTTTCCGCATATTTTATGTGTTCCATTTCTTTGTAATATATAATTTTCTAACAAATGATATCAGATTCGAAGGTCCATTTGGCTAATAAACTCGCAAGAAAGAAGGGTTCCTGGTTCGAGTGGGAACAAAGGCAGAAGATGGTAGGTTTAGGGTTGAGAAATTTAACGGCCAAAACTACCCGATGTGGAAGATGAAAATGGAAGAATATCTGTATCAGAAATATTTGTACCTACCATTGAGCGGAAAAACAAAGAAGTCGTCGAGTATGACAGAAGAAAAATGGGAGATTCTCGATAGAAAGGCACTTGGAACAATATGGTTGTGCCTTGCGGTGTCGGTAGCCTTCAATATTTTGAAGGAAACAACAACAGAGGGTTTAATTACGGCATTGTCAAAACTATATGAAAAACCCTCGGCCTCAAATAAGGTATTTCTTATGAAACGTTTATTTAGTATGAAGATGTCGAAAGGTGGATCTGTTGCTGACCATTTAAATGAATTTAATACGGTTACCAGTTAGTTAAGTTCTGTAGGGGTAAAATTTGATGATGAAGTTAGGGCTTTGTTATTTTTTTTCTCATTACCAGAAAGTTGGAATGTTTTAGTTATGTCCATTAGTAACTCTGTCTCTAGATCTAGTATTTTTAAGTTTTATGATGTTATTGGTGCTATCCTTAGTGAGGAAATGTGATGGAAAAGCTCCGGTGAGACATTGGGTAATTCTTTGAGTGCAGAGACTAGGGGAAGAAAAATGGAAAGAGGAAAGAGCTCAGGATATCGCAATAAATCAAGGAAAGGCAGATCCAAGTCGAAATCCGGGATAGTGTGCCGTAAATGCGAAAAGAAAGGACACCTGAAGAAAGATTGTAAATCTCGGAAGGGAAAAGAGGAGACGCTAAAAAAGAAAACAATCATGAAGCAAATGTGACAGGTTATGTGTTACAAGATGCTTTGATTCTTTCTTTAGAAAATGTTACTAATTCCTGGGTGATAGATTCAGGGGCCTCATTCCATGCCACACCTGATAAGAAATATTTTCATGACTATGTTCAAAGAGATTTTGGAAAGGTTCATCTGGTTGATGATAAGCCCTGTAAAATCGTTGGAATGGGTAAAGTTATTGTAAAACAGAAAAATGGAAACCAATGGTTATTAAAGGAGGTAAGGCATGTTCCAGATCTGAAGAAAAATATGATTTCAACAAGGCAGTGAGGCGGTGAAGGTTGTGTGACAACTTTTATAGATAAAACCTAGAAGGTCACTAAAGGAGCCCTGGTAATAACAAAGGGAGAAAAGGTTGGTACATTGTATTTATGCAACGGTATTTCTAACTTTGTTAATAATTTAACTTCCAAAGCAGCAGATGTAGCATTATGGCATCATAGGCTTGGACACATGAGTGAGAAGGGGATGAATATTCTTCACTCAAGAAATTTTTTGTCGTGTTTGAAGAATATTGATTTGGATTTCTTTGAGAATTGTATTTTTGGAAAACAGAAGAGAGTCAGATTTCTTAGAGTTGGGAAATAAAAGAAGAGCGAAAAATTAGAGCTTGTATATACAGATGTATGGGGACCTTCTCAAGTATCATCTCTCGGTGGCTCTTGTTATTATGTTACTTTTATTGATGATGCAACTAGAAAAAATTGGATTTATTGTATTCAGAATAAATATGATGTATTTGATACTTTCAAGAAATGGAAATATTTGGTTGAGATTGAGACAAGAAAGAAGTTCAAGTGTTTGAGATCAGACAATGGAGGTGAATATTACAGCAAAGAGTTTGATAGGTACATTTTTAGAGCATGGAATTCGCATAGAGAAGACATTTCCAAGAACACCACAAGAAAATGGCGTGTCAGAAAGGATGAACAAAACAATCATGGAGTGTGTAAGGTGCATGATATTACATGCAGGATTTCCTTTACAATTTTGGCAGATGTTGTAGATATTGTTGTTTATCTAATAAACAGAGGGCCTTCAAGTTCCTTGGATGGTGTATTCCAGAGGAGGCGTGAACAGGTAAAAAGGTAAACTACTCCTTTTTAAAGCCTTTTGGTTGTGAGGCCTTTTCCCATATTAATAAAGAAAATAGAACAAAGCTTGAGGTAAAATCGAAGAAATGTACCTTTATTGGATATGGTGTTAATGATTTTGGTTATCACTTATACGATTATGAAAATCACAAAATCATTAGGAGCATAGATGTAATATTCAATGAAAAGGTATTGTATGAGAATTAGTTGCAGGAAAAGGAATAAGAAAAAGAAGACAAAGAATACACAATTCTTGATGAGATCACCAAAAAAGAAAAGGTGCCTAAAAATAATAATAACCAACAGCCACAACAACATCAACCACCACAATAGAAACAGGCACCTCAAACACCTGAAAGTGGTGTCAGAAGATCTACCAGGATAAGTAGAACCCTTGAACGATACTCGCCTTCATTATATTATGTATTCTTGATTGATTCTAGTGAACTCGAATGTTATGAAGAAGCAATGCAGGTAGAAACCAAGAAGAAGTGGGAGCTAGCCATGAAAGAAGAGATGGACTCCTTAATACATAACCAGACTTGGGACTTAGTCAGGTTTCCTGCATGTAAAACAACATTTCAAATAAATGGGTTTACAGGTTGAAGGAAGAAGATGGAGGAAAAGAAAAGTAAAAAGCTAAACTTGTGGTGAAGGGGTTTGTACAGAAGAAAGGTATTGACTTTGATGAAATATTTTCTCATGTTTTTAAGATGATTTCAATCATAACTATTTTAAGTATTGTAGCAGCGGAAGATTTGCATCTTAAACAGTTAGATTTAAAGACAACATTTCTCCATGGAGATTTGGAGGAAGAGATCTATATGCATAAACCACAAGGATATGAGGTAAAAGGGAAGGGATCATTAGTGTGCAGGTTAAAGAAGAGCTTGTATAGCTTAAAACAGGCTTCAAGGCAGTGGTATCTAAAATTTGATAGGTTTATGTCTGAACAAGGTTATACTAGATGTCACTTTGATCATTGTGTTTATCTGAAAAAGCAAAATGATGGCAGCTATATTATAGTGTTATTGTATGTAGATGACATGCTTGTTGTAGAGTCTAACATGCATGAAATAAATGTGCTCAAAAGAAAATTGGAAAATTCATTTGCAATGAAGGATTTGGGACCTGCAAAACAAATCCTTGGTATGAGAATAACTAGAGACAAGAGAAACTGCAAATTAACATTGTCATGGAATGAGTACATACAAAATGTGTTGAAAATATTTAATATGCAGAATGCAAAACCAGTTAGTAAACCTTTTGCTAGCCATTTCAAACTTAGTAAGGAGATGTGCCCCAAGACCCAAGAAGAAATGGATTATATGTCTAAATTTCCATATGCATCAGCAATTGGAAGCTTTATGTATGCAATGGTCTCCACAATGCCTGATATTTCACTTGCAGTGGGAGTTGTAAGTAGGTACATGAACAATCCAGGAAAAGAACATTGGATGGCAGTGAAATGGATTCTCAAACATTTGAGAGCTACCACAAATCAAGCATTATGCTTTGGTGGTTCAAACATTGCTCTACATGGATATGTTAATGCAGATATGGTGTGTGATAGAGATAACATGAGGAGCACTACATGGTATGTATTTACTGTAGGTGGAACAACTGTCAATTGGGTCTCAAAAATGCAAATTCTTGTTACACTTTCAACAACAGAAGCATAGTATGTTGCTGCTATAGAAGATAGTAAAGAAATGATTTGGTTACAAAGGTTTATGGATGAATTGGGTAAGAAGAATGAGATGGGTAGGTTATACATAGATATCCAGAGTGTCATTCATCTTTCAAATAACTCATCATTTCATTCCAGGACTAAACACATACAACTCAAGTTGGAAGATGGACAGTTGAAGATGGAAAAGATACACACTAGCCAGAATCCTGCAAATATGCTAACAGAAGTTGTAACCATTGAGAAAATGAGATTATGCTCAGTTTCAATTAGTCTTCAAGTATGATGATGAAGATGAGAAATAGCCAGGTCCAAAGTTGAGTAATTGTCCAGCAAATGAAGCAGCAGTGGAGTTGCTACAATCAGTCTCCAAGTGGGATATTGTTGGGTGTGGAGCCTGATTATCTTCCTTATTTAAATGTATCGTCGCATTGGACCCCTATTCTTAATGGGACAACAACAACACTCGTCATTTGATCGCTGTCAGGGGGGTCTAGCGGGGAGTTTCGGGGGCAGCGCCCCCGAAGCTAAAAAGAGATGTAAACTTGCCTTGTAAAATATTGTAATTTCGTAGTCAATCTAGGTTGTTCATTAGGCGGATGATCTGCCAGTAGAAGTTATGTTTAATTTAGGGTTTTTATCCCTATAAGAAAACTCCTCTATTTCATGAGGGTATTGTATTGTGTTTGTGTATGGAGTGTATATTCTAAGTGATAAATAGAAAGGGGGACTATGTGAGAGAGAAGAGGATATTACAACAGATCTGTTGTAGGTTGTGTCTCTTCATTTTGTTGGATAATATAAAGGAAGGACTGGTTGTTTCCGTGGACGTAGCCCAAGTTGGGTGAACCACATATATCTGTCTCTCTTGTTTTATATGTTTTATGTGTTTGTGTTCCGCATATTTTATGTGTTCCATTTCTCTATAATATATAATTTTCTAACAAAAATATTTTTTCTCTATTTATTCTACCTTATGTGGATCTTTTATTTTCTCATAATGTTTTTTCGTCTCCTCATCTAAGTTTCTTGTTTCTATAAGTCTATTATCTTTGTCTTTTTCTAGGGATTACCTTTTCTCAACCTCCTCTATCTCCTTAATACTTTCTTCTTCATCATATTATATTTTATGGAGCTTCCCTACTACTAATATTTTTCTAATGATATCTTCTTCTCATATTGATCCATCTTGTCACCCTAATGTCTCAAGCTCAAATTTATTGGACTTATTTTTTCCTTTGTCTTATGTATTCATTTTTTTCCTTGGTTGTCCTAGACTAGGATATTTTGAGACTTCTCCCAAATACTTCAAAATATTTACTTCCCATGATTAATGAGTTCTTCAATTTCCCATTCTACAAGTTCTCCCCCTAATTGATACTTAAACCTAATTGTATATAACAAAAATATACTCATTACCATATTCTCAAATAGTTTCCAACTTTATTGTTCACTCTAAGACATCTTTTTTGCTACAAACATTTTAAAATAATGTATTGGTGTCCACCATATTGATGAAAGTGTTTGTATGCTATTTCAACTTATTTTATGATTCCACATATATTATTAGTTTATATTGTGTCACTCTTTTCTCCAATAATGGCATCCCCATTATTTCTTAAGATTTTGGCTAAATTAGTCATGGCCTTTTACACCATTGTAATTGTTTTGTCCCTCTAGGGATCCTTTGTAATTTCTACCAGCTCTATTATCTATGCTTCAAATTTTTTATCTAATTTATGACAAGTGTCCCTTCATTTTGATTATGGGATTCATACTAATTTAGATCATTTTTAATGATTAAATTCCAAACAAATATTTTCCAACTTATGTGATATGTGAATGGTAGGTTTATGGCCTATCTATTTTGTCAACAAAAATCCTCTACAAGAAATTATATGTGTATCTCTATGATTAATATATCACTGAGAACTCTATCTTTAGATTTGGATTCAAAACTTAACTGCTTGGTTTCTTTATTGGTAGTGTCAAGCTCAATGCCAAATCATGGAAAAAATTGCACTCTATATATCTAAGTGTGCAACCAAAGCATTCATAAAGTTGTAAATCTGTTATTCCAAAATAAAGAAACATACCTTTTGTTCTTTTCAAATGTGTTATCACATTGGATCATTTCCCCATTAAGGATATGTATAAATTTGGATGATCCAACAAATTATAACTCTCTACGTTGACTATATTCTTTGTTATTTATCTATGCCTATGTTCAATTAAGGTAAACATAATGAGTCAAAAATGGCATTATGGAAATACAACATACAACCATGAGACAATCACAATAGAAACCCCATTTATTAAATGTGTATTGCTATCCCAACTTGCACATGACAAGATATATGCTTCACTATTTGGACAAACAATTTATCGCAACCAATAAGAGAGGGTTGTAGGTGGTACATAACAATCAAATGCTTGAATTCACTAGGACTCAAATGGAATTAAGCGAGAGCTAATACATTTAACCGTTTTTCCATTGAATAGACAAGGGAATTCTTGTGGTAACATAGTGTCCAATTAATATTTAAACAATAGTGTTCAATCACAAAGCAATGTAAATGCAACATAATATATATTTCTCAAATGTGAAATAGATACACAACTTTCCATGGTAACCTAGACAATAAAAATATATTTGATGGGAATTTTATTAAGTAGGGAATTAATTACAAAAGGGTGAGCTATACATATATTCATTGTACAATTACTCACTAGCAATAAGTTTGTAGATGGAAACAATCTTCACTTATTGTGGGGCAAAATCAATGTCTTATTTTCCTTTAATCATCAAGTAAATTTCTTCCTTAAGCTCGCATCTCTATGAATGCCCTTCTTCATTTTCTATCTTCTACTCTATTCTCTCCTCTTCTTCATTATGGCCTTCATTTTTAAGGGGATTCCTTGGAAAGACGACCATCACAATGGTTCATTTCAACTTCCAAGAGAATTTTGATCATTTTTTCAACTTTGCCAAAAACAATTAAATCGTTATTACAAATTTTACAATGTTATTATGGCAAGAATCCAATTTGGATCATACCTCCCCATTTGCAAGATTTTTCTCCCCAAAAGCTTCAACTCCCTTCAATATTCTTCTTCTTTTCCTTCAAGCGTCCTCCAGAAAATATCCAAAAAAAGGTGCATCTGATACAATATGGAATATAAGAGTTGCACAAGGGAATCCTTTGACACAAAACCTATGTTCATTTCATGGATAGATATGACATTCATTCTTGTAATAGGTCATTAGTTAACCATGGCTCATTGGTCTACAAGTGTAAGCAGTTATTTTTTCCCCTTGGCCTTAACTCTCCAAGCTTTCTTCTTAGTTACTCAATTCTTGTGATGGTTCTCTAAGTAAACTCTCCACATTTCACCTCTCAATGTCTATTAATATATAGTATTCACTTTTGCATTGGTCGTTTGCCTTTCTATAGTTTCAACAATTGCTAGCCTTGTGACCCCTTTACTTGCAATAGAAACAAACCAAATATATTATACCATAAATTTTTTGTTTGTGGTGATGATTTCTAGTTTGGAAGTGTGGTCCCCCAATATTTGGAGTGGATCTAGGTGGTAGAATAATCTCCTTGCTGCCCTCTTTGAAGTCTCTACAAGCATATTTTAGTGGCTCATTGCACACTCCTTTTCTATTTTCATTTTTCGCCATGTGAATGGTCTCTTTTTTAATTCCTATGTCCTTCTCAAAAGTGGTTTGAGCCAAACTTATATTTGCTTATTCTCCACTAAATCCTAAACAATTATGCTTGGGCCTATGTCAAGCCACAATGGGGATTACAATCCCTTGATTTTCCTTGTCTATCTCTTGACCATTACAACCCATTTTCCTCATGAGGTTAGAACTAATGCCTTTAGTGTGCTTTTCAAAGTCACTAAAGGTTTATTAATGAAGGATCTCAGAAGGTGAGTTTACCATGCTTGATTGTTAAATTTTGTAGAGGAAACAGAAGGGTTTTGGCTTTCTTAGTCTCTTGAGTAAATAGATATTTCAAGGTATTTTCCTTTGCTACCAATCTTGGTATAGTTGATTATTCACTGTAGTGGACCTCTCCTTTTCCAATTATCTATCTGAGTGAATTTATACTCCAATTATAAGAGCTTCAATTTGATAGCCCTTTTCTAATTCTACCCTCACAGTGGTGAAGGAATTTCTAGCATTTGGCAAGTTCTCTTTCTAACTCATCCACCTTTTGTCTCCAATACCAACTTTCATCTTGTATTTATCTGTTGAAGTCTCTCAACTCTTCCAACTTCTTCGTCCTCAAGGATTTTCCCATGGCATTTGTTTCAAGGAATATAATGGACCTATTCTAATACCTTATGATCCATAAATGATAGGCCTATGGCCTATCCATTTCAATAACACATTTCCTCTAAGGGAAATTATATCTAGATATCTACAATTACTCTATCATTGAGAACTCTATCTTCATATCTACTTTCAAGACTTGACTGCTTGGTTTTATTACCAATAGTGCTAAACTTGATGCCAATTGATGGAAAATAATTTCTCTATATATATCTAAGGCATTTCATTATAATGTGATGGTTTCCAAAAATAATGAAATGCTTAATAAAATTTTTCATTAAATGCTTAATAATGAAAAAAATTTAATTTTTGAGAAACTTTCTCCAAAATAATGAAATGCTTAATACGATGTTTACAAAGAGATTTTGGAAAGGATCCAATTTGAATCATTATGCCCTTATGGCCAAATATTTTATTATTATCCCATGTTGTCATTGATCATAGGCTCCTACCAATGGAGTATGTTCATACAAAATTATGATTTATTTTCCCTGTAGCCACATCACATCCTTTGTGGCATTTCATGCTTGCATGTATTCTTCCATGGGGGATGCATTGATTTCAACCTTTATGCTTTCTATTACTTCTTTAAATATTCATACTTATTTAGGGAAATAAGCATTGAGAATCCTGTTCCTGGTGGACTCTTGAAATCCTTGTAGTTTTTTCCATGATAACTTTTTAACTATCCTTCTCTTTAAGCTCTTTGTGACCACCCAACAAGCCACTTTGGTTCAGGGTTTTTTTCTTTGATGGGTGCATCTCTACCCAACTAAAATGGTAATCTTCTATTTTCATGTTAAATTTTTTTATCCATTTTTTTCAAGATAATGGCATTGATGATTATCTTATTGCTTTCTTCCACCAATATAACTTTGACATATGTTATATTTCATAACATTTGTTTATTTTCTTCTATCTCTAAAACAATAAATTTCTCAACCATTTCCACCAAGTTTCTTGTTTTCCTTATCATTTTTATAAAAATTTCTATCATTCATCCCCTAGGCCATTTATCAAAATCTTTTGCCATATAGATTTATTTTCAAGCACCCTATTTTCTATGTTCACTGTCCTTCCATCTAGCCCTTTGTCCTGTTTCAATTTCTTTTGTGTTTGTCTTTCCTTTTTCAAACCTTCATGGTTTCCAACCATCTTGGGTATGTCCTTAAATATCACCCCCCCCCACCTCCCCCCCCCTGCCAACAATCCTCAAATTTATGTATTTTCTCTTTGTTTTATTCAATCTATCATTCTCTATCTTCTTCTCTCTCTTTTTTTCGAAGTATGTCCATGTCACTTATCACTTTTTCTCTTGGCTACTTATTTTTTAACCATATTTGATTCTTTCTTTAATATTTATTCTTCTCCCTTGACATTTTTCCATTGTTTTCTCTCTTTTCCTAACCTAGTAATCATTTTATTGGTTGCCTAAAACTTCCTTAAAATTTGATTTTGAATTGTTATGACTGCTTCTCATTATGATAGTTCTTTCCTTTTATTTCAAATGGCGCCAATTTTATGTCCAACCAAGTTTTTCTCAATTACCAGTGTCCCCTTTATCATTTCCTTGTTTTCTTCTTTTGATGACACATTTATAAGTTTTCCTTTAACTCTACCTTTGTGTCCTTCCTTAGTGTCTTTGCTTGTCTTCTTCTTCATTTTACCTTTATCCTCAACATGTCCTCTTGCTTGTTTTTTTTTATTTTCCTTGTGGTCGTCATCCCCATTATCTCTTATGTTCACCAAGTTTAACAAAACTTGTCTTATCCTTATTCTTATTTTTTATGGTTTTGTCCTGCCATCCAAAAACTTTACCCACTATATCTTTCCGAAAGTCACAATTTTCATCCTTGTGCCTCATTTCTACGGTAATTGTTTATGTTTATTTCTTAAGGGGTTCTACCTTGGCATCCATTTAGTGAGACAAATTTTATGGTGCAAAGGGTCAAGTGGGGCCAAAGATAGATGGAATAGGTGGGTTGGAGGTAGATAAGGAGAAAGCTAACATTAGTAGTGGCAACTTTGGGAGATGGAAGGGGGAAATAAGGGAAATTCATCATTATGGGCGGTGACATGGTAGTAGGGACTAGTGGATTTCAAAAAGGGTGGGTAGGTCAAGGATGAGCCATTAGGGATGGAGATGAGATAGGAACACAACTAAGAGTAAGAGGTTGAAACTATGTTATAGGTGCGAGTAAATTGGGTGTAAGGTTCCATTGCAACAGGTGAAGTTGAGAGGGTGATTACAAGGTGGATGATGACATTAGGAAGATGAAGAGAGACAAAGAATGAGGCATGATGTGAAGGTTTATAAACAAGATAGGGAAATCTAGGGTGGATACAAAGGATGAGGTAGAGTGAACCAAGTGTGGACATGGCATCCAATAAGAACCAAAACAAATATTCCCTCCTCTTGACATGAATTGCATGTGAAGTATTTGAGAGGAGTGAACAAAAGTGCATCATAATGTCTTGTTGTGTGACTAATCAAAGATTGAGTGTAATGCATTAAGCCACTTCTTTGTGTTAGCATTTAGATATTTTGGTGGAAACTTTATGGAACTATCCTTTAAATGACCAACCTTTATCCTAAAGTGTGACTTACTACTACAATAAATTGTGAGGCATTTTAACTAATAACACTTGATGATAACCTTTATGGCAAGCTAATGGAAAATTAGAAAATTTGAAAGAAAGTTTGAATACCAATATGTATAAAATACTAGTATATATCTATCTAATCAAAGCACAAACCTATGAACCTCTAGGTGCTTGAAAGGTCAAGGTTAAAATGCATCTTTGTTTGCTTATTTTATTATTATTATGGTTGTTTTTTTTAAAATCATTTTATTGACTTACATATTTTTTTCAATGTATTTTTTTAAAAGAACACGTAGCTTTGTATTAATCGAACTAGAATCAGGCCAACACCCTTACATTCAAAGATTGCACCTCTTTAGAAGTGTTCCAAAATTGTTCAAAATGCATCCTACAACTACCCTGTATATTCAGAACTATATCATTAACAACATTTCTCTTGTAATGTCTCCAAAAGACTCTATTGATTACAACAAAATGACAAAAAATTTACATAGAAAATTTTTTAATAAAATGCTACCCGCATTCTCCTCATGAAGGCTTCCTTCATGTGGAGCTTGTTCATTATCCTCTTAGAGAGAGGGCGTCACTTCCGCTCCTTGCTCTTTTTCAACCTGCATGGTATCCTGTTCACCGAAAGGAGATGCGTCAGCAAGCCCAAAAACTTCTTTCAGAACGCCCACCATAGGCGTTTCCATCGTTACTTTCATGTTGTCAACTTTAAAACTCAAATTATTCAATTTGGTAGCGAAATTGTCTACTGAAAATTGGAGTCTCTCTACATCCTCCTGAATTCCTGCAAGTTAGTTGGAAACCAACTTCCTGCATATGGTAGACGAACTGTCCTACTCTGCCCATTATATTTCAAAATATTTATGAAGTGTGTTTAATCCTCACGCTAACAAATGGAAATCTTGAAACTTTCATGTGCTTTGAACGATGAACGATGAACGGTCTTATCGTGTTTAAATAAAATATATAAGTTTGCTTCCGTTTTACATCAAGAAGTAATTTTTCTACGTGCAAAAATACTCAAAAACACATAATTTTAACCTTTTTGAAGACCACATTTGGAGGCCTTCCTGGTGTTCAAATTGGACCCAAGATAGCTCGTTGGAAATCCCTTCAAGTATAATTTCCAAATATACCTTATTTTTTTCTTTTTTCTTATTGGAGTTTATTTTACTTGTCAAAAGTTGATTTTTCCAAGACTTGTCAAAACGTGTTGAATGAGGGTGAAGAAATGCAGAGTGTTGTTGCAGGAAACTTTTGGAGGCCTTACTAAACTCCAAATTAAGATCATGATAGCTCATTTTAAATATCTCTATGTTTAGTTATCATTTGACTCATCAAGCAAGTCATTTGGACACTCCATCTATCAGAAAACTTGATTTTCCCAAGGTCACTCCAGAAGTGTAGCAACTCTCCTGTGGGACCTGTATTTTTGACATTTCTCTAAAAAAATGACACATGTGTAAAATATGAAGGATGTTTTTCTTCCTTGACCTATAATGGACAAAAATCTCTCTCACGGTTTTCAAATTCATATTTTTTGGTCAAAAACACAGTTTGAAGAAAAACTGACCCTATGAGTGGCAAATGACTTGACTCTTGGAATGACTTCTCAAAAAATGATGGAGACATGATTTTTATGAGATGAAATGTCCTAAAACTTACTGATATGACCTACCTTATGGCTCCTTTTCTCAAATTTACTGTTTCCATAGCAAACCCTAGCCCAGTGGAAGAGGAAATTAGGGTTTAGTGCTTGTGAACAATGATGACTTGGGCACCTTTAGGAAAATAAAACTTCCTTTGAAATTTGATCAATTGGTGAAATAAAAACTCTTTCACTTTGACATTTCATGTGTTGGCATGTGGAAATCTGATTTGGCAACCTTTGGGAGACTGAATACTTATTACATTTGAATTCACATAAAATTACATGAATAAATAAAAATTACATCTTGGAATGAAACTCACACTTGAAATCAAATTACAACTTTGGAAACCGTCTTGGACGTCATATTTACATGGTAAAGAGACATTATTGGGATCACTCTCATACTTTTCTGACCTTATGCAAATGAAATGGTGCATTTTTGGACCTTGAAAGACAAAACCCTAATGACTTAATGAGACGTTGAATAACCTAACTTCCATGGTTGACTTTAAATGAGATAAGACATGGTGAAATGAGATTTTCATAAGTGTTATTGTGCTCAAGAAGACATGGAAGTGAGTCAGCAATGTGAATCTCTGAGGGAGAGTGAAGTTTTATTGAGTAGGGCTACCATCAGTGAAACAATTTTTATCATGACCTAATGGAATGATATAAAAATTTCAGAGTGATACACCTAAAATGATAATGAAATGAGTGATTTTGATCACTGATGACAGAATGCATATTCTGACACTAACATGCACGATGGTGACAATACCATTGACTACCATCTCTTGGATGGGTTACTCTATAGGTTGGATAAGCTATATGTTCCTAAAGGTGAGCATTTGCAGCTGATTAGAGAGGCTCACACCTCCAAGGTTGCAAGGAACTTTGGTGTAGGGAAGACGGTGGCCAAGTTGTAGAGGTATGTATATTGGCCCAGGATGCAAGAACAAATAGCTAGTTTCATAAGAGGATGCATGTTTTGTTGTACCAACAAGCTTAGAAACATGAAACAAGGTCTATATCATACCTTAATTGTACCCACTCATTCTTGGGAGAACATTTCCATGGAATTTGTGGGAGGGTTACCAAAAAATAAGAATGGAGATGACTACTTGTTCGTGGTAGCTAACAGGTTCAACCTACCTGTGTTTTGATGTCCTGTAAAAAGACCATTAGTGGGAAAGAAGCAACAAAATTGTTCTCTGCATAGGTCTAGGTGCACTTTGGGATACCAAGGAGCATATTTTTAGATAGGGACAAAATATTTCTCAATGCATTCTGGACTACATTGTGGGAGAATATGGACACAAAGTTGAAGAGAACTACAACATTCCATCCACAGACAGAAAGACAAACATAATTAGTGAACAAGACTTCGGTACAAATTTTGAGGGGATACAACCAAAAGCATATGAAGACCTGGGATGACAATTTGGTATATATACATCATTGTTACAACAAAGCAGTGCACACTTCTACTGGAAAGTCCCCATTTGAAACATGTTTTGGATATTTTTTTCCTTCAACTTTGGACATTGCATATGGGAAGCAAGGAGGAGTGGGGGAATATCTTACAAGAAATGCTATGAGGGATGAAAAATTTATAGAGAAGATCAGGCAGATCCATATACAGGTAAAAAAGACATTGTTGAAGTCACAGGAGAAATATAAGGTCATGAATGATTAACATAGAATAGAGAAATCGTTCAAGGTGGGAGCCAAAGTATGGCTATAGTTGAAAAAAGAGAGGTTGCAGGGCTTGGTAAGAAAATAAAGGCTTTGCGGTATGGTCCCTTCGAGATACTGGAAAAGGTGGGTGATAATTCCTATCGACTCAGTGTACCACCATATATTCTCATTTACTCAACCATGAAAGTAGAGAATTTGAAACTCTATGAGCCTTCCATGTTAGATCAAGTAGAGGAACATGTCCTACCTTCTAAGGAGGATTTTAACACTAGATGCTCAGGTGGAGTTGACAGAAGATACAGTTTTGCAGAAGAGTTCTAGAACTAAAAGACATGGGTAGTGTGATCTTTGGTAGATTAGGTTGAAAGGAAAACTTTGAGTCAAATATAAATGGTACACCCAAGATAAGGTGGAGGAAAAAATTCCTTGCCTCATTTAGTAGCATATTTTAGGGACCAAAACCCTCCCAAAATGGGGAGGTGTGATCCATATTATATCATTATATTGTTTGACATCCATCTTTATGCTTTTAGAGTGTAAAAAGTGGAGGAATTATCTCTTAATACCATATTTACTGGTGGGCTCCAGTTTGGAAATTTGGGGTCGAAAACCTTCCAGGAGTGTTTCGAGGCATGAAACGAAATTTTTTGGGGGTAAAATTTTGTCGCTTTCATGTTATACCCTTTTTTAACGTATTCTACACATAGATACCTTTCCAACGGTGAAAGAATCATGTCAATCAGAGTCTGTATGCGAAATTTAATGCCACTCGGAAGTTAACCTTCCTTTTTCGCCACCATAATTCGAGCGGATGCCACATCAACCTCCATAATTCATGGAAAAGGCACTAGCCGCGTGATTATGATAAAGAAGGCTCTAGAATAATCTATATTGTAACTCTAGTTAATAGTTTAGGTAGTCAAACCTAACCATTATTAGGCTATCAGGCTATTTTATAACCGGGCCACTAGGAGGAAAAGGGGTTCCATTATTTCTTGTGCATTTGTTCCATGGCTGAGAAAAAATAGCCAAGAGGGATATGAGATAGAGTACACAGAGAATATTTGTGCATTTTAGTAGCCCATGGGCCACAGGCCATATTTCTTTTTACTTGTAGCCATATTTCCATTCAGTGAAAGAGAGCGGAGCAGTCTCACCTTCTAGCTGTATTTTTCTCCCTAAATGGTTTCCAAGTTCATATCGTGTGTCAAATATATGTGTGAGATTTTATTTCGTCGTTCTTTATTTTCTGCATAATTTTAATTCCCATGCATACACTATTAATAGTTATCTATAAATCTATAAATCTAAATAGATATAAGACTATAATAGTGTATAATTTGGATATTTAAATATAATTTTATTAGGTTTGTTGTTATGAACTTTGTAGTGGAATATCCATGAAAATTTATGGATCACGGACAAGGTGAAATCAAAGAAAACATTGAATCTATATTTGTTTTGTAAAAGACAACCAAAATACCTACACTTAGAAAGCATACAGTAATGTAGAAATTTGATATAAATTGCAAGTACTCAAGAAATCAAACTGAGAGCAATAGACACAAATTCTAATATGTGGAATGAAAATCACAATTTAAAAACAATGTGCATAGACATGCAACAAGAAAAAACACAAGTACATAGTGATTTCTAGGGGAACCCAACTGGGAAAAATCCCTCAAGCCTCTTTCCATTAATCAGTTGAATAGATAAACTATTACAATTGCATGCTCCAAATCTGAGAAACACCTGCAAAAGAAAGAAAAAAACTCTCTACCGAATTAGAACCTCTGGACAACATTTATCCAATTTCTGCGTGCTCCAGCCTCCTATTTCCTTGAGCAATTCTAAGCTAATTCAAGATCCTAAACAACAAGGAAGTCCATATTTCCTTACACAATTCCCAAGGAATTGATCTCCTGACTGCATACAAAAATTGTACACTCACGCTAACAAATGGAAATATTGAAACTTTCAGGTGCTTTGAACGATGAACGGTCTTATCGTGTTTAAAATATATATATAAATTTGCTTCCGTTTTACATCAAGAAGTAATTTTTTTTATCAGAAATTTCATCTTTAGTCGTTTATTGTGATGGACCACGAATGGACAACAACAATCATTCCAGTGGACGAAATAGGAAAGGATAAATATTATGGACTTCGATGGTATTTATCTTTCGACAATGTTACATAGGATAATAATATAGAATATGTGGCAACAATTCTCACAGTAAACGAATAATTTGTTTGCAATCTTTACAATGTGGTAAAGCCCTCGTAACTCACTAGTTAAAGCAAAAGAAAAATACAATTTCATCCAATGGTGGTTAAGATCTTCATAAGAAAAATACCATCTTATCCAATGGTGGTTAATATCTTCATAAGAAAAATACCATCTTATCCAATGGTGGTTAAGATCTTCATTATCCAATGTGTTTTTTTTAAGTGTGTTTGGCATGTTAAATTTTAATTACATAATCAAAATTATTAAATTATTAACTAGGTGTTTCATTCTTTATCTAGTTCTTTTCACATGTTAAAGTACATAATCAAACTCATTAGTCTCAAAAGCTTAAATTTCCATATTAAAATTTAAGTACATAATAAAAATTATTAACCTCAAAAGTAGAAAAGTCTTATAAAATCTTAAAAGTATAGTTGTATGTTATTTCGAAACACACCTTAATTTAGAAAAAGACAACACACTCTCAAAGGGGATACATGAAAGTTGAGATGCAACAGTAGTTGAAAGGGAGTTTCAAAATAAGAGGAAGACTGTACTCACAAATTTATGTAGGATATAAAATGAAGGCCATGAAAAATACAAAAATGTTATCAAATTTTCATTTGATAGGTAGAAAGGATTTGAAATACCACGCCTAGTCGACACCTCAACACAAACTTCCTTTCGACACTTTGGGTTTGGTTGTGGTTGAGTGCAAGACAGATATTTTGGAAACTCTTCCCGTATAATAGGTATGGCAAGAGGGACACTCTCTAGTTTCCCAAATTGGATCCTCCGTTGACAACATCACCTCCTATTATTTAGGATCCGAATATAATACCTCACAAGTCACCCCTTTGAGCAGATGTGATTAAGTGTGCTATAATCCAAGTGATTACAAGAATTTGTGCCTTCTATGTTAGAAAATGGGGTTTGTAGGCATATAATCACATATGTTTAAAATGGGGTTATGAAGCTATAATTTCACCTTCTTCTTCACCTTCTCGACTATAGGAGAGTATCCTGTATCAAGCCAAAATTTGGAAGAATATTTGGAGTTGTTAAATGAATGAGGTTTGGTCACCTCTACGCAGATTCGAAAGGCGGCATTTGCAATCCTAGGGTTTTCTTGCATAAATCCAAAAGAGACATAAAGTCCAGGCTCAACTTCCTCAAGTCTTTCGTGAAGAAATATGATCTATGTAGACTCATTTTTGTTGATTCGAGAATTTTAAATTAAAGTGTGGATAAGCTTAGATATGGGGTTTCAAAATTGCAAAGATTAGGTGTTAAGGGTGAAGCGTTATGGAAGCTAGTGGCAGCACAACCCCCTATGGTCATGGGTACAGAGGAAACTGTCATTGAGTCATTTAAAAGTGGCCGAGAGTTTGGGGCTTGAGAAGGGATCACGAAAAATTGTAAATTCTTGGCATAAGATATTTGAAAATTTAGAGTTAAAACTTGTGTCTAAGAAGTTTAGGTTTCTCAGAAAAACATATTTCTGCAATATCAAGTAGGAATCTGTGGATTTTGGGAGCTTCAGAGGAAAAATTGAAGCGGAATGTACATTTTATGGTTGAATTAGTGGGATTCTCATTGGATGATCTTATTAGGTGTCCACATTTTTCTACATGCAACTTGGAGAAGAGGATAATTCCTCGATTTAGAGTAATGTTGACATTACAGTACATGAAAGTGTTGATCTAATTAGGTGTCCATCCACATTTTTCTACATGTGGTTTTGGAAGAGGGTAATTCCTTGATTTAGAGTAACAAAGACATTAAAGTACGTGAAAATGTTGAAAACAGGAAGGGTCCCCACATTTATATTAATTCACTAGACAAACAAATATTTCTTGGAAAATTATGTTAATAGGAATGCAAAAACCTCCTCATCTTTGTGGGATATTTACTACATAAGTAAAGATGAGGGAGTTGACAACTGACAAGGGGAGCTGCAGTGAATTTTTCCATCGAATAGGTCCACAAAAGTTGGGAGCATATTCAATGTGTGATGATTTTATTTTTGAAGTCCTTTTTTGCATCAAAATAGCACTTTATAACTTCCTTGACACAAAAAGGGTCTTTGTAACAACTCCCAACTAACTTTTGTGATAAGCTGATTTTTTTAAATAGGAGGGATTAAACGACTTCACTTTTAATTCAAGGTGCAACTCAACCTTTTTTTTGTTATGTGTTGCTTATAAATGCATAATTAAACATATGATATCAACACAATAGGGAAATAGTCAATATGAATTTGTTATAAAAAAAATATCTTCGATTGTCTCTTGCTTGCTACTTAACTAAGTTCAATGTGAAGTTGAGCATAGAATTGTCTCACCGGAAAACACCTCAAATTTTCAAAACATAAACAAAAATATACCCTCTGGTTGTGTAGTTCAACTCTTACGTAGTGCTAGAATAATTATCTGAAATTAAGTTTATTACTACATTTTACATTCGGCGTTTCTTTGCACCTCTCGGTGCAAATGCTAGTATAATTGTCTTGATCTTTGCCATCTGTTGTATGCATCATTTTGCATTGGATGTGAACGTCTCATCTCTGATAATACTTGGCTCGAAGCTCTATTCCAATTATTGTCACTCTACCCGTAAACTTTCTTATATATAACTGCCTCAACTCAAGAAGAGTATTGGCCCTTCTTCTCTTGAGGCAAAGGTTAAATGCTAACATGATATGATTCCAATTTTCGCCTGTCATGGCATTATCCTCCTGTAGTTTCCAGTCAGTGGGTTTTCCATGACATTCCTTCTTCTTAAATCACCACCTGAGGAAATATTTTCATGCATTGTAATTAATATAATCCATTAGTGGCTTGTCAGGCGCTAATTCTAGATCGATTGGATCCTTATGAGGCCTAATACGTTGTTTTATATTGCTAATTGAATACAACATAACATTGGATCCCCTTCGTCCATAAACATCATCCCTTGTTATAAATTGGCAAATTTATTAGCTTGTTCATCAACAAGATGGTTGTTTTCCCTCTTAACTTGGAAGATGTTAATGACATCAAATTTCCTCATGAATAGCCAGATACATTGGAAGATGGGATACATATCTAATTCCTTTTGATCTTTAATTTTGTGACATTTTTTAATAACAAACATTGAGTCCCCAATCAGGCTTAGTTGAGTGAGTCCCCTTGAAGAGGTTATCTTCATTCCTTGCCAAATATAAGTTAAGGCCCTAGCTTGATTGTTCGATGCAATTCCTAACCCCCATGTGAATTTCATCTCTATTTCTCCATTAGAGAAATACAAAACCCCTCTTGCTACTGCCTCCCCCACTATTTTCAATGTATTTATGCTTAATACAAAAGTCACTCATTATCCCCAAGGGTTAGCTCAATTAGTTGAGTTCTTGTTGCTAAATCACCTTGCTAATGGGAGGTCATGGGGTCAATTCTGCTAGACGCCCTTGGGGTTAGGCTCTACTATTAAGCTAGCAAGGTGTGATCCCTTCAGGTTGATCTACTTGGATATTTCCTTGGGGGGGGGGATACAAAAGTCGCACATCTACCTACGTAGTATATGCACCTTGCTACTCTTACTGCAATGAACTTGCAAGATCTCACAATTTGCAAAATATGTCATTTTGTCATTGATAAGTGAAATAAGGCACATGATATATAGTTTTTGTAATGCCCCATACTATTATAAATAATAATAACAATAATAATAAATAAATAAAAAGATAAATTTTTATAATAAAAGAAAAAAGGGGAAAAATTAGCAAAGGTAATTTATGGAAAAACTAATTAAAGCTAAATTAAGAAAATGTTAAGATAAGATTAAAAAATCATGATGACAAGTAGACCATGTGCGTGTATTTTTTTCCTTCTATTTTTGGATGAAGGGGCTTTGTTTAATGGATAAGGAGAAGGATATGAGGCATCTTTTTCCCACGATAATTACTAGGAAGCAAGGATTAAGCACTGCAAATGTAGTTGATTAAAGGCTTGGGGGTGACCAAACATGGAAATAAATGGTGTTGTTCAGCCAATGGTTGTGTGGATAGTTGTCTCCCACATGTTGGCTACTATCAACAAGGTCAAAGATTGGTGCACGACTTGTAAGTAAGTTGGATTCTTTAACTCCTAGGCAAGATTCCTCCCACTCACCTCTCATGTGAATTATTTAATTACTAATGAAATATTATATATGTTTATCAATCAGAGGTTTTGAATTTATGTATGTTTAATTTTAAAAATATTGGGCCATTATGTATAGTATTAGAGCCACAAGCTCAAGCTCTTGGACTTATGGACCCTCTTACCCTTCCTACCCCACTAAAGTGGGTTTATACAACCATTTACAAATTTTAAAAAAGAATTACAAGGAGAACATAATGAGCTCTTCATCCTTTCACTTAAGGGACCAGGAGGTAATGGCTGCTTTGTTAAATTAGCCTTGCAAGGTTCCCTCCTCTTTAGGATATATGTAGTTTCAAGAATAATTTCACCTTACCCTCTGATAGGGAACTATAAACCAACTGCTTATTTTTTCCTTCCTTGATATGTCCTCATGAGGTTCTTTTATTTCCATTTGGAAATATTATACATGATGGACTAAATTTTTATTATACTATCAATTCATCTTTTAGGTCCCTTTCTGAATCTATTTATTTTGGGAGATATGGGTAATAGGGAAGACTAAATCATTATTACAACCCTTTTTGGGCTTCCTGCATTGATAATCTAGAGACCAATTTTTTTTTTATCTAGAATATATTTCAACTAGATTCTTTAGGCACCTAAATCATTGATATGGAAGAAGCCAATGTTGTGGAGTCCAAGGATGGGTCCATTTTTGTAATATTAGCATATACTGGTCATCAAGAAGTTGTAAAGACAAGGATGTTGAAGAAGCATATAGTGGACTTAATTGTGGCCACGACGAACCTTTTGGTTCATAATGGTTCATAATGATGAGGTTATTATGAGTTGTTACAACATAATTCTGAAGAACATGGATCCTATTGCACATGCAGAGGTTATGACCATAAGGGAGATTAGTCACACAATTGGTTATTTTTGTGAATTTATTCTCGTCTCACCAAGGATTTTTTGCATGGAAATAACTATTTTTATTTTAATTAGTTTTGGTTTTTTATCAACTGGACTTTTTACTATGGTGATCGTGGAGTAAAGCTAGTGCTTGTCCTTGCGACTGTAAATGACATATTATATTAGTGTTCTAAAAAAAAGATATGTGTGAGTACCTTATTCAATTGTCTTTAGGTGTATCAACTAGCTTTCGGAATTAATATGATGGTGAAAATTGAATGTATCTTCATATGCATCCAAGAGTTCATTTACTTGCCAAATTTTATAAATAAAGAAAAGGGTGGCAACTAAAGATATCATCATATGAATCAAGGACTTATTCGAGTATGTGCCAACATTTTTTCCAACATTGCTTGTAAATTTCAATTGTCATTTTTTTCCTTTATTCTTCGTGCGTGCAATGTATATTTGTCACAAGTCTTGGTTTGTGTGTGCAATATAGCAATCATAAACCCTTATAGGTTATCTCAACCTTAAACTTGCTTACCCTATTTAGCTAAAAATAAATGAAATTTTAACTACCATGCTATTATACCATATTGTTCTATATATTAACCATTTTCTTGGTTGGAAATTGAATGATATTGTTTCATATCATAGCACATGTTGCTTGTTATGTAGAAGTGACCCAATAGTTATGAGTTTAAACAAAGCATTTATGGTTGCTTACTAATTTTATGATTCTTATTCATAATGTGATTTTACTTTGTGCACATCATTTTTATCTCTTTGAATATTATTCTTGCACACCAAGAAATAATGTGTTGTACAATGCTTGGAAGGTGGCTTTTATCAACTAACTATCATATATTTAGTTGCCAAAGAGCATTGATGTGGAGAGAAATTTTGGCCCTAGTTTTAACATTGGAATCTAAGCAACCATTAGAAATTATGACCTTGACCACTAAGAGTTGTTAGAGTTAAAAGAAGAAATCAATGAAATAAAGAGCACGTATCGCAAACACTTTCCAATTTGAATTGTCTCAATTTCATTACAATATCTCATAGATTTACAATGCAAGCTTATGACAAGATTTGGGACTAAAGACAAAAATGCATATTTAGATTTTTGTGAATCTAGCTAGAGATAAACTAACTTACTAAAAATAAAATCGACCTTAATTACAAACTTTATACTCTAAGTTATCACCATAAGAAATCGAAGGTGTCGAGTAATAGAAGAAATTGGTATGTTTCCATTCACATGGGTAGCTATTCAACCAAGAATTCAAGCTAGGGTTTAATATGGCCTTACCATTCTACACAGAGAAAAATATTCCCTCGAATTTTATTGCATGTACCCAACTTTGCATATCAAAATAAACTTCATGTGATTGAGTTAACCACATGTCATCTTAATCTCAACATATCTTTGAATTTATCCAATATGGCATCTATAAACATAAATTCCTTTATCTTTAATGTCTTAAGTAACATAAATCAAAGTTAACTTCAAGACAAAGTTCCTATAGAGGGGGAGTATGTAATGCCACATAGTCTTATAAATAAAGCAATAATAATAAATAAAATAAATGATCATAATGTTGGATTCACACTTATAATGAGAAGAGGGGTGGTGGATCAATATAATACATTTTTTACTTATTTAGACATTCAAGCATCGTAAAAAAACGATCTCATAAGAAAACATGAAACACAAGATATATGTGGAAACCATTTCAAGTTAAAACCACAAAACTTCTTTAAATGATGGTTCTTTGTAGGAACCAGCCTACTATTAGAATGATGTATAGGCATCAACCTACATGAGACACCAATACCTTAAATTTTAAAACTCGTAGGCTCCAACCTACAAGAGACACCAACCACCTATGATTTGCAAGCACCAACCTACAGGAGACACCAATCCCCTCTATTGTTTTATAGGCATCAACCTATAATATACATCGATCCCCTCTGCTAGTATGTTTTTTAAATGTATTCTTCAAACATATTCTCTTGATTCTTTGAGTTATACTCTATAGTTTAATTCTTCAAAGGTCCATTGTGTTGTCTTGAATTCTACTCTACAATGATCCACTTTGGTTATTTTTTTGATACTTTACTTCTATATAGTTACCCCCTTTTATGTCATTTTTTTTTATTTTTCAGTCCCTTCAATTATGATGTTGAAGCATTTCTCAACAAGATCTAGAAGGTCTTACCACATTTACTAAAGGGAGTGGGTTCCCTTAATTTAATTTAATTTAATGTCATTTAAGTTATGTGGATAGGAAATTGATTTTCTAAATGTTGTTGGAAATTGCATACCATAATGAAAGATAAGTGTGAATTGAATTCATTAGATATTATACACATATAAATGAAATATATGGACTGTTGAATTCAACTTCCAAGGTTTCTTGTACTTCCAGTAACTGTCCACATTCCAAACCATAACCCTAATGGATTAGGTGTCCAACATTCCCCAAATTAATCCAAAGGGGTTTATACGAGTCCAAGAAAAGAGCTAAAGTGAAAAAATGCAATGTAGTCGATGGCTAGATGTGCTCCCTAAAATGGTGGTTTAAGGAATACCACAAACCAAATGAGGTAGAAGAACATGATGTCTCTATCAGTGGCAGTTTAAGGTTTACCATCAACTCTAGAACTAAAGCTCGAAGCATCTCCTCGAACAATTCCAAATTTGGTTAGAAGCTAAGTCTTTTGCTAGTGGAATTTCTCCCTAATGTTGGTTTAAAGTTGACCATAAATTTATGTAGCAGAAAACAAAGTCTTCTATCTATGGCGGTTTAAGCCATGCCACCAACCAAAATTAGTTCTCATGGAGCATGAATCTATCACGGACTACAACTTTGAATTTGCCTATGGCTGAATCTAGCTCTAGGCTCTGACAGTTGGCTCTGGTTCAAGCTCACTTAATAAAGATTTGAAGCAATTTTTTACCATTAATTCCCCCCTTTCAAATACAAGGTGAGAAGATGAAGAAATCACCATTGCAAGGCTAGTCAATACTCGAGAACAAATTATGTGGTATGACTAGTATATCTTCTCAATTGTTGAAGACCATTGCCAAGAATCGATTCATCCATGGTGAATATTCGTTCTTGTATAAGTCTTGTTTCTAGAGCATTTGTTTGAATGATGAGTGTTCTTATTGTAATGCTCACAAGGGTGAAGATCAAAACATTGATCTTTCACATTGCCAACTCAATCACAATGTTGGCATCTGCAAATATGTCATGGTTGTGGAACATGAGCAAGTGAAGATAAATCATCCTAAATAAATTGAGCCTTATGAAAATGGTTGGGCTTGGAATGTCTGGAATATGAAAGGACACATCCTTGTCATATCCAAGATCGGTTACGTTCCTGTAGTAACAAATTTTTCCCAAGGTTTGATGATGTACTTGGGAAGTGTAGGTTGAATCTTTGCATGTTTATGAAAATTTTCTCTTGAAGCCTCATTATTCAGATAAATTTCTAAATGTTGATGGGAATTGACTTTAGACTCAAAAAGGGAGTTGTTCTAAACAAGAACCAGTTCAAAATGACGACTCTTTTACTACAACACACTTTGTTGTAGTTGTGACTCAAGTTTGAGAAACTCAATCGTCTCTTGTGCATGATGTAGATAGATTTTAACATTACCAAGAGTGGATTTGCTAATTTTCACTGTGTCATCAAAAATAGCTAATATCAAAGTATGCATCAACTCTAAATACTCCCTCAAGTTTTTCCTTTTTCTTAGAACATAGAAAACACTTGCAATCAATTTTGAAAAAGTTTGTCAACTTCAACCGAAATGCACCCATTTACAATGAAATTTAACAAATAAAAGATAGATGGCACCCAAATGTTAGATAAAAGATAAATTTCAATTATAAATTTGTTTTCAAATTTGACAAATAAAATATAGGAATTGAGAAGCCTTCAACATGCATGACCAACCTTAAAAATAAGGCGCCACTCTCATATAAGTAATGACATGACCACTATTAATAATAGGCTCCGTATTTCCTCCTAGATGTACATAAAATCCACAGTCGCCATACCAAAAAGTATATTCTCATACAAAACAACACAACTTAATATCGTAATAATGCCTCAAGACAATTTGAATCCATCATTCCAAAACAACACATATAAAGGGGGTGTAGAAAATTATTGCCCAAGGTTGGTCGGTTTTTCCATGTTTCATGGATATTATATCAAGGAATCTTAGACCAATTTAAACGTTGGATATCCTCAAACCCTAGAACTCCACTTCAAACTAATTAATTCATAATTCTCTTTGATAGAGTGGATTTACGATACCAAAAATATCTACAATAACTAGCTGAATCTTATTGAAGCTATAAAAAGCATGTCACATTACTTGAACAAGTGATAAATCTATTTATCATGCTAACAATATCAACGAAATGGTATACTTGTTTTGAAATGTCTTTATCATGAGGTAGCTACCACTTGAGATGGGAATTCCCTTAATAATAGTGAAAGTAGCTTCAACAATGAGAATGAATAAGGCATATATGTCAAAAATTTCGCATCCAAAGCACATTTCACCATCTTGCAAGCACTACAAAACTCATCCACCTAACCAACGACAAGTGATCTATCCCGGAGAACAAGAGCAGGTTTTATTTTATTATTATTATTATTATTATTTCCTGGTTAAACCAACAATGTAGATAAACCAACAAAGTGCATGCTCCCCGTCATTTTTGACTTTATTGACTATTTGATCAGCGAGCGAGTGTGGAGTCACAACCAAAGTGAAATACTCCCTTGATTTCATTCTTGCAACCTAGTTGTGAGCCTTCTAAGGATTCATTCATGTGGCTTGGCTATGGGTCTCAAGGGGATTAGCCTTGGTAAAAAATTGATGCAAATATCGAAAACAATCATACACCATATAAAACAGCGGCTCACAAAGTCGGATGTTGAAGATCCTTCCTAGATCTGTATTGAGTAGAAAATATAGATTTGATCGAAAAACACTAGTAGTTAATGGCTTTAGGAAGATCCAATTTTCGTTCAACAAAATAATGGATACACCAACACCAATATTGTAGATAGAGGACTGAATCACTAAAGGAAGTCTATGTATTCAATTAATGAACCTATCACAGGTCTGGGCGTTTACTATTTGATATTTAGGTCATATAATATGCATGCGACCGACTCGAGCACTATTATAGGTGTTCTCTTGGGGTTTATCTGTCATGGCTATGGGCATCCTGACAATAGCATCCATTCTTTATTAATTTACTCCTTGCTTCTCTTGTATCTAGATCATAAAATTCAAATTCAAATAACATGTAACCTCCTCTATCACAAGCAGAGATAGATGCCCAACAGACACACAGAGCAAAGATGGACACCTAACAGACACACATAGACATAACCGTACAAAGAGACATATGAAACACTTCAAAATCAAATGAATACGATCTCAAGGATATTCCCATAAAATAAATATTGAGGAATTGAGGGTACTCACACCAAAATCGTTACCATGTTGTGGAAGGAAGTCACAAATTATAAAATTTTGGAGAAAATAAAACCTTATCTACAAACCTGAAGTGTGACATGAACTTCCATTGAGAGATATCACAATTCCTTGTGTTGAGCAGTCACTCCCAGATATATTATTGTGGAGTAATATTCATAGATCTTATTGATGAATTCTAATTTTCTTAGTCACCAAACCTTGTCACCATGGGCATACAACTTGAGTCACAAAACTAGTGGCTCAAGCTATTAAACAGGGTAGGTGTATCACTGCTCTAATACCATTGTTGGAATTGCAGACTAGAATGAAAAATAAGTGTGAATTGCATTCATTAAAGATTATACACTTATAAATAAAGTACTTGGAGCATTGGATTCAACTTCCGAGGTTTCTTGGACTTCCATTAATTATCCACATTCCACACCATATCCCTAATGGATTAGGTGTCCAACAAATGTAATATGGAATGATTAGAAAAATGAGGAATTATTTCCATATACACAAGTGATGGAATACTTGAAGTGAGTTTTTGAAGGAGTTAAGCTTAGATTATATATTTTCCATGTAGGGATGATTTGATCCATATTTATTGGATCTCAACACACCATCCTTATTATATATAATTAATATTTTTTAATGGAGAGCATGTAGAGGATAGAGAATAGAGAGGAAGATCAAACTATTTAATCCAGGAAGCTAAGTAAATCCAAAAGGCTATAAGGGGCCGAATAATGGAAATCAAGTCAATTTGTAGATATTTAGTGTGAACAAAGATTGTGTGAAAGTGTTTTTGATATAATATTTTTATACTATGTGGATGAGTGTTTTGAAGTTCTGAATTTATGGAGGAATACTATCATTCGATATAGTCGAATCTAATTAGATATTATGATATATATTGGGATAATGTATAATGTGAAAATTTCTCATCAAAGTCGAGTAGTGAAGGAGAATAACGACAATGATTTGGCTGCGAGATTTTATCAGTGTTCAAAATTTTACTGCAGAGAAGGGTTTTGTGTCAAGGGTCCAATTTTGGGTTCAAATGTAAAGACTTTAAAAGGTGGGAGTTCTTCATATCAGAAGGAAAAAATCTTTGCGACACATAAAAAGTAGTGATACTTCATAAATTAACAAAGAATTGCGAAGGATAATTTCTTTCAAAAAACATTCTACAAGTTAAGGTTCCATTGCTTCATGGTTCTACCCCAAGTTTATAGTAAAATTTAATAATCCATAAGTTTATAAATTCAGTCGAAAGACATATTCTAAACCATAAGTCTATCAAATCATAGATTCTTGAATGAAAGAAAGTAATCCAAATAGAAATGAGGCATCTAAATTGTAGGTTGTAGATAGAGTCTGGATCACAACAATAAATCAAGATCAAACTAGAGATATTCAAATCAAAGCAAATGTATTGGATTAGAGTATATTCTAGATTAAACCATACACTCCTGACTAAATGAGGTATATAATCATAGCAATAGACAAATGGTGAGTAATCATCTAGATTCCAAATCCAAGCACATAATTTTGATCAAAGGACCATCCAAATATCTAAATCACTTGTTACAAAGAGTATCCATATCTCCAAATGTCTCAATTGTGAACCATGTCCAACTCATTCATCTCCTTGATTCCAGGTTTCACCATAAAATTTAGGTTTCATCGTAACTTTGGCATTTATTAATTAGGTAAGGTGCCCTCATTGGCATCAAATTCCAACTATTTGAATAGGTATTTCCTTCAAATCAACTTGTCAAAATTAGATCTTCTTTCAAACTGTTATAATAATCACTTCCTTCTAGCCAACTTCAAAACATATTGCTTGTAATACTAAGCACTATTACTACATGGAGAATTCAACCATAGTCAAAATATAGTCTCCAATCCTAACTTATACACCGTATATGTCTTTGTGATGTGCTCAAGCACTTATGCTACCAATTCCTTTATAATTTCTTAATATACATGTGCTCCCTTGAGTCCAACGACCATAACTTGGTGCTTATACATACAACCAAGCTCTATGAAAGTGCTTATCGTTCTTCAAAACCTCAAAGCTCCCTTCAATCCAACTTTCCATGTATTAGTACTTTTAATCCTTAGCACCATAGCATATGCTCATGTAACATTTCCAAGAACTATTATATTAGTATATTGGTAAAATCTTTGAAATAATTTTAAACACTAAAAATAATAACAAAACCAAGACCTTTTGGGTATGAACATTGGCCATAATTTATGTCCACTGTTGGTGAATTCACTGCCAGTTATGGGTTGAGGCATTGGGTTACCAGAATATCAGAGGATTCAACGTTAATCGCATCACAAAGTATTTTGGTTTGTCGATATGCTAAGGGATCTAAGCCCTAGGTTCTTTGATATAAAACTTATGTGAATAGGGTGGTGATTGGGGGTCAATATGTTGGAATACTGGAGGTTCCATAAACCTTCACTTTTCATTAAAACATTGCTATGGTATTGCATGAAGGGTGTTGATTTTTCAAGCACAATAGATGTAAGCACTTTATTTTTTAATTTTCATAATTACTTACAATGATATTTATGTTTTTTAGCACAACCTATAGATCATTAAGTAATTAGTTCAGAAATTAAACCAAATAGGCAATAGAGAAATAGAGATCATAGTGCACAAGAAGACAAGAAGATTTTATCCTGGAAAAACCCAACCAACCTTTTCCTTAGAGAATCAATGCAACAAGAGATACATCAAATTCAACTTGTTAGCGCTCAAATCTACCTTAGGCTGAAATAAGGTAAAACTCAAGGCAACATCAAACCAAGCTTAGCCTCGTAGCTAGCCCTACGAGGATGGGAGAGGGCTCTCTCCGGGTCTATCTCGGAAAAAGATCTTCAAAGGGGCTGAGATGACTAATAAGGAATATTGATTTTAGGCTAGTAAACAAATGGAAGAGTTTGATTTAAATTTTTTGGGTTTTTTGTTGAAAAAATGGGAATGGCAATTTTGGGCTTGGGGATGAGGCCAGATCTTTGTAGAATTCGAATTGGGGCAAGGTAGGCAGTAGTCTTGATGCTTTTGATTATGTGTGTGGATGGGTCAGAATGACAAGGAGCTGAAGAGGGCAAGGGAGAACAAGGATCCTCCCCAAACTAGCGAAAACATATAAAACTAAACAAATTTAAAGGCAGAGCACTGGAATCAATGGATTCTACCTCATTTACTCATTCATTTAGTTTCAGAAGCAAAAGAAGGGAATGGCATACATTAAACATTAAAGAACTTACAAATAACTGAGAGAACACACCATCAAAACTGAAAGCCACAAGAATCCCAACAGGTGCTGCAAAACCTCTGATCTTTCCTTAGCCAAAATGCAGAAAATGAAAATATGTACAATAGTGTGCCAAACTTTTCCCAAGAGTCCAACCAGTTCCACCCTGAAAGTGTCTCATAAAATACAATAAATAGACAAGTCCAACCCCTTACCATGCCTCTAGGGGTCGAGATCATGCTTCTAGGAGCAGTTTGAACCAATTCTAAACAAAGATCTAAAATCTAGGCAGCCAAACAACTTGCCTCTATAAGCTAGGAAACTGATCCATTCACTTGATTTTCACTTTTTTGTGAATGAATCATCTAGAACAAGTAAATAAGTGCCAAATTTACATCATGTACATCAAATTACATCAAGAAAAACCAAAAATTACATCAAGAGATGAAACTAGTCAAAATTGGCCGAATTTCTGAGTTGGAAGGCAAAAATTTGGTCAAAATCCTCTATGCGCCGCGCGATGAAACTCTATGCATCACGCTACTTTCAGCCTGTTTTTGGGGCACTTCCCGGAGTCCAAATTGAGCTCATGATAGCTCGTTGGAAAGCCCTAGATGTTGGCTATCCAACCAAAGTATAATTTTTCAATTTGGAGCTCATTTGCCCCTCCAAAACTTCATTCTCCTAGAAGTACTTCCTGCTGGTGCAAAAGGTGGCAGAAAGGTGGTTTTCATGGTGTTTTTGGCCCTTTTGATCATCCATAACTTGATGAAATTCTTCGGCCATTTCTGAGCATGCATAAATTACCATGAAAAATCCAAAAATACAAATTTTTCCTCCAGAATGTGTCCCAATCATAAGCGCGCGTCAGGATGCGCGACGCGTTGGGCGGAAAAACCTGTTTTGTGACCAAAATTTTCAAAAATGACAAAAACTTCTCCAAATTTGCTGAAATTCGGAGAGAAGATCCCCTATCATGCCTCATGCTCAGCCAAGGAAGCTTCGGCCAAGATTCAGAGTGGACTATGTGTTTCACGACGTTTCAGTGCCCTCCTGGTGCATGCAATTCCTGTGGTGAAAACACTGTCTCGGTTGTATGATGTGTCGTTTTCGGTCATGGTGTTGCAATGTGTATGTTCAGCTTGTTGAAAATGAGAAATGAGACCTTGGTGTCTTTGTCTCCAATCGCCAAATGCATGCCAAAGGGGAATGAGGGATTGTGAGAAAAAGGGACAGTGGGAAAAGTGGACTGTGGAGTTGGTCAAGTGAAATTTTGCCCCTTTAAAATCTCTGTTTTAACAATGTAGAGACAATAGGGCAGCTACTTGAATGTTTGGGATTTATGGAATTTTATAAGTGATATGAGGAAAATAATAATAATAGGGCATGAAAGCATTTGAGGGATAATAGAGACAAATAGGAATAAGTGATATGAGTGGTTTGATTAGGGAATAGGGTAGGGATGGTATAATGATGATATTACAACGAAGGGGAACAGAGTCACAGATGAGGAATGGTTTTTGAACTATTTGACACAAAAATCAAACTTCAACACTCAAACTTCAAACCCTAAGGGAGAATTTTTTACAAAATGAGAGGGTTTAAGTCTTTGACATTCACTCTCTTATAATCCATCATATACCCACACCATTCACAAGTTTATGGGCAATTGCAAGGCGAGTCAAACTTACTCGGAGCAAAATTGACGAAACCAATACAAAAATGTGGAAGCAATGGAAAAAATTTGAGTCTCAGCTCTACGTGCCGCGCGCCAACCCAACACGCCGCGCGTCCTCCAATGCGTCGTGCCAGTGTAATTTTACACTGAAAATTTTTTCTCTACGTGCCGCGCGTCCTCCATTGCGCCGCGCGCCAGCCCAACACGCCGCGCGCTGATCCAACACACAATTTGGCTTCAAAACTCATTTTTTTCACTTCCTTGATGTGTCTTGGCTTTTGCTGATGTCTTTGGTGTGCATATGGAGTGTTGAAACATTATAATTATATATGTACAAAAGACTTTGAATTTCCACTCATAAAAACTCACTTTTATAATGTTTCCATTGGCACTTCCTTTTCAAGCTCTGCTTTGGCTCCTTTTTGCTTCCACTGTGATTTTTTTTTTGGCTAAATGATGAATATTTTGTCAATCTGTTGCAGGATTGCTGGAACTACTGAAGATGGTAAGGTGACAGGGCTGCCTTTGAAGCTATTTACATATGAAGAAATTTGAAAATTACATTGGGTTTGCATAAAGATGAACTACACTATATTTCTTCAAAATCATGATCAAGCATATGATGATGAAATGATTTGTTGTGAAAACTAATTTCAAACCTCCCTCATGCGCCTGCTGACTGTTATTGGACATTTGAAGACTAAATTGACAAAACCCTAGACCTAATATGACCTAGAAACCCTAAAATGACTCTTTGGCAAGTAAGAGACCAATCATGACTGTAAATGACTTGATAATGGTTTTGATGAACTGAATTAGACCAGCAGGTACAAGGCATGAGGGGAACAAGTGAAGAGACCCTTCCGTCAGATTATGGCATGCCCCTAGCGGAATGCAACGAAGTGAATCGAACGAGACACCTAAAAATGAAATGCAAAAAGAGAAATGATCTCTGACGGAGGGATGACCGGACCGGCTCTAACATTGGCTCCAATGGGGATGGTAGCTCCAGCTCCTTGGAGGTGCCAAGAACTACAGATATTTGGGAGAGCAGACAGTGCCTTCATCCATTGGGCAATGGAATCAAAACACGAAAACTGACATTATGTAGACTGACTCTGACTAAGACTGAAAAACCATAATATAACATGACTAAAACATAACTGACAAACTAGAAGGATGCTCATGATTGAGCTTATTCATCAACCTACTCTAATTGTTCTTTTCACCACCTGATCAAGTGAAATGGAATAGCCAATGCAACCATGTAAGCATCCTAGCTGCTATTTTATTTCTTCCCAAATGCTTTCTGATGCGCAGGAAAAGGAAAGAATCGAAAGGCAACTCCCATGGAAATTTGAACTCAAGCTGACTGCTGATAAACTTGCAAAGCATGAATTGACTGGATGACTTCAAGAATACTGCGAAAGAATCTTCATACACATAGCTACTGATTTCCATTAACACATCACTGCTCTGATCTAGATAACCTCCATACCTTAATCTTAAAATTTTTCTCACCTCTATGCTGTCTTTCTTTGGTGATTGCAGCAAACTGCCAAAAGGATCCTGAATTTCGTGAATAACCAAACACTGTTGCTGATTACAAACAGAACAAAATTCTCCTTCATCAATCTCCTCATATGACTGCAAACCTTGATGAGGGCTTTGTAATGAAAAATCTGTTGAACAACACAATGAAATTAACTTTTGAACAAGATTATTATCAACATTATTTTCGGGCACATGGTTAGCCAATGGAGAAGAATTTTTACAAAAAACCTCATCCAGCACACGAGCAATGGGATCATCAAAAACTTGAGAAGACTTCTGCAATGTATCCATTGAAACTGTATAACATTCTACCGGCTGTTCATCTTTTTCTCTAAAGATATTATGAAAATTCTGCTTTATAAACTGAAATGCTTCGAAACAAAAGGGTACCGAATCTTCTTGCATCATTAAATCCTGTACTTCAGCCCCCATACCTTCATCTGTAATCTGATCTTCAATTATGTTTGATGGCTGAAAATATGGAGCTAGGGAGAATTTCTCATTAACAACTTGCTCAAGAATTTCGATATTCGTCTCATCCTCAACATCAAAACTGAAAGATTGTTGATTTCCTATAGGCTGCTCCTTTGAAGATTTACTGTGTAATTTATCTTTCAAAAACTGAAATGATTCAAAACAAAATGGTACGGAGTCACCTTGTATCATTTGACCACATGTACCAGCTTCCATGTCCTCATCTGCAACTTGAAAATCAATGGCTTTCGAGGGCTGAAAATCTGAATATGAGAAGTCTTGAACAAGGTTTTCATTGCCCTCAAGATGGTCCAAATCAAGACTTTTTGGCAGTTGATTTCTGATTGCATGGAAGTTTTCTCTGATGTACTGAAATGAATCAAAACAAAAAGGCAAAGATCCTTCACTTACTTCAAAATTTGCTGCACTTTCCTCATCATTGTCATAGCTGATATGTATCGATTGATCACTGTACTCGAGCTGCTAAAAATGAACTTCCTCCTCGCACAAACTAGCTGTTGATTCATCTGCAAGATTAGCTTCTATTTGGAGAACATAATCATCATCATATTGATCAAACTGAGGCAAATCATCAGTATACAACACATCATCAAGCATACATGTCATATCAACAGCTCTCTCTTCTTCAAGATGATCTATAAAGCAATCACTATGACAACTGGGATAAGGAACAAAATGTTTTGGATCAGTAACTTGTTCTTCCTCAATCAGCAAGTCATGGGCTTCAACATTATACTCATTCCTTGTGGTGTTCTTTTGCATCATCTCTTCCACTGCACTTACCAACATGTCAAGCTTTACCTCTAGAGATATCGATTTCTCCGGATCCATGTTTTTCATCTCTTCTTCCTTCAACCTTGCCCTTCGGATCAGCAAATGAGCCTCTACATTCACTGCCTTGTTTTGCATCTCGTGAAGTGTTGCAATATTCTTTTCTCTCAGCTGAAACTCCATTTCCGGATCTAAGGCACCCGGGTAGTGCAAGAGAGCAGATCTAGGAGAAGGTCTTATATCAACTGGCATCGAAAAATATACTTGGTTAAATCTAGCAGAAAATTTTTGTACTGTCTCCCCTGGCATTCTTTTCAGCTGATTATACTCTTCTATAATCAAGAAAATGTTCTGTTCGATCACCCACCTGTCAAGGAAAACTTTGACAAACTGCTGGAAATCTGAGATGCTCGCATTAGGCAGGGCTTTGAACCAACTCTTGACTTTGGCTTGCAAAGAAAGAGCAAAAAGCCTAATACTAACATCTTCATCATCAACTTCAAAAAGATCTAGAAAATTCTCAACATTCTGCACATGTTGCTCAGCGTTGACATTGTTACATTCACCGTCAAATCTTGGTAGATATAGGTCATAATTTTTAGGGAAAGCATGGAGAACAGAAGGTAAAACAAGAGGTTTGTACCGATCTGGAATTTTACAAGGTGTAGGGGTATGTACAAGAGCTGTGGGATCAGTTTTGTTTTCTTTAGGCTCATCACTCTGAAGAGAGTCATCATAAGATGTGGGAAAAGTAGGGAGGCCAGGATCAAAGGGAAACTCAGTATTTACACTTTTTGAATAGGTCGAGTGAAGATTTTGATCACCTTTATCATACAACAAATTCTGAAAAACTTTCAGGACAGCTTCAAGACCAGCGAAGAAGTAATTTACAAGAAATCAGATTAGATCTTGAATACCATTCCACTTTAGATACCTGAACTTTGTGTAAGATCCTTCCATTTTCTCAGAGAAAGAGTCAGTCCTCCAGTGGAGTCTCTACAGGAGTCACTAGGTGAATGATTTCAACCTTCTTATGTCTGATCGTTGTCCACCATCAACCATAAGATCTGATCTTGATAGATATACTGGGGGAATTCACAAATCAAGGGGCACATTCACAAGCTAAACCGGAGATCGAATGAAGCAGCTTTTATCTACTATGCACTCGCAGAGCAAGAGCAGTTCGAAGGCTACCTGGCGTGACTTCAGACTCCGTCTATAGCAAATGACAGTAATAAGAAAATTTCTCCATAGTATGGTCGCCACTATGTTAGCGCTCGAATCTACCTTAGGCTGAAATAAGGTAAAACTCAAGGCAACATCAAACCAAGCTTAGCCTCGTAGCTAGCCCTACGAGGACGGGAGAGGGCTCTCTCCGGGTCTATCTCGGAAAAAGATCTTCAAAGGGGTTGAGATGACTAATAAGGAATACTGATTTTAGGCTAGTAAACAAATGGAAGAGTTTGATTTTAATTTTTTTGGTTTTTTGTTGAAAAAATGGGAATGGCAATTTTGGGCTTGGGGATGAGGCCAGATCTTTGCAGAATTCGAATTGGGGCAAGGTAGGCAGTAGTCTTAATGCTTTTGATTATGTGTGTGGATGGGTCAGAATGACAAGGAGCTGAAGAGGGCAAGGGAGAACAAGGATCCTCCCCAAACTGGCGAAAACATATAAAACTAAACAAATTTAAAGGCAGAGCACTGGAATCAATGGATTCTACCTCATTTACTCGTTCATTTAGTTTCAGAAGCAAAAGAAGGGAATGGCATACATTAAAAATTAAAGAACTTACAAATAACTGAGAGAACACATGATCAAAACTGAAAGCCACAAGAATCCCAATAGGTGCTGCAAAACCTCTGATCTTTCCTTAGCCAAAATGCAGAAAATGAAAATATGTACAATAGTGTGCCAAACTTTTCCCAAGAGTCCAACCAGTTCCACCCTAAAAGTGTCTCAGAAAATACAATAAATAGACAATTCTAACCCCTTCCCATGCCTCTAGGGGTCGAGCTCATGCTTCTAGGAGCAGTTTGAACCAATTCTAAACAAAGAGCTAAAATCTAGGCAGCCAAACAACTTGCCTCTATAAGCTAGGAAACTGATCCATTCACTTGATTTTCACTTTTTTGTGAATGAATCATCTAGAACAAGTAAATAAGTGCCAAAGTTACATCATGTACATCAAATTACATCAATAAAAACCAAAAATTACATCAAGAGATGAAACTAGTCAAAACTGGCCGAATTTCTGAGCTGGAAGGCAAAAATTTGGTCAAAATCCTCTATGCGCCGCGCGATGAAACTCTATGTGTCGCACTACTTTCAGCCTCTTTTTGGGGCACTTCCTGGAGTCCAAATTGAGCTCATGATAGCTCGTTGGAAAGCCCTAGATGTTGGCTATCCAACCCAATTGGAATTTCTTAATTTGGAGCTCATTTTCCCCTCCAAAACTTCATTCTCCCAGAAGTACTTCCTGCTGGTGCAAAAGGTGGCAGAAAGGTGGTTTTCATGGTGTTTTTGGCCCTTTTGATCATCCAGAACTTGATGAAATGCTTCGTCCATTTCTGAGCATGCATAAATTACCATGAAAAATCCAAAAATACAAATTTTTCCTCCAGAAGGTTTCCCAATCATAAGCGCGCGTCGGGACGCGCGACGCGTTGGGCGAAAAAACCTGTTTTGTGACCAAAATTTTCAAAAATGACAAAAACTTCTCCAAATTTGTTGAAATTCGGAGCGAATATCCCCTATCATGCCTCATGCTCAGCCAAGATTCGAAGTGGATCATGCGTTTCACGACGTTTCAGTGCCCTCCTGGTGCATGCAATTCCTGTGGTGAAAACACTGTCTCGGTTGTATGATGTGTCGTTGTCGGTCATGGTGTTGCAATGTGTATGTTCAGATTGTTGAAAATGAGAAATGATACCTTGGTGTCTTTTTCTCCAATCGCCAAATGCGTGCCAAAGGGGAATGAGGGATTGTGAGAAAAAGGGACAGTGGGAAAAGTGGACTGTGGAGTTGGTCAAGTGAAATTTTGCCCCTTTAAAATCTCTGTTTTAACAATGTAGAGACAATAGGGCAGCTACTTGAATGTTTTGGATTTAGGGAATTTTATAAGTGATATGAGGAAAATAATAATGATAGGGCATGAAAGCATTTGAGGGATAATAGAGACAAATAGGAATAAGTGATATGAGTGGTTTGATTAGGGAATAGGGTACGGATGGTATAATGATGATATTACAACGAAGGGGAACAGAGTCACAGATGAGGAATGGTTTTTGAACTATTTGACACAAAAATCAAACTTCAACACTCAAACTTCAAACCCTAAGGGAGAATTTTTTTACAAAATGAGAGGGTTTAAGTCTTTGACATTCACTCTCTTATAATCCATCATATACCCACACCATTCACAAGTTTATGGGCAATTGCAAGGTGAGTCAAACTTACTCGGAGCAAAATTGACGAAACCAATGCAAAAATCTGGAAGCAATGGAAAAAATTTGAGTCTCAGCTCTACGCACCGCGCGCGAACCCAACGCGCCGCGCGCGCCAGTGTATTTTTACACTGCATAAAATTGCTCAATGCGCCGCGCGCCATCCCAACACGCCGCGCGCTGATCCAACACACAATTTGGCTTCAAAACTCATTTTTTTTCACTTCCTTGATGTGTCTTGGCTTTTGCTGATGTCTTTGGTGTGCATATGGAGTGTTGAAACATTATAATTATATATGTACAAAATACTTTGAATTTCCACTCATAAAAACTCACTTTTATAATGTTTCCATTGGCACTTCCTTTTCAAGCTCTGCTTTGGCTCGTTTTTGCTTCCACTGTGATTTTTTTTGGCTAAATGATGAATTTTTTGTCAATATGTTGCAGGATTGCTGGAACTACTGAAGATGGTAAGGTGACAGGGCTGCCTTTGAAGCTATTTACATATGAAGAAATTTGAAAATTACATTGGGTTTGCATAAAGATGAACTACACTATATTTCTTCAAAATCATGATCAAGCATATGATGATGAAATGATTTGCTGTGAAAACTAATGTCAAACCTCCCTCATGCGCCTGCTGACTGTTTTTTTTTTTTCTAAGTATGACTAATTCTATTATGTATAAGGTTACTGGTACAAAACAGGCACAGTGTCAGCTATGAAAGCCTGAGCACTGTGTTTGAAAAACAAGCTGTTCCAAGAGTATCTGGACTGCCCCGAGTGGGAAACCAGTCCTATTAAACATAGAGTCTTAACCGCCCTTGGAAGGGAAACCGGTTTTGAGTACATGTAAACTAAACAAACATAACAAAAAATACCAAAGTTCAGAAACCACTTTTCCAACTGATCTGCAAAGCTACAAAGTCTAGATTTATCTATAGAACTGGAACAAAAAACCTGGAAAGCGTTGCAGCAGCTAGTCATGCGTCGGTGAAGGTGGTTCCTCGATGACCCTGCAACCGAAATCCTCGCTGCTGTCATCCTTCCCAGGGTCGAGAGTGTCCTGCCCGCCAGAGTGCGCCAGCGAATGTCGTTGCTGCTCCTGAGGAGAAAGAGGGGAATTGACAGGAACAGCCTCAGCGCTGGGAAGACCAGAGCCTAGTGGAGGGAGCAGAAAAGCCAAACTGGGCACAGGATGGTTGGGGATTTCTTCACGTATAGTAACCGTGATGTAGGCCGTGAGAACAGAATTGGAGTTCGTGCTATCAAAACTGAGCTCTGCACGCTGCGAAGTTTGCCGGATGGTGGGCCGTGCAATGCCTGGAGGGACAGGCTGGGGAGGGCTGCTGCCAGGTGCATGAGCATGGGAAGGAGAAGGCGGAGCAGCGTCTATGGAAACAGTGACAGCATCCCCAGAGCGACTGCGACCACATCCTCTTCCACCATGTGGGCTCGAATTGAAATCATGAGCATCGTCGACTGAGAAAGAACTAGGAGGGGGGAAACAGAGACCTCGGCTGAGGCCTCGTCTGCTCCTCATCCTTTCACGGAGACGAGGCATGTCGCCAGTGGAACGACGAAGGTGACCGGGGTCGAGAGGGGCAGTGGTGACAGCAGGGGAAGGGGCGTCAGTTTGAACAATGCGGAGAATGGCAGGAGGAGTAGGAAAGCGACCAAGAAGCCCACCAAGCGGGTCGGTGCCAGCACGGGAGAGATAATTGAACAAGCAATGCGGACTCTGGGAGTAATGAAAACCTGGAAACAATTCAATACAGGCGTGCAGATAGCAGCGCCTCCCGGTGGTGGTCTTCACGCTAGCCTCGATCGAACCAGGAGCACAAATACCATGCAGCGGGGCGGGCGAGCTCATCGAACCAGTGGCGTTGTCGGAGCCTTCCGAATTGCTCTCCATAACATGCAACACCGCCATAACAGTTAACAGGGTGAGCAGACTAAGATGAATAGCCATCGCGCGAGCAGGGGCATTAAGAGCCTCATAAATGCAGGTGCCGGGAGCCATGTGGGCTGCCCTGGCCGTCGCCATGGGGAAGTGCGCATGGAGGCATGTCCCGTCCGAAACATTAATCAACCGCATCCGGCGTGGTGGAGTCTTTATGCACCTGCATTGTGCAATTCTGAAGCATTTCTTCATCATGGATACTATTGAGAGGGCCATGAGTGAGAGTGCTAATACTATCCGTTCCAAAATTGGCCAAGAGGTCTGCAACTTTATTACCTTCCCTCTTTATGTGCTTGAAGGAGACCGCCCTGTGTTGCATTAACCAGCTACTTAACCTGTTTATTCTGGCCGCTAGGTGCCAACTGTGAGATACTTTCTCTAGATTAGTACCCCAATGAAGCCGCTTGGCAATGTTGATGAGGACTTGAGAATCTCCCTCTGTTATGATGGGGAAGAAATTGTGATGTTGAATAAGACAGAGACCTTGCCATAGGCCTTCTAATTCAGCTGAGTTGTTAGTGTCCCATCCGATGGAGCCATAATAGATGAGTTGAGTTTCTCCCTTGGAATTTCTGACAATACCCCCAAAGCCAGCAGGACCGGGATTCCCTCTGGAGGCGCCATCGAAATTTAGTTTGAAGACACCTTCAGGGGGAGGGGACCAATGCAAGGGCGGAGCAGGATTAGGATGGAGGTTGAGGGTAGGAAGGAACGCAATTTGGAGATTCCAATTTTTCCAGATGGAGATTTCTTTGGGATTTTTAGGATAGTCATCTTCATTCCAGGGGCGGAGAGCCAGAGATTCCTGAAGGTTGCTACTGAAAGAGATCCACAGGGGGTCAAGAGAAGAGGCTTGATTTTTGAAGATATGTTTATTTCTTTCTTTCCACAGAGACCAAAACACAAGACCAGGAAGAAGCAGCCACAGGGCATTGAGGAGGGGTGAGAGGAAGGGGCGATGAGGCCAAGTACGAAGAATGTTAGTAATATCCCCCATGGGTTTGTTCTTCTGACATCGAAAGCTGCATTTTTCCCAGAGGGTATTGGCCAGAGGGCAAAGCAACAGGAGATGCTGGATGGTTTCCGCATTTTGAAGGTAGTTGGGGCATTGGGAAGGCCCAGTGAATCCTCGTTTGACAAGATTTTCCCATGTGAGAATTCTTTTATGGCTGAGGAGCCATAAGAATGTGGAGATCTTAGGCCAAGTGAACTTGTTCCAAATCAACGCCCAAAGAGGATCACGGGGGAGAGGCGTGGGATGCATGAGAGAGTAGGCTTCTTTCATAGTGAACATTCCTTTGGTTGAGTAGCCCCACCTAAGAATTTCAGGTTCGTCTGAGCTTCTGATTTGCCTCCTGTGGAGCTCATTGCTGAGAGCTCCCAAATCAAGGCCTTGAGCGTGAGGCGCAATTAGCTGGGGAGGTTTCCATTGTCTGAAACCATTGTTATTGGTGGCCATCCACTAATGACAGACCTTGACCTCGTGAGCATTGCTGTTATCTCCCATATTGATGCTAGGGAAGGCATCGAGAAGAGTCAGATTTTGCTGCCAAGAATCGTGCCAAAATCTCGCTGAGTTGTCGTTGTGTATTTCCCAGAAGCAGTTTTGTTGGATGAGAAAGTAGTGTTTCTTAGCCGCATTCCAAATGAGTGAACCCTATTGCTCCGGAACGATCCTAATCAGATCAGCCGAGGGCCTGTTGTGAGCATATTTAGCACTCCACAATTTGGCCCAAGGTGTATGAGGTTTGGACGTCCAATTCCACCAAATGTGGGCAGCCATAACCTCATTGTTGTGTTTGGGATCGCAGAGATTGAGACCACTTGCATCCTTGGGAGAGCAGACAGTGTCCCAGCTCACAAGAGCCCACTTCCGGTTTCTGTCAGAGGAGCCCCAAAGAAAATTGCGTTGCAAAGATTTGATTTTCTTGAGGACCCATTTAGGAGCTGCTAGAACAGAGAAAAGGTAGATGGGCATCGATTGCAACACGACTTTAATAAGGATTATTCTGCTGGCCAGATTCAGAGCTCTGAAGGTCCAAGAGGAAAGCCTGGCTTTCAGTTTATCAAGGAGCTTGATCCAAGAGGAGTTTCTGATGGCCGAGTCGATAAGGGGGGCTCTCAGGTATTTGTCAGGGAGGGAGGCTATGGAAAAGCCGAGGATACGGGCTATATTGGCTTGAGTGAGAGGAGGGGTGTTAAAGAAGAAAATCTGGGATTTGGAATCATTAATGGTAAGACCAGAGGCAGAAGAGAAAAGGTGGAGGATGGCTTTGAAGGAGCGAGCTTCCTGAACAGAGGGATGGCCAAAGAGCATGTTTTCATCCACAAATTGCTGGTGGGTGGTGACAGGGGCGCCATGAAGGGAGATGCCACGCAGCTTGGAGTTTGAACCTCCTTATGAATTAAACGGCCAAGGCCTTCAACCATGAGAACGAAGAGAAAAGGGGAGAGAGGATCCCCCTGCCTAATCCCTCGAGAGGGATAGAAAGGGGGGGAAGGAACCCCATTGACAATAATGGAGAAAGAAGAGGAGGTGATGAGACTCATTATCCATCTAATCCACATTTGATCAAAACCAAAAGCATTTAAGATATGCTGTATGTAGTTCCAATTCAGCTTGTCAAAGGCTTTGGAGAGATCTATCTTGAGGAGCATACCTGGCCTTTTGCATACCTTTAAAGAGTGCATAATTTCATGAGTCAAAATTATGCCATCCAGAATTTGGCGCCCTTCTACATATCCAGTCTGCTCCCGAGAGATGAGGAGCGGGAGGAGCGGCTTGAGTCTGTTAGCAATAACTTTGGATATAACTTTGTAGATAACGTTGCAGAGAGCTATAGGTCTGAATTTTTCCGGTTTGCTGGGCTGATCCTCTTTAGGTACCAGCGCGATGAAGGTGGCGTTGAGGGAGGGCAAAAGCCAGTGCATGGTTCTTGACTCCTCAACTAGCTGCCAGACTTCAAATTTGATAAGGTCCCAAAAATGGTGGAAGAAATTAGATGTAAAACCATCAGGTCCCGGAGCCTTACCATCCTTGAACTGCGCCATAGCTTCATCCACTTCTTGGGGGTAGACAGGTCGGAGTAGCATTTGGTTATGCTCAGCAGTGACCAATTTAGGAATGAGCTGCTTGATTTGATTGATGGCCATTGGTCTGTTTGTTTGAGGCTCTTGCTGAATGCTCTTGAAGTAATCTACCAATTCCTGTTGCATATCTTCATGATTCTCCATCCTTTCCCCTTGCTGGTTGATGATGTGGCTGATCTTGTTTTGCATCCTAAGCTGCATGGTGGAGGTGTGGAAGAACTTGGTGTTTCTTTCACCCTCCTTTAGCCAGCGGATTCTAGATTTCTGCCTCCAAAGGATCTCTTCCTGTTTGTATCGCTCCTCCAGCTGATTTTGAAGATCATGCTTTTTAGCAGCAAGCGTCTCTGTGCGTCCCTTAGTAATGATTTCCTGCTGCACCTCATTCATTTTTTGCTCAAGGTTCTTCTTTTCCTGGAAGATGTTGCCAAAGGCGGTCTGATTCCAGTGTTTAATTTGACCTTTGAGGAATTTGAGATTTTGCTGAAATTGATACATTTTTGTACCCTTTGGTGGTTGGAAGTTTCTCCATGCCGCGTGTATCATATCCTTGAAAGAAGGATGTGTCAGCCAAAAAGCTTCGAATCTAAATGACCGCTTTAGTTGGGACCTTATATTTTTCCATTGTAGCAAGATGGGCCAGTGATCCGATCCAGCAAAGGGCAAAATTGAGCTCGTGATATCTCCCCCCATGTGTATAGCATTATCCGAGACTAGAAATCTATCTAACTTTGAAGTGATTTGCTGACCTCCCACTCTTCTGTTGCTCCAAGTGAATATGCCATTGGAGAAGGGGATGTCGATGAGCCAATTATTATTGATAAAGTTCTTAAAATGACTGCTTTCCAGCTCTGATTTGGATCGTCCTCCCGTTTTCTCATCCATCCTCAGGATCATATTAAAATCACCTCCAACAATCCAAAGAGGGTGGGATCTGTTTGAGTTGAGATGTTCCATGGTGTCTAAGAGCGTTGCCTTGCTATTCTACTCTTGAGGAAAATAAACATTGGACAAGTGCCCATGAATATTGGTGCCGATAGGATGGAAGGTGGCTTGTATGAGATTGTGCGCAGCATGAAAATCGGATAGCTGCATGGAATGAGTGTCCCAAGCTATTGCCAGACCTCCAGAAGATCCAGAGGCATCCACTGCTACCGAGCTACTGCTGGGCCATGCCTTTGACAAGATGGAACCTAGCAGATTTCTATTGCATTTCGTTTCTTGAAGAAAGAGGATTTGGGGTTTCTCCTTTTGAATCATGGATTTAATCATCCTGTACTTTCCTGGGCCGTTAAGCCCTCTTACATTCCAAGAGATTAGCTTCATGGAAAACTGTTTTCGAGTGGTTTGAAGAACCGGGTCAACTTGGGATATCTCCCTGAATCCACCAGCATTTCCCCGATCTGGATGGTGCGCTGCCATTCAGGTTTTCTGCCTCGCTTTCTAGTTTCCTTCAACACCTTCAGGCTATCCCAATGGCTGCCTGGCTGAATCCCCAACTTTTTGTGCTAATGAGCTTTGGTTAGGAATACCTCGATGGATTCTATTTGGTGAGGTAGGATCTTGTCAAATTATTTCTTTTTGCAAGCATCCTCCAGGCCTATAAGATCCAGATCTCCTACATCAAAACCTTCAGAGTCCTCTTCCATGAGAGTGATCTGCATGCTTTCCTGAGAGTCTTTGTTGTCCAGGCTAGGGTTAATGGAGTGTCCATCCAAGTCCATGAGATTAGGGTTCCAGGACACCTGCTTCTGCTTTGAAGGGGGGTCGAGATATGGGAGGGCTTCCGTCGGTCGAGAAGCTTGAGAGGGACCTGAGGCAGAGGGGTTGAGATGAGATGAGGGGGGGTCAAAGAGAGTCGAGGTGATGGGCACGGCAGGAGTATCTTCGATCTGGGGATCCGAATGGGCAAGGGCGGCAAAACTATTGCTCGTGGAGGGGGCGGAAGTGGAAAGGCCAGGTTTAGGTCCCCCTTGGGAGGGTTTCTTGCTATTTCTTCTCCTGGTCGTAACTTTGGTGAACCCATCTGCGTCCTCCTTGTCTCCAGCACTTTGAGTCTTAGTTTGTGCTACAAGAGGGCAGTCTCTGAAGAGATGCCCATGAGCATGGCATCTTCTGCAACAAAAAGGCACATGTTCATAATCCAATGGTTGAATCCATTCATAGTCATCATGAAACAAACTTACCGCATCTGGGAGGGCTCTGTCCAGCTGCATGTACACACAGATGCGAGCATAGGAGGTGTATCTTCGGAGCTTCGTTTCTTCCGCTATTTTTATGAACTCTCCTAAGCCTTTTCCAATCGCTTGTAGTGAATCCTCATCCCAATATTCTAGAGGCAGCGAGTAGAGTCGAATCCAGACAGGAGCCCAGTTAAAGTTTTCTTGATCTGGGTTGAATCTTTCTACCCAGTTTCGAAGGTATAGGCCTGCCAAGTTAAAGAAATAGGGGCCGCCATCCATAACCCTATTTCTGTCCTCAATGCAGTTGAAATCAGCTATAAAGAAACCTTTTGGACCCAGTTGCAGACTAGCATGTCCTTTTGGCTTCCATTTGGACGCAATCCATCCTTGTAGGGCTTTTTCAGTTGGCCAAAACCCTATAAATTTCCCAATGAGAGCATGGTCTCTCATGTACTGAATCCTGGCATTAATCCGATGACTGGGCAGATCGATTTTGGGTCTATCTAGAGCTATTGGCTTGCAGGTCGAAGACGTGACCTGCGGCACTTCCGTTTGTGGTTCAGAGGTCGATTGCTTATTTACCTCTGTCTCCTGCGCCGTGACCGAATCTTTCATGTTCATGTCAGGTGCTTTTTGCTTTTCTTGGTCATTGGCAGAGGGAGGTTGACCACCGCCCCCCCCCCCCCGTTTCCGGTTCCATCGCTGCGTACAACGCGTTATTGCAAGCTAGAGGTAACGCCGTTAGGTTTGGCAGAGTTGCAGGGGAAACTAGGGTTTCTGCAGAACGAGAGACCTGGAAACCCTAGCAGAGCGCGCATCTTTTCTTCATGCGCCTGCTGACTGTTATTGGACATTTGAAGACTAAATTGACAAAACCCTAGACCTAATATGACCTAGAAACCCTAAAATGACTCTTTGGCAAGTAAGAGACCAATCATGACTGTAAATGACTTGAAAATGGTTTTGATGAACTGAATTAGACCAGCAGGTACAAGGCATGAGGGGAACAAGTGAAGAGACCCTTCCGTCAAATTATGGCATGCCCCTAACGTAATGCAACGAAGTGAATCGAGCTAGACACCTAAAAATGAAATGCAAAAAGAGAAATGATCTCTGACGGAGGGATGACCGGATCGACTCTAACATTGGCTCCAATGGGGATGGTAGCTCCAGCTCCTTGGAGGTGCCAAGAACTACAGATATTTGGGAGAGCAGACAGTGCCTTCATCCATTGGGCAATGGAATCAAAACATGAAAACTGACATTATGTAGACTGACTCTGACTAAGACTGAAAAACCATAATATAGCATGACTAAAACATAACTGACAAACTATAAGGATGCTCATGATTGAGCTTATTCATCAACCTACTCTAATTGTTCTTTTCACCACCTGATCAAGTGAAATGGAATAGCCAATGCAACCATGTAAGCATCCTGGCTGCTATTTTATTTCTTCCCAAATGCTTTCTGATGCGCAGGAAAAGGAAAGAATCGAAAGGCAACTCCCATGGAAATTTGAACTCAAGCTGACTGCTGATAAACTTGCAAAGCATGAATTGACTGGATGACTTCAAGAATACTGCGAAAGGATATTCATACACATAGCTACTGATTTCCATTAACACATCACTGCTCTGATCCAGATAATCTCCATACCTTAATCTTAAAAATTTTCTCACCTCTATGCTGTCTTTCTTTGGTGATTGCAGCAAGCTGCCAAAAGGATCCTGAATTTCGTGAATAACCAAACACTGTTGCTGATTACAAACAGAACAAAAGTCTCCTTCATCAATCTCCTCATATGACTGCAAACCTTGATGAGGGCTTTGTAATGAAAAATCTGTTGAACAACACAATGAAATTAACTTTTGAACAAGATTATTATCAACATTATTTTCGGGCACATGGTTAGCCAATGGAGAAGAATTTTTACAGCAAACCTCATCCAGCACAGGAGCAATGGGATCATCAAAAACTTGAGAAGGATGCTGCAATGTATCCATTGAAACTGTATAACATTCTACCGGCTGTTCATCTTTTTCTCTAAAGATATTATGAAAATTCTGCTTTATAAACTAAAATGCTTCGAAACAAAAGGGTACCGAATATTCTTGCATCATTAAATCCTGTACTTCAGCCCCCATACCTTCATCTGTAATATGATCTTCAATTGTGTTTGATGGCTGCAAATCCGGAGCTAGGGAGAATTTCTCATTAACAACTTGCTCAAGAATTTCGATATTTGTCTCATCCTCAACATCAAAACTGAAAGATTGTTGATTTCCTATAGGCTGCTCCTTTGAATATTTACTGTGTAATTTATCTTTCAAAAACTGAAATGATTAAAAAAAAAATGGTACGGAGTCACCTTGTATCATTTGATCGCATGTACCAGCTTCCATGTCCTCATTTGCAACTTGAAAATCAATGGCTTTCGAGGGCTGAAAATCTGAATATGAGAAGTCTTGAACAAGGTTTTCATTGCCCTCAAGATGGTCCAAATCAAGACTTTTTGGCAGTTGATTTCTGATTGCATGGAATTTTTCTATGATGTACTGAAATGAAGAAAAAAAAAAAGGCAAAGATCCTTCACTTACTTCAAAATTTGCTGCACTTTCCTCATCATTGTCATAGCTGATATGTATCGATTGATCACTGTACTCGAGCTGCTGAAAATGAACTTCCTCCTCGCACAAACTAGCTGTTGATTCGTCTGCAAGATTAGCTTCTGTTTGGAGAACATAATCATCATCATATTGATCAAACTGAGGCAAATCATCAGTATAAAACACATCATCAAGCATACATGTCATATCAACAGCTCTCTCTTCTTCAAGATGATCTATAAAGCAATCACTATGACAACTGGGATAAGGAACAAAATGTTTTGGATCAGCAACTTGTTCTTCCTCAATTAGAAAGTCATGGGCTTCAACATCATACTCATTCCTTGTGGTGTTCTTTTGCATCATCTCTTCTACTGCACTTACCAACATGTCAAGCTTTACCTCTAGAGATATCGATTTCTCCGGATCCATGTTTTTCATCTCTTCTTCCTTCAACCTTGCCCTTCGGATCAGCAAATGAGCCTCTACATTCACTGCCCTGTTCTGCATCTCGTGAAGTGTTGCAATATTCTTTTCTCTCAGCTGAAACTCCATTTCCAGATCTAAGGCACCCGGGTAGTGCAAGAGAGCAGATCTAGGAGAAGGTCTTATATCAGCTGGCATCGAAAAATATACTTGGTTAAATCTAGCAGAAAATTGTTGTATTGTCTCCCCTGGCATTCTTTTCAGCTGATTATACTCTTCTATAATCAAGAAAATGTTCTGTCCGATCACCCACCTGTCAAGGAAAACTTTGACAAACTGCTGGAAATCTGAGATGCTCGCATCAGGCAGGGCTTTGAACCAACTCTTGACTTTGGCTTGCAAAGAAAGAGCAAAAAGCCTAATATTAACATCTTCATCATCAACTTCAAAAAGATCTAGAAAAGTCTCAACATTCTGCACATGTTGCTCAGCGTTGACATTGTTACATTCACCGTCAAATCTTGGTAGATATAGGTCATAATTTTTAGGGAAAGCATGGAGAACAGAAGGTAAAACAAGAGGTTTGTACCGATCTGGAATTTTACAAGGTGTAGGGGTATGTACAAGAGCTGTGGGATCAGTTTTGTTTTCTTTAGGCTCATCACTCTGAAGAGAGTCATCATAAGATGTGGGAAAAGTAGGGAGGCCAGGATCAAAGGGAAACTCAGTATTTACACTTTTTGAATAGGTCGAGTGAAGATTTTGATCACCTTTATCATACAAAAAATTCTGAAAAACTTTCAGGACAGCTTCAAGACCAGCGAAGAAGTAATTTACAAGAAAGAAGATTAGATCTTGAATACCATTCCACTTTAGATACCTGAACTTTGTGTAAGATCCTTCCATTTTCTCAGAGAAAGAGTCAGTCCTCCAGTGGAGTCTCTACAGGAGTCACCAGGTGAATGATTTCAGCCTTCTTATGTCTGATCGTTGTCCACCATCAACCATAAGATCTGATCTTGATACATATACGAGGGGAATTCGCAAATCAAGGGGCACATTCACAAGCTAAACCAGAGATCGACTGAAGCATCTTTTATCTACTATGCACTCGCAGAGCAAGAGCAGTTCGAAGGCTACCTGGCGTGACTTCAGACTCCGTCTATAGAAAATGACAGTAATAAGAAAATTTCTCCCCAGTATGGTCGCCACTATGTTAGCGCTCGAATCTACCTTAGGCTGAAATAAGGTAAAACTCAAGGCAACATCAAACCAAGCTTAGCCTCGTAGCTAGCCCTACGAGGACGGGAGAGGGCTCTCTCCGGGTCTATCTCGGTAAAAGATCTTCAAAGGGGCTGAGATAACTAATAAGGAATACTGATTTTAGGCTAGTAAACAAATGGAAGAGTTTGATTTAAATTTTTTGGGTTTTTTGTTGAAAAAATGGGAATGGCAATTTTGGGCTTGGGGATGAGGCCAGATCTTTGCAGAATTCGAATTGGGGCACGGTAGGAAGTAGTCTTGATGCTTTTGATTATGTGTGTGGATGGGTCAGAATGACAAGGAGTTGAAGAGGGCAAGGGAGAACAAGGATCCTCCCCAAACTGGCGAAAACACATAAAACTAAACAAATTTAAAGGCAGAGCACTGAAATCAATGGATTCTACCTCATTTAATCATTCATTTAGTTTCAGAAGCAAAAGAAGGGAATGGCATACATTAAACATTAAAGAACTTACAAATAACTGAGAGAACACACCATCAAAACTGAAATCCACAAGAATCCCAACAGGTGCTGCAAAACCTCTGATCTTTCCTTAGCCAAAATGCAGAAAATGAAAATATGTACAATAGTGTGCCAAACTTTTCCCAAGAGTCCAACCAGTTCCACCCTAAAAGTGTCTCAGAAAATACAATAAATTGACAAATCTAACCCCTTCCCATGCCTCTAGGGGTCGAGCTCATGCTTCTAGGAGCAGTTTGAACCAATTCTAAACAAAGAGCTAAAATCTAGGCAGCCAAACAACTTGCCTCTATAAGCTAGGAAACTGATCCATTCACTTGATTTTCACTTTTTTGTGAATGAATCATCTAGAACAAGTAAATAAGTGCCAAATTTACATCATGTACATCAAATTACATCAAGAGATGAAACTAGTCAAAACTAGCCGAATTTCTGAGCTGGAAGGCAAAAATTTGGTCAAAATCCTCTATGCGCTGCGCGCTGAAACTCTATGCGTCGCACTACTTTCAGCCTATTTTTGGGACACTTCCCATAGTCCAAATTGAGCTCATGATAGCTCGTTGGAAATCCCTGGATGTTTTTTATCCAACCCAATTGGAATTTTTCAATTTGGAGCTCATTTGCCCCTCCAAAACTTCATTCTCCCAGAAGTACTTCCTGCTGGTGCAAAAGGTGGCAGAAAGGTGGTTTTCATGGTGTTTTTGGCCCTTTTGATCATCCAGAACTTGATGAAATGCTTCGGCCATTTCTGAGCATGCATAAATTACCATGAAAAATCCAAAAATACAAAGTTTTAATCTATAAGGTGTCCCAATTATAAGCGCGCGTCGGGACGCGCGACGCGTTGGGCGGAAAAACCTGTTTTGTGACCAAAATTTTCAAAAATGACAAAAAATTCTCCAAATTCGCTGAAATTCAGAGCGAAGATCCCCTATCATGCCTCATGCTCAGCCAAGGAAGCTTCGGCCAAGATTCGGAGTGGATCATGCGTTTCACGACGTTTCAGTGCCCTCCTGGTGCATGCAATTCCTGTGGTGAAAACACTGTCTCGGTTGTATGATGTGTCCTTGTCGGTCATGGTGTTGCAATGTGTATGTTCAGCTTGTTGAAAATGAGAAATGAGACCTTGGTGTCTTTGTCTCCAATCGCCAAATGCGTGCCAAAGGGGAATGAGGGATTGTGAGAAAAAGGGACAGTGGGAAAAGTGGACTGTGGAGTTGGTCAAGTGAAATTTTGCCCCTTTTAAAATCTCTGTTTTGACAATGTAGAGACAATAGGGCAGCTACTTGAATGTTTGGGATTTAGGGAATTTTATAAGTGATATGAGGAAAATAATAATGATAGGGCATGAAAGCATTTGAGGGATAATAGAGACAAATAGGAATAAGTGATATGAGTGGTTTGATTAGGGAATAGGGTAGGGATGGTATAATGATGATATTACAATGAAGGGGAATAGAGTCACAGATGAGGAATGATTTTTGAACTATTTGACACAAAAATCAAACTTCAACACTCAAACTTCAAACCCTAAGGGAGAATTTTTTTACAAAATGAGAGGGTTTAAGTCTTTGACATTCACTCTCTTATAATCCATCATATACCCACACCATTCACAAGTTTAAGGGCAATTGCAAGGTGAGTCAAACTTACTCGGAGCAAAATTGACGAAACCAATACAAAAATCTGGAAGCAATGGAAAAAATTTGAGTTTCAGCTCTACGCGCCGCGCGCCAACCCAACGTGCCGCGCGTCCTCCAATGCGTTGCGCCAGTGTAATTTTACACTGAAATTTTTTTCTCTACGCGTCACGCGTCCTCCAATGCGCTGCGCGCTGATCCAACACACAATTTGGCTTCAAAACTCATTTTTTTCACTTCCTTGATGTGTCTTGGCTTTTGCTGATGTCTTTGGTGTGCATATGGAGTATTGAAACATTATAATTATATATGTACAAAATAATTTGAATTTCCACTCATAAAAACTCACTTTTATAATGTTTCCATTGGCACTTCCTTTTCAAGCTCTGCTTTGGCTCCTTTTTGCTTCCACTGTGATTTTTTTTGGCTAAATGATGAACTTTTTGTCAATCTGTTGCAGGATTGCTGGAACTACTGAAGATGGTAAGGTGACAGGGCTGCCTTTGAAGCTATTTACATATGAAGAAATTTGAAAATTACATTGGGTTTGCATAAAGATGAACTACACGATATTTCTTCAAAATCATGATCAAGCATATGATGATGAAATGATTTGCTGTGAAAACTAATGTCAAACCTCCCTCATGCGCCTGTTGACTGTTTTTGGACATTTGAAGACTAAATTGACAAAACCCTAGACCTAATATGACCTAGAAACCCTAAAATGACTCTTTGGCAAGTAAGAGACCAATCATGACTGTAAATGACTTGAAAATGGTTTTGATGAACTGAATTAGACCAGCAGGTACAAGGCATGAGGGGAACAAGTGAAGAGACCCTTCCGTCAGATTATGGCATGCCCCTAGTGGAATGCAACGAAGTGAATCGAGCGAGACACCTAAAAATGAAATGCAAAAAGAGAAATGATCTCTGACGGAGGGATGACCGGACCGACTCTAACACAACTGACTAGTAAGAGGAAAAACTACCGAGGACCAAGTTATCTCTCCATAAACCTATCCAAATAATTTATGCAACAAGGTCAAGAAGACATCTTCCAAGTCTACCTTAGACCTCACACTATGCTTCAAATATTAGCTTTAGAATGTGCACTGAATTACAAAGATATACCATAGAGAATACAATATCCAAGAGAGATGAAAAATGTTTGCAAATATTCTTGAGAATATGCACTCAGCCACAAAGATATATCACGAAGATAAGGTCTCTAAGAGTACCGAAATATGTCCTCTATCTCAATATCAGAATGTTCACCATACCACAAAATTCATGGTCACAAGAGGTCTAAATTTCAACCTTATTTTCTGCCACAGAGTTTACATTTTGTCACTAAATTTATACCTCAAACCTGCACACAAAACCACATACCCTTCACATTGATACACATAATATAAACCTCGGAAAAGTTGTACAAGATTCGCCCTTCCTTTATTGCTGGAGCGAGCAGGTATTCTTCTATTGATCTTCGTCCTTGTGCTCCTTGTATATTTCACTTGAACAAAGATGAGATGTGTGTGATCGAAGTGTCTTTGGAGGAGAGTTAACGTGTTGATTTATAGTCTTCTTCTTAGGTGAATGGTTGTGTCTCATGGGAAGGTTGACTTGACACGAAGAGGGTCAACTTGGCCACTTGTGGTGGCAAAGAAAAAAATTTGAATTTTCACTTTTCCTGCTCTTGAAGAGCATACAAATAAATGATTTCTTTTTAATGTAAAAACAAATAAATAAAAAAAATTCTTGCAAGCATGAAGAACATGTTTCTTATAAATTTTATTTTACAAATATAATTTGCATTTCATCTTTTACAAGTACAAAAGGACATTATGAAGATCGACCATAACTTCTTCCATCAACTTGTCAAATATTTGGCAGCCTTTACTTGTGTACCTGTAATCCTCACTATGAGGCCATGTAAAAACAATAACAACCAAGCAAATAACTCAAAGAAAAGAGACTGGCTAATGGTAAAAAGACAAAAATGGTAATAATCAAACAAGAGATATATAAGATACTTATCTTTTGAAAAGGAAAAATATTATATTGATGGCATCATACTTTCCTTTCACAAGCTAGGGTTACATCTTTTGGCGGAAAAATATTGAACTAGGTCTAACCCTAAGGTTTTGTCCACAAACCCTAGAGCTTTATTATCAAAAACTTTAAATTTCTAGGTTTACTAAACAATTCTAAGAAGGGTTATATATGGCTTCTAATCTTATGTGAGGGATTCATTCAACTCCCCCTTGCTCCTAGCCTACTTGTAGTAATTCTAGTAAAATAAGTCACTATCATCATCTACTAAAGCTTTTGAAGAATCATTCATGCATTTCTTCTAATGAGGATGATCATTATCATTATCATCATTGCTATTTCTCTTCTTATCTTTCGATTATTCAGGACAGTTACTTCTATAATGTCCAAAATTATGACGTCCAAAACATTGAAAATTTGACAAGTCTCTTTTTCCTTGAGAATTGGATTTGACACCCCCTTAAACCCTATATTGTTCCATAATGTCTGTTAATATTAAAGGTCAAAAAGGGAAATTTTTCCATATTGCAAGGATGAACAACCGAACACACTAAAAGTGTAACACACTAATGTTTTCATAATTGGAAATATAAACTCAAAATGATTTGAAGTTAGAATGAAAGTGCATAGTATGATAGTCTAACAAAATTATTTTGTAGATACTTTTGCAAATTTAATCTGTAATTAAATGAAATCAATGAAAATAATTATGATGATAAATAAGGCAATAAAGATCCAACGAAGGGGTTATTAATGATCCAACAAAAAATATATTGAGGATCCAATAAAGTAGACAATGAAGACAATGAGGATCATTGTTTTTTAAACCAAGATTCAAAATAAGGGTGTTATAAGGAATTTGTAAACATAGATGACCCATGTGACTCCTTCAAGCATAAATAAAATATCATGGGTACAAATATGAATTTCCTAGATGATGAACCATACCTTAACAAACATGGAAACCAAGAGGAATGTCAAAACACTATAATGAGCACAATCAGAGTGCTTTCTAACATGGGTGGTATCCTTGGAAAGTCAATTATCTTGTTGGTGACCCCCTTCTTGTAATTAGTGACAAGATTAAACTACTAAAAGTACCATAAAAACTTGGTATGATTAGGTTATTGTAGGCTTGTTTAAGTATATAAGCACTATAATGGCTTATGGTTGTTTTGGAAGTTGTCTCCTTCCCAAATATAGAGACCCCCTAATGCTTTAATTCCTAATGCAAATTCATCAACTTATTATCACATCTTGGATAATTCATGGTAGTTCCTATAAGGGTTTTTGGATGGTATGAAATTAATCTTCCTTCCAAAATGAGGATGGCCCCATGGCATAACCATATGCATCCACTTTGATTTCAAAGGATTGTTACATATTTGGAATTTTGAGCATTGATGATTAAAAACTACCTTGCTTTGACACATTAAATGCATATTCCTATGGCTTAGCCTAGAGAAACTTGTCACATGTCTTCATCAAATAAAAAAATTATTAAGAAATGAGGTATGAACTTATGAAGGTAATGACATACTCCAACAAAATTATTTGCATTAAAAGTGTTTGCTTTACAAAGCCACACTTCCTAATTTTCAATTGCGACTTTGATTCATATTTATGAAGGGAATGAAATGAACATTAGATTTGTAGCAAAAGCACAGAGATACAGTAAAAACCTTAATTCTATTAAGAAATGGAATGTCTTGAAACTCTAAAATTCACAATGAAACAAACTCGCTTGAATGGTAGTATCTTATGCCTGAGAAGAGATGTGATGGTTGCACACATTCACTAAAGCACATTAGAATGAGGTCAAAAGACCCTTCTTAACATAAATCATCAATGAGGAAACCATAAACATCCAAAAACCTAACCCTATGAAATGAAACGCCAAAAGGTTTGTGGTCCCTATGTTGGTAGTTGGTACATCAACTTCCTGAGGTCGTAACTTTTGCATGTGATCTTTGTTTGGCATACTCGGTAGCCAGTTGGAAAGGTCCAGCAATAAGTACATGTTCTGACTGAGCCTAGGCAAGAGCTTATGGCTATTTCCTAGGCTCCTATCACGTCAAAAAAACGTTGTTTAGGGACTGAAAACAACCTTGGAAGTTCATGACCCAAAAAAACATAGAAAAACTTCCAATATGGAGAAGTGTGCTTTGATCTAGTGGAATAGGTGGGTGGCCACCGATATCCACCTCGATCAAACTTATTAGCATTCAATGTTTCCAATGATTGATTTAAATCACTAGTATGTTCTTCCCATGTGTTTTTGTAAATGATTGTATCATCTAAATACACAACTGCAAATGATCCTATGGCATGCCTTAGAACCTCATCATCTAACTAGGGAAAGTAGTTAGTGCATTAGTAAGCCCAAAATGCATCAACAACCATTTGAACAAACCCATATTAATCTTGAATGCCACATTTCAAGTGTCCTCTTACTTGATCCTTACCTAGTAGTATCCACATTTGAGATCCAATTTGAAGAAGTACTTTGATCCTTGTAACTCATTGGAAAAATCATATATCCTTAGTAGAGGCATATGGTTCTTAACTATAATCTTGTTGAGTTCTCTAATCTGACACATCTCCAACAAATCCATCCTTCTTAGGAAACAACATGATGGGATGCGAACAAATTAGACTTGACAACCCACTGAGTGAATGACTCTTGTATCTTCTCCTTTGTCTACTCACTTTCCAAGGTTGAGAATCTATACGACTAAAGTTTTGGCAAGGGTGATTTAGGAATCAATTTATCATGTTCAATTAGCCTCTATGGGTGCAACCACTTTATTCCTACAAACACCAATTCGTATTTCCCTAAAGGTTGGCTCAACTCATTATTTTGGTTTTTTGTCATATAAACTTCAACAAATTGGTCGTTCTCAACTTCTCTTTTTTGGTTCTCAATCAACATCATGAAGTTATTTTTATTATTAATCAACTGCTTAGATTGATTATCTTAAACCAACAATATTGTCTTATTTCCATTGTACTTATCCATAAGGTAAGGTTTCATCTACTTCAATAGTCTCCACTTATTTGCCCTTCCCATGAACATGGTGACTCTACTCTACAGATATGGACTTCCTATAGCCACCTTATAAATATATAATAGTAAAACATCATGTTCCAACTCATCTATGAATTGACTAGAATGAAAACCTTAAACTTGCATTGACATGTCCCTTTCATTTTTGCATCCTTTTGTAGCCAACCTAATGGGTGTGGTATGAGTGTGTCGTATTCTCGAAACATTGTCGTTGACTGACACCCCTGTGTTAATTATGACCTTTATAAACTTTTTGTGTAATTGAGCATCTCATAGCAATATCTGATTGTTGGCAGGAAACTATGTTTTAATATACTGAAAACCATTACTAGTGAAATTCATTCTTGTTTTGATCATGGTGCCAAATTGTATGAATACTATGTTTAATGCTTGCTTTAACACTCTAATTAATGCCAAAATTAAAATAGGTATATATCACGCTTGAAATAAGTTAATTGTAGGTTATTTTTTTAATTAAATATGATTAATTAAATTTTAATGTTATAATTAATATATAATTTTTAATTATAATATTAATAGTTAAATATTTGTTTGATTATTGAAAAAAAAAAAATCTAAGGAGAAGGTACATTGGGTATAGTCTAAAGGGACGAGGTATGGCATGAACTTCCATATCCATCTTATCTAAAATTTATTGACTGAACCTCATGGTTGGGAAGGGACTACTCTGATCAGGTTGGCCATTAATGCCAATGGCGATGTCATTCCAAATGGGTGCCCTTCTCATAAATTTAAAGGGTGGTGTGTTGAGGAAGTCAATGCAAGGGTTATGGCTGCCTCTCATTCAAACTTGAGAGGTAGCTCAAACTTCCATAAATACCTGAACCGATTAAAATGGGGGTTCGATTTGGAGTATTGAAGGATAATTCTCGAGGAAAAAACCAAAGCGATCAAAAACCCATGGGGAGCATCCACCGCAATGGAATATTACCACAAATTTCTTAGTTTTTATCTGGTATCGCCAAGCATGATCTTAGAGGGAGCATGAATTAATGTAATAGATGATTTTTGGGGGATAAAAAACCAAGGGTGCTTGTTGTGGTTGATAAACCACCATACTTGTATCCAACTAAAAAACCACTTCTACAATGATTCATTGGTGCTTACTAGGAATAATTACCATTAGTGTTTGTTATGGATGATAAACCACCATGTTAGTCTCTGGATATAACCCACTTTAAAGCAACATCACTCCTACAGCTCAATGGGTGAATTCTAATAAATTCATAGCTCTCAGACTGTAGACTTGGCATGGGGATGGCAAGTTGCAAAACATAATATTGTGACTACCTACAATTGGGAGGAAAATGTGAGGCCCTTATTCTGTCGTCAGTGGAGTTCATCTTAACTAGATAAGTCACATGGCCTGGATACTATTTAGGAACATTGAATTCTTATATAAAACTCTATTGTATGAAATATGTTGAATGCCTTATTTGAAAATTGATGTAGTAACAATGCTCAAATTTATTTCCTATTACCACATGAATATGTTTATCGTAGATAAAATCATTAACTCATGCTTTCTTTGTTTTGATCTCAATGCATGATGCAAATATTTGTTTTATTATGTTGAAGTATTGGTTGTTTGCATGGGCTTGTGGTTTCATCCCAAGCATTCTCTTATATCACTATTTTAACATAGTGATTTTAACTCAATCAATTATGTTGACGTATGAGTTGTCGACATGAGCTTGTGGTTTCGGCCCATGCATTCCCTTATATAATTGATTTTAACATTGTGCTTCACACTTAATTAATTATTTTTATGTGTGATTTGTCAACCTTCCATACAAATTTAAATTCGTTATTGTTTTAATCTTAGCGTGGGCCTTGTATTATTATGGTCAATCCTCACCTGTTACCGTGCTCATGTGTGTGTGTGTGTTTGTGTATAGAGAGAGAGAGATGGTGTGTTGGTGCGTTTCTAATGTGATTGACATCTATTGCCTTATATCTCTAAGTCTGGGTCATACATACATGTAATTTAATTGCATGGCAATTCATTTGAGGCCGACTATGGCCGTGAAGTTTAATTAAATGGATATGGGATATGTATATACATATCCAATTTTAATTTTAATTTCAATTCGATCTAGGTTGGTTGAATTTTTCCTTTAAATGAAACTAATGTGAATCGTAAAATGAATTATGTTGCCAAATCAATCCCAAGAAACATATATCATAAGCATGAAATTGGTGTGTCATCAGTGTATTAGACTTGCTAGCATAGTTAAGGATAAATGAGTTAATGGTTGCATAAAATATTCATGCACAAGGAATTTAAGGGTCTGTGTAGCCAATAGGTCAAATTTTATGAGAAAGGCTCACACCCCAGACCCTTGATGGGCGATGGGGTGGGCCCTTCGCAATTCATCATTGTTGTTGTATTGGTATACCATCTAGTGGATTCTAGAAGTATAAAAGTATCACGCCTGAGGGCTTGCATCCCATGACTTATGATGGTCAATGGGGTGGTCCTGTGACAAATTACATGTTTAAACTATGATTATATGAGACTTACATTTGACGCTTTTTTGAGTAAGCGGGTTATCGTGCATAGGCCATTAGGAACACTGATCCCCGTTGAGGCGAAGGGGTGGGTCTTGTCACTGCATTATAAAATATATATGGTAATATGTAGGTATTATGGCAGCTATTTCTTGGGATAATTTATTCAGCGAATATTTTGTCGAGAAGTTTGGAGCGATTATTGTAAAAATTCACAGGAAAAGGGCCGAACACAAGAGCCATATGGGGAAACAATTTGTCCCATAGGCTATTTTTAGCCTCGTGGACATTAAAAATACTTTATTTCTTTCTTTCTTTCATATGGTCACTAGCATTAATGATGATAAGGTTTTATGTAGGATATTGGGACCCTCAACCCCCAATTAGGCAAAGGGGTGTGTCCCGATGACACTTCACAAAGTACACACCCACACATCTGATTACCAGGAGTGTTCGGTGTGAGAGTTGTATGCGCGACCATGGGACCCCCAACCACCAATGGGGAAGAGGTGTGGGTCCCATCGACACATTGAAATATAAGTGTGTGTGTGTGTGTGTCGGGAGTGATGGTGGTGAGTTTCATATGAATGCTCATGGGACCGCTGACCCTCGATGAGGCAGAGGGGTGGGTCCCATATCATAATATATTACGTATTGTGTGATTGGTCATGCTGTTTAGATATTACATGCATTTTGTTTTGGTTTAAATGATATATATATATATATATATATATATATATATATATATATATATATATATATATATATATATATATATATATATATATATATATATATATATATATATATATATATATATATATATATCTGTGTGTGTGTGTGTGTGTGTGTGTGTGTGCCACATCTAATAATTGTACACATACATTTGTTTATACAAATACATTGCTTATGCAATGTGGATTATACACACAAATATAATGCATTACTATTTATATATATAGAACACGTGGTATATATGTATATATTTCTCATGATGTATATCTATATATAAATATAACAACCAACTAAGAGCCACGTGGTATATTGGTGTTAGCATGATCAATCTTATTAATAGCAATTCTCCTTCAAGTGATTATTTATTTTATCTGGATCTTTATTGACAAAATGTTTACATCATTGGAAGAGCTCTCACCAAGCTAGATTTGATATATACATTCATACATATTTCCAACGCGTTTCAGATATTGGCATTTTTGTAACTTGTTATGTAGAATATTATTGAGAAATTTGAGTTAAAATGTCAATAACACCTTCCATAACCCATAATAATTCAAGGGGGTGGTAGGAAGTGTTACACGTTTGCACCAAGATTCCAATAAAAAAAAATTGATTACTTAAAGTAGAGATAGTCGTCACCATTGTCTTCAATGATTTCCATCTTAATATGAAACAATCCTCCTTTATATAATTTGAAGAATTCTCCATATTAGAATCAAATGTAGAAATTATATACAATATGCATGTATATATCCGGACTCTCCTTATCTAACAATATTTATCTTCTTGCTAAATACAAAATCCTTCCACTATAATTCTTGCGGAAATTTAATCAACAATTGCAAAACACATGAAGCAATAAAAACACACATAACACAGTTGTTTACTGGGAAATCCTGAAGCTAAAAACTCCAACTATCATATTATGTATCATGGAGATCATGTAACAATCTCATACAAAGCTTAGTACATCAAGCTCTCGGTACAATCAATTGTCACACACTAACATAGAAGAAATCTTGCAAATCCATGCACCAATCTCTGCCTTCTTGCTAGCCTGCCTCCACTGCGCAATCCAAGCTGATTACAAAGACCAATTCGATGTAATCCCACTCTCCTTGACTGCGTTATTATCATTGGCATCTCCAATGCATATATAGATGCAATTCATGCATCACTAGTAGTCACAACAGATAGTCCATCTTGCCCTTTAACCTATCTCTCCACTGGGTCTCCACTGGATCTGACATGCACTGTAGTTAACTATTGTATTGTTCAGTTGATTAATGAGTTATTATTTGTGAATTAATTAACTAATTAATTCACTCCACTCTCACTAGTGTATCATTCAGTTAGATTAGATACAACTATCTCAACTGAGTCTAATTGAGTTAAACTGAATACAACTCCATGAACTACTCTTCTAACTCTGTCATAACTTTGCCACTTCAGTTCTAACTGAGTCCTCCATGCATGAACTCCAATAAACCCTTAGGAATTGTGTAATTCCTTCAGCCCACTGATTTTCCAAATCTTTTCACTGAAATAAATTGCTCAAAGAGAATAAGTTGTTGTTTAGAGTCTGATTATTATTAAGAGCTAATAATAATCGACATGCATCTATTTTTAGATCACGATCTATAAATAGACTTTGCCCAATCTTCTAAAAATAGAATTTCATCTATTTTTCACATTTGACCAACCATCCACAAATAGCATCCTGCAACTTATAGAATATGCTCACCATGTCTAAAAATAGACATACACCTAAAAATAGCCTATGTGGACCCCACCTAGTTTAGGTGATTATTTTCCAACTAGGATCAAGGATGATGTTTTAGGATGCCTCCTTCACTATTTATTGTTGCAAACTTCAACACTCCCTCTCAACAAGAAGGATTGTCTTTGCATGCGACATGCAACTCCATGCATTCGCCCTGAAACCTTTGCAAGAGCCCTGCAACTCCATGCATCTGCTCTACAACTCTTGTTGCAACACTTCCGAAAAATAAAGGCTCCAAACAACTCAATCAGTATAATGCATCTATCATCAAAGTCTTCAACTTTTGCTTAGCTACTGCACGTCTTCAGGAACCACTACGCTGTTGAACTCTGCACCCATGCACTCTGCACTTGCTGTCAACTCTGAACCACGCTCCAATATCTGACACTGTCACTTTGATCTCACTGCATCAATCCAAATTATCATGCTACTGTTGCTCAATGGGAACCTCATAGCCAGGTTCAATTCATGAGATCCACACCATCTCAATGAATCCTGCCCTTAAATCTCCTCTTGGGATTACTCATGCATGTCGACCCACCTCTCACCTGGTGGTATAGCTGCATACACTCCCTCTGCCCATCTGGCACGAAATTTCTCTACATGAGTGGTTGCTCCCACTCCATGATCCTCATCTTGTGGCTGCTCCACATCTCGAGGTTCACTCTTACTTGCATGCAAATCCTGCTCCCTCTCAAGCTTCAATTGCATGACTTTCTCACACTTCCCAATAGTAGGAAGCTCCGTAGAAATCTCATCTACATCAGATCTATAAATATTCTTTTGCATCTCCAGTTGTGGCTGCTCCACAACCTTCTGACACTGTTTCTCACGTTGCATGTTGAGAGGCTCCCTCTCAACCACCAAGTCACTAACCTCTGCTTTGCTCCTCAAAGTTTTGCATGCATCTTGTACCTCAGTGCATGTAGATTCTTGGCTCATGCACATTGCAATTGTCCCGCCGTCGCAAAATTCTCTAACAAAAGAGTTGATTTTAAGTCGACGATATCTCCCTCATCCGAGTTTCGATTCGACCGATTTTTTTTTTTTCAATTTGGGTATTTTTTCACAAGGAATCCAAATATGCTATTTGTTTTTGAAAATATTTCACCAAAAATTTCATATATTCTCTACAAACTCGCGCGCCCAAAAATTCTTGCTCTCATTCCATGTAGAAAATCTATAACATAGATTCGATACCATGTAGAAATTATATACAATATGCATGTATATATCCGGACTCTCCTGATCTAAAAATATTTATCTTCTTGCTAAATACAGAATCCTTCCACTATAATTCTTGTGGAAATTTAATCAACAATTGCAAAACACATGAAGCAATAAAAACACACATAACACAGTTGTTTACCGGGAAAGCCTGAAGCTAAAAACCCCAACTATCATATTATGTATCACGGAGATCATGTAACAATCTCATACAAATCTTAGTACATCAATCTCTCAGTACAATCAATTGTCACACACTAACTTAAAAGAAATCTTGCAAATCCATGCACCAATCTCTGCCCTCCTGCTAGCCTGCCTCCACTGCGCAATCCAAGCTGATTACAAAGACCAATTCAATGTAATCCCACTCTCCTTGACTGCTTTATTATCATTGTCATCTCCAATGTATATATAGATGCAATTCATGCATCACTAGTAGTCACAACAGATAGTCCATCTTGCCCTTTCACATATCTCTCCATTGGGTCTCCACTGGATCTGACATGCATTGTAGTTAATTGTTGTATTGTTCAGTTGATTAATGAGTTATTATTTGTGAATTAATTAACTAATTAATTCACTCCACTCTCACTAGTGTATCATTCAATTAGATTAGATACAACTAGCTCAACTGATTCTAACTGAGTTAAACTGAATACAACTCCATGAACTACTCTTCCAACTCTATCATAACTTTTCCAATTCAGTTATAATTGAGTCCTCTGTTGAACCCTTAGTTAAACTGAGAGGGGGGGGGGTGAATCAGTTTAACACATACATGGAATTTTAAAAACTTTTCCCTTAAAACTTATTTACCCCTTTACTTCATGATCAACTTAATATGTGACCAATCTTTATTAGTGAGCAGCAAGTATCAAACAGATTTGTTATGTAACAGCAGTCTTAATATGTGAGCAACAAGTATTAAGCAGATTAGATAAACCACATCAACACATAGACATCATGCACAGAGACACCAAATATAAGTGGAAACCCATGAAGGGAGAAAACCACATCTTATTATTGTTGTGATGCAAAGGCAAGCTCCAACTCCCTCTCACCACTGATTTTCTGTAGGCACCAACCTACAGGAGGCTCCTACCTCAATTCTACAAGCTACAACTTGCAAGGAAGCTCCAACTCCCATCAATTTTCTGCAGGCACCAACCTACGGGAGGCTCCAACCTCAGTCAGCTACAACTGACATCTATCAAGCTACAACTTGATATGGAAGCTCCAACTTCCTCACTCTTTCAAAAGAGAAACACTTGCTGATTTACCTTGGATATCAGCTCTGTTCTGTTCCATCTGCTCTGTTGTTCATCTATTCTCATATCTGCCCTGTATCATCTCTGCATCTTTTCAGATTCTCTATCAGCTTCTCCTTCTTCTCTGCTCAGCTCCTCTTTCTTCTCTGCTTCACTGCTTCATTACTGCATTCACTTACTCACACTCTCTCTCTCTTCTAACTCACATTTTTCATATCAAGATGATATTACTTATAGAAATTTCTTGATGACTATTTGTTTTCCTCTAGGAATTCGAAATGGATGGTCATACCCCTTGGTCTTCTGCCTCCTCATTTCTTTATCCAACTCAATTTAAAATCATAATAATATGTACAAAATTTCATGCTATAGTGGGATTTTGTCCTTTTCTTAGGATACTTGCCTTTGCATCACAAACAATAAAAAATTAATCACAACATTTACATTCACATTTTTAATTACATATTTCAATTTCACTCAGCTCCTTTTCTGAATTTTGGCTTTACTGGATTTGTCTTTTCCTGCTGCTGTTAAGAACCTGTTCTGCATACTCTTTGTTCACTGTCATCTGCATATTCCCTGTTTTCTGTGCTTATTCACCTGTCCAACTCATTCCTGTGCATATTCTTGTCAAACCTGTAATCTCTGTGTATCTATGTAAGACCCATACTTTTATCCTTGTGTTTATTCACCTGTTCACTGTCTTATTCCTGTTCTCGGGCTACCTGTCTACATTCTCTGTTCATATATGAGTTAAACATAATGGTTTGAAACTCACATTACATTTTCAGTTCATCCAACCTTATTCTCTTTCTCATTTTCTCTTGCATTCTGTTCCCTGTTCATTGCAGTTATATAATAGCTTATTTTAAATCTGGGCAAACTTGACTTAATGCGGAAACTTCATTTTCCATGGTTATAAAATCATACATATGAATTCATTCATATTTCGATCATTACAATATTCCCAATCCGGGAAATCTCGTCACATTCCTTTATTCTATGCTGGCACATTTAAATAAACAAGTCTGAGTATTTTTAATATCTCAATTCAGGGAATTGAGATATAAATTCAACATTCCTCTATAGTTATAACCTGGCAGTCCATCTCCGTGTATCTAACACTAAGCGTATATGTGTTAAGTTACTCTTCTGCTGCGTTATGAAGTCCAATGTATTAACCCACTATTATACTCGCCAATGCATATAAATATTCATTTCCGATTGATGCCAATTATACTCAAAATCAGAATAATCATAAGTCCGTGCCAACTGCTTGTATTCAAATATTATGGTCACCATCAATTGTAACATACCACAACCAGGGATTAACATCAGAATTAGCACAGATTTGATGCCTGTTCCCAGACCTTAGGATTACAGCCATAATACGCGACATACTACTTTGGATTATTAAAAACATATTAATTGACCATCCAACCTTCCACGCGTATATAATTCCGACCGTATACAAAAACCCTTTGGACCTTGGTTAATATCAATAATCACCATGTATTAAGGTTCGGGCCCCACCTATATAACCAAAATACCAATCAACCACACGCACCGCACCTTTGTTAATTCACGCGCCCATCCGACGGTTGTTACCACGATCCCTTACCTTATTCAATCTGACGGATATCGCTCGACCAACATGCGTGAATGATAATGCGTGATGGACGAACTTTAACGGGCGGTTTTACTATTCATCCAGGGACATGCGTCACCAATCCTATGGAATCGCTGCCCAACCCAGAAATACCGCTTTCCGTATAAGGGTGGTGCGATGAAACCCGCTTCCAGCCTTTACTGTTCCTCCAAACCGCCGTTACTGTTCATCCGTCACAGTTCCGCTTCTCTCTACGCTCCAGGTTCCAGTCCTCCATGATTTCAATTATATATATAACTATTCATCACATTTCAATTTTATATATATATATATATATATATATTGTTTCGACTATGGTTCCTCCTCCATTCATACTGCGCATTTGACTATGGTTCCGCCTCCAATGCAGAGTTCCGCTCCTTTTCTCAGTTCCGTCTATTCTTATGCAGAGTGCACACAGCCACTCGTTCACAGAGAATATGGTTATTACAAGATTTAATTCGACCATTTCACAATAATATTAATTCAATGTTTCATGTGATTCAACCAAGAAGACACATAGTCACACAATCGCTCCTCTGTCGACCAATTCGAGATACGATGTCGACAGTATTAACACCGGGTTGAGGAGGTAATCCCTCTCTGCGGACAGAGGCGATCCCTACTAGCCCAGATCGGGTCTAGCAACAATCAAACACGCTACAGTGCAGGTTTCTAATTGTAAATAAACCGACTTGCAAGGAAGGCTTACCTGGAATCCAATGCTATCGTCTGTAGAAGAGGTGGTGCTCCCGTTCCTTTGCTCTGGCAGATCACAATCCTCACGATCTCTGTGATCGGACACCTGCACATGCAAGAAACAACAAAAACGCAAGAATAAAATCCAGTGCATACAACTATATATCAGTCGAAGAGGATATAACTCATGAACATGATCAAGAACAAGAGTGGAACCATAACCGATAGTCGCTTATCATTAAAGAGTCAAAAGAAGAATACAACCATAGCTTCGACGCAGCACTCTCCTTTAGCGGGTCGTTAGCACAACATGTCTCGGAAAAGCCTGTCAGGGATGGGACGAGCCTCTCTCTCCGGGTACTTGGAAATAGTCTCCTTGCTTGGATTTTGCCTTAGAGAATCAAGAAGGCTTTTGCAGCATGAAAGCTCTTGGGAACTTAGAAATTATGCCACTCTTTGGAACTAGCTTGCAAATGGAAATGGGCAAGCTTTTATAGAAGGAGGAAGGGGAGTTGGGATCCCTATAATTATGGGATTGGCCCTATCATCAAGGAAACTTCCATGAGAGGTGGCAAACCACTTCCTCTCCATGGAAATCCGTAGCCAAACCTCCCAACTCAAGATAGAAATCAGCCCAGTAATTTGTTAGGATGAAACTTCCACCTTTTATTTTTAAAAAACACCTCTTAATATGGTTGGCGCGGGTACGGCTCTATGACAGAGCACCAATTGGCGCGCCCTCTTTGGAGGATTTCCCTCTTGGCGCGAGGGCTGAACTATGGAACCGCGCCAATGGAAAAAGAGCTATTTTTAGGGTTTTTTGTAGGGAGATGTCTTTAGGGAAATTAAAGCTCATCTTTAGAGGGATGCAATGAAAGTATTTTCAAACCTTAACTCTGCCCATAGGTCACAGAATGAGCCCTCCAATGTGCGGGATGGGGATTGTAGGGATGGTGACAAATTGCTGTGTAACAGATGCCCCCTAAAGCATGAGACCCGAAAGAGAGAGAGAGGGGTGAAATGCTTTACGAGAACATGCCGACTGAAAACACTGCCATCGGAAAACCTGCGGAGCGAAGTACAACTGATGTCTCAGATACATGATATATATGTGTGGTATGGGCGCAGCCATCCATAACAGAGTATGCCATAATAGAGATCCAAGGCATGGACGCAGCCATCCAGAGGGGATCGATAAATAGACTCAAGTATGGTCGCAGCCATCCAATCAGTGAGTCATGTAAATAATCATAATAATCAACAAAATCGCAGCCTGGATTACAACAGACACAATCCAGGGTCTTGCGCTCCATCTCGACCCGAACAAAGTACAAGTTCAAGCATGCGAATATGTGAGCTGAAGTCGAACATGCAAGAACATCGTCTGATTACCAGCCAATGATGAAAGCTGTTAACAGACGCGAGAGGAACAACCAATAATGACAATGGCCCTCAAGGTACTATAGGTACAATCTATGGCGTGCGAATCAATGAGCTGGTGTCGAACACCCGTAGAATCACTCGATTGGAGGCCAATGATGAAAACCTCACGTCGAATGCGACGAACCTGCCATTGAGGCATGCAGGCTCCAAGGTACCATGAAAGAGTCTCTAGACCATCTTCCTGGATAATGAGTTGAAGTCGACAGGAAGTGGCCTTGATCGAAGGTGGGCCATAATGTTTCCCACATCATCGACACGAGACAGAGGAACATAATGTTTTTGTGAATCAGGATCATATGAGAATCAGAGGAAGGTTGATACTTGCAGAGGTCAACTTCTCTTGAACATGTAAATGGCACGACAGTGGACTTGGCAGTATTTGACATCAACGGATCAGAGGTCATGGTGACGAGGCAATGAGCAGATGAGAGGTCAAAAGGGATTATCCAAACCCACGGAGGCAAAGTGAAGAACGAGATGAGCTGTCCCCAACCCGACACGAATGCAGATAAGTGCCATGTTCAAGAGCGACATACTGCCGACACGACAACGATGCTGGCTCCATTTTCCCCCACCATTTATGGCGAGTACCCCAATTATTTTTTATAACAAGCTTGAAGGGGATAGCATATGCTTGTAATATAAGTCCGCCCTTCGGGCGAATCCATCCTAGTACATTTAACGAGCCCTAGGAAGGAGCGACTCGAATAACGTCATTTCGATTGAATTCGATGTCATCAGGGTTTAATGAGTCTGACAAAGGAAGAACTCGGCGTCTTTTCATATTTAGAGAGTTTGAAAAGACAACAGAAAAGTAAACTCCAGCGGTCCCTTTTCCTAGATAGTTCCCTGGACCCGAAAAGGTAGAAAACAATACCCAAGAAAACCTCCTAGTCGCGATAAGCTAGGGTATTCCTTTTTCGTAAATAATCCATCCCAGCCCGAAAAAGGGGTAAACGTATACTGGGTAGATGTCGATTCGTGTCCACTTTAACGAGATCAAAATGACAAGGGCCTCGGCAATCTTTTCATGTTTACAGAGTCAGAAAAGAGCTGAAAGATGACTCCAGAGTGACTTTTTCGTGTATTTACCGAGTCCGAAAAAGTATAAAATACAACTCGTTTCACCGTTTCAGTTGCGTGAAAGACCTGTTGCTGCACAAAAAGGCAAGTGTAAAACCCATTTTTGACACAAATACTTTAAAATATTCAGAAAAATAACTTTCAAAACCTATTTTGAGTTCAAAAAGTTATAAATATGTCAAATGGTAAAAATAAAATTACTTTTTACTATTTACCTCACCGAAGAGCAGCAGTGGTCCAGTTTGGTGTGCGAACTTCTGACAGTGATTACGACCGATTCGGGCTACCATTCAGAGTTCCGTCAGTTCCAGGTAAGAGGCGCTTCTTCGTACTCCATTTCAATCCATTTTTTAATAGTTTTCCATCATGCATTAGACTTCTGAGGCCACTTTTTAAATTTTTAGGGCTCCGCTCATTGGCGCGGGTATCGGGCACGAACCCGCGCCAATGGGCTTTTATATGCAAAGGGCTCGTGCCAGCGGCAGAACCTCAATTTTCACCTAAAAATTCGATATTTTAATCAATTTGAATGAAATTTGAAGCTCATCAGAGATCTAATTAAGGGTTTTGACCATGTTGATGCAGTGAACCGAACAAAATGGTGATTGAGTGGGAAGAAAGGGAGCACGGTGAAGAGGATGAACAAGCCATGGAAAATGAGGTTTGCATGAATGCCCTCAGGAATTGTGGGCTGAAAAAGTTCTTCCTAACACCTTGTTTACGAGCTCAACCCGAGCTTCTACAGTACTTGATCAATATGTGGGACGCAGATGAACAAGTATTCAAACTGCGGGACCAAGTGTTAGAACTGGAGGTTGCTGACGTGTACTTCATAACTGGATTATCGCTCAGAGGTCTGGTGCCCATACTGACAGGGAGCAGACCCTCTAGTGAGAAAATGGAGCAAGTGATGGCACGAGTGTGCCGAGGGGCACAACTGGGATTCGGAAGTGGAAAGGTGGACATCCATACCATTCTTGATCTGGCACTGAGAGTGGTGCTGCATACCATCACGCGGGCTGCGGGGTCGCAGGCACCGCACGAGGCCACAAAGGCCAAAATTTTGTTAGCCTCAGAGTGTATGACTCCTCTATTGTTCGACTAGGCCACAGCAGTGACGATAAACATAAAGAGGCAACTGACCAAATGCAAACAAGCCAAGCTGAAACAGTTCGGCTATGGTTCTATCCTGGTATCGTTCATTCTGGAACTATTACCAATATTCTAGGGCCAAGGGGCCATAGTAGCTGAGCCTATTCCACGAGAGCCAAGAATGGCTCGTTGGGCAGCACTGATGCCCAGAGCTGGAGGGGGCCAACAGATGTCCTGGAGGCCGGATTTTTTTGGGTGGTTGCGGCATTAGTTGATCGTAGTGGAAGACTGGCCATATGCCGGTACCGATTTCACTGATGATCCAGATCTCCCACTGCCGGAGGGAGATGATTGGGACGAGGAGTTGGGTATGACCCCTTCTCTTTTTGATTTTATATTTTATGATTTTTTTTTGTTAATACATGTTCTTCCTGACACATTTTATATGCATGCAGACGTCGGTCCAGAGAGACCAGCCGGTATGTCTCCTATCGCACGGAGGACTCTTCTCGCACCTGACCCTCAGGCAGAGGGTGCAGAGGGGGGGGAGTTAATCCAGAATCTCGAGGGCATCGCCCGAGGGATCCCAGACTACGCCCGGCTGGCGGATGTACCGATGGCATACCAGAGACACACGGTGGGAGTGCCCAGTCGCCTCCACCAAATTCTGAGACGCTTAGTGCGTGCAGTTACTTGTTATCATGAGCACCATGCAAATTAGACTCCTAGAACTTTTATCATGCATATTTTTGAGAGACATGTCGTCTCCGGATGTATTAAGACGAACATATATATTTTTTGATTTAATGTGATGCACACTATGTAAACATTTCGATATATATATACATATCTATTTCTGGATGGATCTTTCTCTTTCATGTGACGATGATTTACAAATTGCGCAAATGCCTATCTAAAACCAAATTAGCTACTGCATCAGTTAACGCATTCATATGCCTGGGAATATGTTGGTATGTAATATAGTCAAAATTTCTTTCCAGTAAACGAATACACAGATACAGACATAAGATGGATGGGTTTCTGACCGAATAATGACCGTTCAGTTGTAATACTACAAGTTGCGAGTCTAGATACACAAGTAATTCACGGATACCAAGGTTTACAGCCTCGGTTAATAATTCTAATACAGCACTATATTCCGCGATGTTATTTGTAGTACGTCCCAGACACACACCTTGCAGGTTGACCAACTCACCAGCAGGATCGTAGATTACCCAGGCTGTTGAAGACAGATTCCTGGTACTGCGGGAGGCACCATCCGCGAAACCAACAAACGGATGAATGGACATCTGCACAATCAGGAAGACCCGATCAGTAGAAAGATGTTTACATTGCAAACCACACCACACATGCACCCAAATGAAAAACACACACTTATGTACACACACCACACCAAAAATCACTTCAGGCATAGTATTTTTTGAGGTACAGCCCATTTCTGGGTTGCGCCAGCGGAACTCCTTCATAATCTATAAGCTCATAAGCCCCGTTCTTCAAAACGCGTTTTACTATGTAGGGCCCATGCCACATAGGTTGGAACTTGCCAGCCCCAAGCTTGTCATGTGCTTGATCGTACAGGAGGACGAGGTCTCCTTCAACAAAGGAACGAGGAGAAACCGATTGATCGAAGTGAGCTTTGACCCGCTTCTTTTGTGCTTCAATAACTAAAGCAGCTAAGCGGCGGTTTTCATCTAACCGTTCCAGATACAAAAGATGCTCTTCCTCAGCAGAAGTGTCGGTAGAAGTTCTACAGCTAATTTCAACGAAGGAATCTCGCATTCAACCGGAAGAGTTGCTTCCAGACCATACACTAATTGAAATGGTGTGAATCCAGTTGCACTCTTTGCAGATGTCCGGTATGCCCATAGAGCTGAGAATAGTTGGAGGTGCCGATTGGATTTGTGGTTACCAACTGTTCGTTGAAGCATAGTGACCAGAACCTTGTTCACTGCTTCAACCTGGCCGTTTGCCTGAGGTTAATACGACGTTGAGCTATTGTGACGTAAGCCCAACTTTGAAGTCAACTCAGCCATCATATAATCTCGGAAATGAGTACCGTGGTCAGTAACGATGGCTTGCGGGACCCCGAAACGTGCAATTATATGGTTGAATATGAATTGGGCAGCTGTCTTACCGTCGGCAGCTAGTGTAGGCATCTCTTCGGCCCACTTGGTGAAGTAGTCGACAGCGAAAATGATATACGCATGCCCCCCGGCCGAGTGAGGGTTACACGTCATAAAATCCACGCCTCATTTCGCAAAAGGGCCGACGGTAATAACAGGATGCAAAGGGAGAGGCGGCGCGCGCATCTTGCGCTGAAACACCTGGCACGCGTGACATTTATGGACTGCAACGATACAGTCTTTGAATATTGACGGCCAGAAATAACCTGCTCGCAGAATCTTCTGGGCAGTAGCATATCCGAACATATGTCCACCACAGGTGCCACTATGGCAGTAATTTAGAACCCTTTCAGCCTCTTCCAAGGTTAGGCATCGACGGAGCACCGAATCTACTCCAACACGGTATAAGGTATCTCCTACGATGCGGTAGGGTTGAGATTGATGCCGAATTCGACATCGGGCATCTTTAGTCAACTCATACCGAAATGTGGAGGTCTGAAGATACACGATTATGTCGCCATACCAAGGGTCGCGAGTACTGATGAGGAAAAGAGTTTCGTCCGGGATATGATCCTCGGAAAGTGAAGGAGTGGAGTCTGTCGGGAGTGAGCATATAAGATCCGCGAAAACAAGTGATTTCTTTGACTTAGCGGTACTGAACTCTAAGTCAAACTTCTGCAGGATAACGATCCATTTGGAGTATTTGCCCCCCAGCAATTTTCTAGAGAGAATATATGTCATGGGGTTGCAATCTGAAACCACTGTTATTGTACGCAACAAGATGTAATGGCGAAAGCACTGCACAATGTGTACTGCGGCTAACGCCAACTTCTCGACGTGAGCATAACGCGTTTCTATATCGAGAAGGTTTTGCAATAGATAATAAACGACATGTTCATTACCATCATCATCATCCTGCACCAGAACCATAGCAATGGTGCTAAACGTGGCGGCGAGATATAAAGTGAAATCGCAGCGATAATCAGGCGGACGAAGCAAAGGAGCATTAACCAATAATGTCTTTAGCTTCTCAAAGGACTGCTGAGCAATTTCGTCCCAATGGAAGGGAACATTCTGCTTTAATAGGCGTGTGAATCCTTTAGCCACCTCCGCGTAGTTCGGGATAAAGCGTCGAAGGAAGTTTTCCTTTCCCTGCAGACTCTGTAACTGAAATAATGAGGAGGGTGATGGGAGGTTGATGATAGCCTCGACTTTTAAAGGGTCAAGGAAAATTCTGTCTTTGGAGACTATGAATCCCAAAAGATGGCCAGAATCCACGCAGAAGACGCACTTATGAGGATTGAGCCTAATATTGTAGCGCCTACAGCGGAGGAAAATCTGGCGGAGGTGTTCAGGGTGATCCTCTCGCCCAGCTGAATGAGCTGGCAAGTCGTCCAGATAAGGCTGAACGATATGGCGAATGTCATGGAAAGCATAAGACATCACACGCTGAAAAGTGGCTCCAGCGTTCTTCAAGCCGAACGGAAGCTTTTTATACGCGAAAGTACCCCACGGACAGATGAATGTAGTCTTATGTTGATCCTCAGGTGTAATATTGATCTGATTATACCTTGAGAAATTGTCCATCAAGGAATAAATCTCACTTCTGGCACATTTGTCCATAATCTGGTCTATGAACGGAGTGGGATAGTTATCTTTTGGACAGGCGCGATTGATGTCGCGGTAATAAACACAGACCCTAATAGTACCCTGTTTTTTATCAACAGGAACAATGTTAGAAACCCATTCTGTGAGGGGGATGGGGTAAATAAAGCTCTCGTTCAGAATTTTTTCAACTTCTGCCTTAATTGCAGCGACTTTCCGAGGATGCATGGGGCGTAAGCGTTGGCGCACGGGCTTTGCATCCGAATAGGTTGGAATCTCATGCACTACGATACTTGGATCAATCCCCGGCATTTCCTCGTAGGACTAGGCGAACACATCTCTGAATTATTTGAAAAGATCAGTATAGACTTGAATCTCATCAGGAGAACAAGTCACTCCCACGTGAATATTCTCAACAATCCCCGGTTTGACGGAGATGTTGATCGGGATGGCTTGAGTGATATTACTCAGGTTTCCCTCCGAAAAAACCTCGTGCGTCAAGATGGGAATTTGGAGAGGGGGAGTAGGAACCTGAGATGCATAACGCTCCAGACAATCTGACATTGCCCCCAAACTAGGCATAAAAGAGGAGCGATGATGTCCATCGCCCCAAGGCAGCTCCTCGAGAGACATAGTTTCAATGATGGCTTCATCGGAAGGAAAAGTCTCTTTGAGAGGATCAGGCGAATCGGCCTGACCAAGCCAGGGGGATTGAGAGTAAGCATCTAGAGCCATGATCAAAGGAGCATGCTGAGGAGGTGGAGGATCAGATGCAGCAACAATTTCACAGTAGCTTATCTCTACTGGAGTCAAGGGCATTGATTCTCCAAACTCAAACACCTGCTCAGGCATAGGAATAAGCCAGGGGTCATCAGACCTGGAAATCATGTTAACTTGAGCGGTGTGCGGTGGTGGTGCGGGAAAGATACCCATGAGGACGGGGTCCTTGAAGAGACTGGGTCCAACACTGTCAGGGGGATTCGAAATCTGATCCACGTATGGTACGTTGTTCTCGGAAGTGGAGGTGAAGAAGGACAACTGATCCACCGTGACGATTTTTCCCTCGTGAGGGAACTTAAGAAGTCGAAAGACGGTGGATGGCATGCATAGCATGGCATGGGTCCAGCTGCGGCCAAGAAGTATATTGTAGTTGAGCCTGGCGTCGACTACTTCTACTTCCACGTTGACAGTCTTCCCCTGTAAAGTGATCGCTAAACTCTCGAGAACACCCAGGGGTTTGGATTCCCGACCATCAAATGCCTCGAGGGCATTGGGAGATGACGCAAGGGCTGGAGAGCCAATGGCCTTCCAGCAAGCGGATGACATGACGCAGGTAGAAGCACCTTCATCCACAATGGCCCTATGGATGTTAAGACCGTTAATCCCGACTTGAATAACAAGAGCTATTTGATGTGGTAGTCGGGGGGAGAAATTCTCTAAATCGAAGATGAGAAGACTCGAATCAGCGGGATCAATGCCACTGATTGTAGAAAATAAAGCCTTCCGTTGCGAAGGAAAACTTTGAAGAACTTCTAGTGCAGACATAACAGAAGGTGCCTGTGCCAAATCCTCAACAATGCTGTAATGTTGAGCGGCACGAGCATTCAGATTATAAGAAGATCTTCGAAGAACACCTTTAGAAGGTGGCTTCACAACAGGTTCAGGAGTAGGCTTCTCGATTTCCAACGAACATGAGACAGGTGGGGGAGGCGGTCCATCCGCAACTGCCTTCCCGGGTGCCTGCCACGATTCACTGTAATCCTTTGAACGCGTAGCGACAGAGATAGGTGCAGCAACCTTCATCATGAAAACTTGGGACCCAAATGGTGCAGACGGTGATGGCTGTTCGACCATCTGGGTCTGCTGAGACGGGAATGGCTCCTTAAGAACTGCCGGAGGCCCTTTTGAGCCCTTGAGAAGTTGACTAACTTCGGATCGTCGTGGACAATCCTTAGTATAATGGTCTCCTTCACAAATGAGGCAAGGGTACTTTGGTTTACGCTGAGAGCCATCCTCAGTGCGAGATTTGGATTCTGGCCTCGGGGCATTGGGTTTGGATTTACCTTTGCCCTTCTTTTTCCCTTTGGAGGCTTTCTCCGTAGGATTGGCCTGAACGGCGTTCACCTCCGCGGTTTTGCCAGAATCTGATGGGGCGGGACTAGTAGGAGCATTGTTGGAAGAATTAGACTTCTGCTTCCCATTCGAAGATTTCTTCGAATTCTGAGATACAGAACCAATGACACCATCCACTGCGGGGGTAGGTGGAGCCTTAGAGGTTCCGGACCGTGGGGCATCAGGCAAGATATCATAAAGCGTGCCGAAATGAGAATATACAAGATCCAGATATTGGGCACGCGCAATGGCTTGTTCCTCCGTCACACACGCTCCCATCGATATATCTTGGGTGATTTTGTTTACGAAGGAGGTGGTGAACCAGTGAGTTAGTATCTGATCAGGTATATGAAACTTGATCAGTCTACGACGGCGCCGCCACTCATGAATGTGATCAGAAATGTGAGTGGCTTCATCCTGCTTCAGAGAAGTCAGGAGGTGCATCCCGGCTTCATAACGAACTGGTAACTGAAAGTGCGTAAGAAAATCCATGGCTAAGAAATTGAAATCTTGGAAGATACCATGGGATAACTCGATGTACCACTTAGCAGAAGCTCCAGTTAAAGTGCGCTGGAAGAGGCACAGACGAATCGAATCGTCGACCCAAGAGTTAGACGAACACCAAAGATGATACGTCATCACATGCGCTTGGGGGTCCTCTCCAGCTTTTCCCTCAAACTTGGGGCAATCACCTGGTATCTTGGTAGGAACCGGAGGCCAATACGGATTATGTAAAATTGGATCATTGGTCAATTTTGAAACATCCGGCAACTCCAAGGTGGCCAGGAATGGCAATGGCGGATTGACCGGCATGCCAGGCCCGGGATGAGGACCGGTACCCGTACTCCACAATGGTTGTGAATATCCTTGCCCCCATGGGTTCTGTCCCGTAGGATTCTGCCCGTAGGGGGTGTAGGTCATATAACCAGACTGATTTGGATGCTGGTAACCAGTGTGTGGGGCTTGATAACCAGAGTGTGGACCCTGGTTAGGATTCGGCCCTGTATAAGCAGCATTTGGATTTGTTTGCTGAGTATAGGTGTAACCGGGTGGAGGAGGATAATAATGAGAGCCTCTGGGGTGGTTATAATTCGGTTGAGATTGACCATGAGGATAATAACCGCCCTGAGGATGAGTCGGCTACTGATAGGTGGAACCCTGCGGAGCCTGATAACTAGGGCGCAGCTGTTGATTTGGCTGCGGCATCGAATGAATCGGCTGTTGGGCAGGGTTAATGGAATGAGCGGGCTGCCCTGAGTGAACAGGTTGACCCGGATAAACAGGCGGCACCGGTTGCGCAGGTTGACCTGGCTGTAAAGGAGCCCCAGGTTGTACCGGATGGGTCGGTTGGCCTGGAGGCGGAACACCAAGTTGTACCGGATGGGCTGGTTGGCTAGGTGGAGGAATAGGGCCAGGTGTTTGCTGGTAACCGGCTTGACCTGGGGCGGAACCATAGGATGGTCCCGGCTGATATGCAACGTTAGAAACAACAGGATACTGCGGTTGCATTGGTTGAGAAGGCTGGATTTTCCCCCCAGGACCATAGACCGGTCCCGGTTGGTACCCCGGCTGAGGCTGTACAGGTTGACCGGAAGGGCTATAATAATGTCCTTGCAGACTGTACGATGGCCCTTCCTGGCCCGCAGGATAGCCCTGCATGGGCTTCCCCTGTGGGTCATAAGGATACCCAGGTTGGCCTTGGAAAGGTTGCCCTTGCGGGTTATAAGCCTGGTTATAAGGTAAACCTTGAGCATGGAGGTAAGCCTCAGGAGCGAGTAGACGCAAAATGTCCCCGTGCTCATCATACTGACCTGGAAAAGCAGACACGGGTGTACCATCCTGTGCATAGTGCGAAAAGTAAGAGCGGTTGGGATCTTGGGAGGATGGTCCAACCTCGGGGTTCGGCTGTTGCAGCGACAACCGATACTCCTCCGGAGAGATATTCTCTGGTATAGCAGTTGCTAGATAAATGTCTTCAGGAGACGGCATAGCCCTGGCGGAGGGTGCCGTGACAACGGGTGTAGAGGCGGCCACACAAATAGTGGGCCGAACGGGTACAGAAGTAACGGGCGTTTGAGGAGACACCCCCGATGAAGGAGAAGCTGGCCTCAGAGAAGGAGCTGACACTCCCATAGAGGCAGCAGCGGAAATGATCTGACCCAAATACCTGTACCCCGGTGGTAATGAGGGACTGGCTGTTGACATAACAGCTGATTCAGAGTTGTCTCCCGGAAACAATCTTCGTGGGAAGAGCTGATAGTCTTGACCAGACGTTGGAATTTCCTCACCAGAATCACTCATGGTTGAGCCTGCCACTAGATCTCGCAATATACGGCGAGGACTAGGACGAAAAACAGCAGCTAAAAAAGGCGAACCCGATGTAAGAGAAAGGAAATCAGCTCCTAATCTTAATTCAGACACAGGGTCCGAAAAGGGCCAATAGAACTCAACTGGTCCCCCAAAGGGTTGCTCAGAAAGAACCGGTCCCCCGTCAGGAAACTCAGAAACAACGGGCTGTTGTGGTTCAGCAGAGGATTGGGACACCTCTGATAAATCGTCCGTGTAAGGACTACCAGTAGACGAAACCGAGGGTTCCGCCACTGTGACAAAAACGACAAGAGAAAAGATCAAACACACACACGGGCTGAAAAAGAGTCAAGACACACGATCAAACGGTCAACAAGAAAAATCTAACAGGGCGTGTAATCGTGGGTGATTAATTTTTTACCACATTGAAAAATAAGAAACTTCACCGTTTCATGTTTTAAGAGTCGAGAAACGGTAAAAAAGCTGACTCTATCTCTTTCAGATTTGACACAAGCGTGAAAGGACAAGCGCTTGGTGATCCTTTCAAATTTAGGGATTCAGAAAAGATCAAATGGCTGCTCAGGAATACTAGGCAAAAGGGTGTGCCAAATAACCGTGAACTGCAATATACACCTTGGTTTTAATAATGAAAGAGAAATCAACCAAGGACTTTCCGTACGTGCAGGAAATCTCCCCGAATGCTGTGTCCAGTGTATCACGGGTATGGGGCGGAAGACTCGGCTTCCTGTGGATAAAGGATTGAAACCTAGAGGGGTCTCCCTTTATATAAGCGACGGTACGGGGAGCACAAGTCCGTACTAGCGCTGTCTAAAGCCAAAAGGCGAACGACAGCTACTAGGTTTAAAGACGCCAGAACATGTCTCTAGCCTAGACCTCTAATTATTTTTCGTTAGATTTCAATGTTGCCTTAGTGTAAATTGAGTGAATTTTAAAGTTGATCTTCAATTACGTTTTGGTTTTCAGGCCCTAACGAATGTGCTGTCTCAAAAATCTCTTAAATGCAAAACTACATGCCATAGTACACCATTTTGTTCGATGAAAACTAGCTACAGAAGAGTTGAGAGTTGTTTACACAAAAAAATGATCAGAAGGCAATCAATGATATCTCTAATGTAACTAATGAAACTAAAAACTTTTCTTTCAAATTCACTAAATACTAGTAAAATCGAAAAGATTTCAATTTGCACTAATCAACCAAAAGCAAAAGATATTTTTATTATTTTCAATGTTTGATAGCTAGATGCACTAAACAAACCAAAAACAAATAAGAAGCAATTCGAGAAACGATATTAAGAGAGTGAAACCAACAAATTTCACCCAATGGCACAAACAATCAGATCTCAAATCGACAAAAAGTCTCTCAAAACCAAGAAAAGTCCCAAAGACACCAATGAGTCGTGTGATCTAGGCCCAAAATGAAGCAAAGCGAAATTCGAATGAAAACGAAATCAGTCACTCAAAAAATGCAACAATATGATAGACAACTGTCAAACGAATGCAAGGAAGCAATCCCACAGCCGACTGAACGAACGGAAACCAAAAACACCCAAGGGAGGCTCAACTCACAAAGGCACCTAGATGCCCTAGGGCTCGTATGAAAAATCGAAATAAATAAGCAAACAACCAAAGGAAGGAGGTTCCAACTAGTTAAACCAGGTTCTAGTGCACTCAAATAGCTGTAAAAACAAGATCAAAATCACAAGTCAGCCTCAGAAAGCTTGAAACACAGCAAACCCTAATAGCTCACAGGATTGGCGCGACTATGAGCTTGAAATTAGCGCCAGAAATGCAATGGCGCGGGTGATACACAGGCAACCTGTGCCAATGGGCGTGACTGTTACGCTAAAAAGCACGCCAACCAAGTTTACTATGGAAAAAATAAAAAACAAGCAATCTCAGACACAGACAAGTGAAAACAAGGCTAAACAAAGCCAAACAAACAAGAAAATCCAGTCCAAAGAGTTAACCAAGTAAGCAAGACCAAGAAGTTAACCAGAAAGAGAAGACAAGACTCCAAGTTGTTCAGTCCGTAAACCAAACCGGAGATCGAATGAAGTAGCATTGATCTACTCCGCTAATGCAGAGAAGAAGCGTTTCGAAGGCTATCTGGCTATGCTTCAGACTCCGTCTATTGTTTACAAATCAAACAACAAGCTGATTCCTGAGTGGAGTCGTCAAATTGTTGAGGAGGTAAATCCCCTCTGCGGATAGAGGCGATCCCTACTAGCCCAGATCGGGTCTAGCAACAATCAAACACGCTACAGTGTAGGTTCCTAATTGTAAATAAACCGACTTGCGAGGAAGGCTTACCTAGAATCCAATGCTATCATCTGCAGAAGAGGTGGTGCTCCCGTTCCTTTTCCCTGGCAGATCACAATCCTCACGATCTATGTGATCAGACACCTACACATGCAAGAAACAACACAAACGCAAGCATAAAATCCAGTGCATACAACTATATATCAGTCGAAGAGGATATAACTCATGAACATGATCAAGAATAAGAGTGGAACCATAACCGATAGTCGCTTATCATTAAAGAGTCAAAAGAAGAATACAACCATAGCTTCGACGCAGCACTCTCCTTTAGCGGGTCGTCAGCACAACATGTCTCGAAAAATCCTGTCAGGGATGGGACAAGCCTCTCTCTCCGGGTACTTGGCAATAGTCTCCTTGCTTGGATTTGGCCTTAGAGAATCAAGAAGGCTTTTGCAGCATGAAAGCTCTTGGGAACTTAGAAATTCTGCCACTCTTTGGAACTAGCTTACAAATGGAAATGGGCAAGCTTTTATAGAAGGAGGAAGGGGAGTTGGGATCCCTATAATTATGGGATTGGCCCTATCATCAAGGAAGCTTCCATGAGAGGTGGCAAACCACTTCCTCTCCATGGAAATCTGTAGCCAAACCTCCCAACTCAAGATAGAAATCAGCCCAGTAATTTGTTAGGATGAAACTTCCGCCTTTTATTTTTTTTAAACACCTCTTAATATGGTTGGCGCGGGTACGGCTCTATGACAGAGCGCCAATTGGCGCGCCCTCTTTGGAGGATTTCCCTCTTGGCGCGAGGGCTGAACTATGGAACCGCGCCAATGGAAAAAGAGCTATTTTTAGGTTTTTTTGCAAGGAGATGTCTTTAGGGCAATTAAAGCTCATCTTCAGAGGGATGCAATGAAAGTATTTTCAAGCCTTAACTCTGCCCACAGGTCACGGAATGAGCCCTCCAATGTGCGGGATGGGGATTGTAGGGACGGTGACAAATTGCTGTGTAACAGGGTGGTGCGATGAAACCCGCTTCTAGCCTTTACTGTTCCTCCAAACCGCCGTTATTGTTCATCCATCACGGTTCCGCTTCTCTCTACGCTCCAGGTTCCGGTCCTCCATGATTTCAATTATATATATAACTATTCATCGCATTTCAATTATATATATATATTTTGTTTCGACTATGGTTCCGCCTCCATTCATATTGTGCATTTGACTATGGTTCCGCCTCCAACGCAGAGTTCCGCTCCTTTTCTCGGTTCCGTCTATTCTTATGCAGAGTGCACACAGCCACTCGTTCACAGAGAATATGGTTCACACAAGATTTAATTCGACCATTTCACAACAATATTAATTCAATGTTTCATGTGATTCAACCAAGAAGACACATAGTCACACAATCGCTCCTCTGTCGACCAATTCGAGATACAATGTCGACAGTATTAACACCGGGTTTTCCAACTACACACAGGCACAATTAATCTCAATTTTCAGATTAAATAATTACACATTCTTGCATCCTCGGACTTGAATACACAGATAGACTCTTAGCTAGAATTATAGAGTCCAGATCCTTCAAGAATCTAAAGCAACTTCACGCAGGAATCTCACCAGTAAATACAAAATTCTTCATAAACAGATATATGTATATATACAGGTGGTAGGTCTCAAAAAAATTCTTACAATTTCATAACAGCCAGATATTCAACTCGGTGGCCATTATTCTCCTATTATGTTACTGAAGAGGTTCTCTGCCTCTCTCCAGCTCTCGGGCTCCCTCTCCAGCCCTCTTCTGCCATTTAAGCAATGCTCCAACTCATCCCCAAGCATATTAAGTCTTTACCACAGGGTTTTAGTCTTCAATCAAATTCTATGCCATATAAACTCAATTAATGAATAATTTCTCAATAATTCATCTGCAAACTGTATTACACCCCTAATTCATGAATAAACCTTTGTATTACACTCCTTCAGGCCTTTTCAACTCCACTGCTCTGTCTCTAATTCCTTTGTTGCTTATGCTTCAATTCCTCTGTTTCTTCTGCTGCCTCTGCTACCTCTCTGTCTCTTTTGCCTTATGGATAGTTTAGGTGTTGCTCTTATCTTTACCTTTTCCATCTCCTTTGCCATCAATGACAACATTTCCAACAGTCTCCCCCTTTGGCATTGATGGCAACATACTTCCTCTGCTTGCCTTTTAAAAGCCCTTTTTTGTTTTTCCTCCCCCTTTGACATCAATGGCAAAGGGTTGCTCATTTCCTGGTTTTCTTTCTGCATTTCCTCTCTCTGAGTTATGTTTAGGCCCTCTTCTGCTGACTTTGTACCATTCTGCTCCAGACTGATGTACAAGACTTGTTGAGAGAACACTTTGAGGATTATTGGACTTGAATATACACTGTAAATTGATACAATCCAAAGCACAGTCTCCTTTTACTAGTATAAGGCTGAAAGTGAGGATAATGATCCTTCATAGAACACATTGTACCAGCTTTATTTAATCAGAGATGTATGATTGGATCAAGAACTAAATACTGAGAAGGCTTCAAATATGCTTCTGTCTCTGTCTGATGTAGTGAGCTAATATATTTCTGTTGAAGAAGATTGTAGATTGAATATGTCTTTTCCTGCAATACTCATCTGCAGTACCACACCTGTTCAATTATGATAATGATGCCAATATATCTTTTATTTCTGTGGTACACGTTTCCTGCCTGTTGGTGATGTTATGAGCTAGGATGCTGACAAGGATATTACTTTTAAAGATTGAGAGGTTCTTGTTGTTGATGTGAACAAATGAATCACACCAGAATTTACCACTTATTGTGAGATTAGGCAATATCTTTCAATATGAGAGGCCGAATGAATTTTACTGCTTGCACATTGTATTTTCAAAATAAACCTTTCAATGTATAGGTCAATATCAAGCATTAACCGTGCAGTTTTATTTATGACATAATGAGGTATGTATGTCAATAATCAGTCTCTCTTTAAAGGTGGATAACCAACAAATCCTTTGTGCTGAAGTAGCAAAAAAAAAATTGAGCTTTAGATGGTAATCACAGCTAGTCCTTTTCATGCTGAATGCAGATGACCCTGGGAATTTTACCTTGATGCATTCTTGCCATAGTCCTTTGATCCTGAGGACCTGTATCATACTACTGCTCCATGATAATGCTTGGTAATATGTTGATAAGCATGCTGCTTGTACCTTACCATCAATTGATATTATTTTGATAAACCATGCTGAGATTTCACTTTTAGCTTGCACATTTACCCTTAGTTTCTACTATTGATCTTTTCACTGTTCACACCAACCACCATCAATATATTGAATTGGACCTTGGCATCATTAACCTGCTACTTATTCTGTCATCCTTATTGGAAAGAATGTCACTGCATTTTATTTTCTATGACAGTTCTAGAATCATTGTTGCTTTATATATTGCTTTATATACCAATTCAACTGTTCTGACATGATGATCTTTGTGAAGACATTTTCAATTTATTTTCTTGGAATCTTTAAGGGAAGAACACTCTCTTAACTGTACTCCTCCAAAGGACATTTTCATAAATGAAGGAAGTAAGGATATTGATGATGACAGGCACTTTTCTTACTCATTCTTCTTAATGTGTTTCATTGTCAATTCTAGCAATATGATGTACAAAGTGATCATCATTTAAGGTGTTGATGTCTTCTTTCTATTACCATGGCTGCTTGCTGTCTTTTCTTCTTTCATTACTCTGTCAGCTACTTAATACTTCAGATGATCTTCTTTCTATATAGTTTTCTTTTAGAGGAATTTCCTTTTTCTTCCTGATCTCATAGTTGTTCTCATTACATGGAGCTCTTCTTAGACTACTTTCATGGGGTCTATATATGAACTGCTCTCCCCCTAGGATGTTGCTTCATATTTGTCACTAGATGGATTTGTGATTTGTTTCCTAGAGCATCTCCCCCTGAGACTATGGAGGATTCACTATGTTATTGAGGTAATAAGCTCCCCCTTTCTCTTTTCCTTCCATACTTTATTGGGGTTCTTCATAATGTCTGCGCTTCTTTTAAATTCATAGTTTTGTTGATTTTCTTTGATCCCATCATCTGTCTAGAGTTCTTTAATGTATATGGCAGATTACAATATTTTGCTTTGTGACCAAGTTTGAGGCATACATAACATCTTATTTGACCAATATGCATTTGAGCTGATGTATAATATTTTGTTTCTCTTCTTGGATACATTTTACAATCAACAATTTTATGTCCAAAATTATTGCATGCATAACAATAGCCATGGAAATGATTTGTGTACTTGGTGAAAGATTGTTCTTTCCATTTTCTTGCTTGATGGATTCTTCTCTTTTGCTGCATCCTTTGCTGATTGAACTGGATTGGCTTTGTCTTGCAATATGCTGCATTATGTCCTGGTTTGTGACAGGATAAACAAGTGATACTTCTCATAGGTGGAAAAAATCTTCTTTGACATCTTCCAAATTTATTCAATTCATATTTAGGAGCATGTGAGCCTTCAGCAATTGATTGTTTCATCTTCTCATTCTTTGTTCTTTCATTTTGCTGCTTGATTCTATTTGTTTCTATGCAACTCATGTTCTTGCTAGATTCTATTTTTGTAGGAATCTGCTGAGTTGCTTTATTATCTTTTACAGCCTTCACAAAGATGATTTTCTTGTTATATTCTTCCTTGGGCTTACTAGTTTCTCCTTCATATCCTATCCCAACCTTTATGAGAGGTGTATTCATTAATAGTTCTCTTTGGGCTTTTTCTAAGTTCTTTCTTAGGCTCACTACTTCTTCTTCCAATCTTTCACATTCCTGACTTTTCTCTCTCATTTGTTGCAGCAGAGTGTCTTCTACTTTCTTTGCCTCTTCAATCTGTGTCTTCAGGAAAATAATTTCTTTTTTGTCTTCATATTCTTTCTCATCACATATTTGTACCAATCTCTTAAGGTCTTTGTTTTCATTCTTCAATTTTTCTATTTCAGTCAGAGCTGTGTCAAGTTTGGCTTTTTCTTCAGCTGCAATTTCTTCATGGCTCTTACTACCATTCACAATAGCAGGTACCTCATTTGATTGAACATCTTCTTTTTGACATGAATTTATCTTTTTCTTAATTCTCTTCTCCTTCTTGACAATGCAATCCTCAATGTCTACTCCATGCATGAAATGCAGTCTGTCCCAGATTTCTTTTGCTGAAGTTAAATCCATTACTAACTCAAGGTCCTTGTTATGAAGATTGTTATATATCACACATTTTGCCTTGGCATTCCTCTGTTGTTCTTTCACTGTGGGGGAGTCTGTGCAGTAACCATCATATACCAGCTTCCATACCTCAGGTTCATAAGCCAATAATCCTATTTTAATTTTATCTCTCCATTCAAAAAAAAAAATTGTATTTAACACAGGTACATTTTGATAGTCCATGACTTAACCAGATCTCCTTCAAGCTATTAAGCTTACACCAAAGGAACCTGATATGATACCGATTGTTGAACCCTTAGTTAAACTGAGAGGGGGGGTGAATCAGTTTAACACATACATGGACTTTTAAAAACTTTTCTCTTAAAACTTATTTACACCTTTACTTCATGATCAACTTAATATGTGAGCAATCTTTATTAGTGAGCAGCAAGTATCAAACAGATTTGTTATGTAACAGCAGTCTTAATATGTGAGAAAAAAGTATTAAGAAGATTAGATAAACCACATCAACACATAGACATCATGCACAGAGACACCAGATATAAGTGGAAACCCATGAAGGGAGAAAACCACATCTTATTATTGTTGTGATGCAAAGGCAAGCTCCAACTCCCTCTCACCACTGTTTTTCTGCAGGCACCAACCTACAGGAGGCTCCAACCTCAGTTAGCTCCAACTGACATCTATCAAGCTACAACTTGATAGGGAAGCTCCAACTTCCTTACTCTTTCAAAAGAGAAACACTTTCTGATTTACCTTGGATATTAGCTCTGTTCTTTTCATTTGCTCTGTTGTTCATCTATTCTCATATTTGCCCTGTATCATCTCTGCATCTTTTCAGATTCTCTATCAGCTTCTCCTTCTTCTCTGCTCAACTCCTCCTTCTTCTCTGCTTCATTGCTTCATTTTTGCATTCTCTTCACTCACTCTCTCTAACTCTTTTCTTGCATATCAAAATGATATTACTTATAGAAATTTCTTGATGACAGTTTGTTTTCCTCTAGGAATTCGAAATGGATGGTCATACCCCTTGGTCTTCTGCCTCCTCATTTCTTTATCCAACTCAATTTAAAATCATAATAATATGTACAAAATTTCATGCTATAGTGGGATTTTGTCCTTTTCTTAGGATACTTGCCTTTGCATCACAAACAATAAAAAATTAATCACAACATTTACATTCACATTTTTAATTACATATTTCAATTTCACTCAGCTCCTTTTCTGGATTTTGGCTTTACTGGATTTGTCTTTTCCTGCTGCTGTTAAGAACCCTCGTTTCTTCTACTGGTAGTTCATCACACCGTATATTCCCCGTTTTCTCGTGCTTATTCACCCATTCCCGTGCATATTCCTCAGCTAAAACTCCGTAATCTCTGTATCTCCGTCGAGACCCGTACTTTTATCCTTGTGTTTATTCACTTGTTCACTGTCTTATTTCTGTTCTCGGGCTACATGTCTACATTCTCTGTTCATATATGAGTTAAACATAATGGTTTGAAACTCACATTACACTTTCAGTTCATCCAACCTTATTCCCTTTTCCATTTTCTCCTGTATTCCATTCCCTGTTCATTGCAGTTATATAATAGTTGATTTTAAATCTGGGAAAACTTGAATTAATGCGGAAACTTCATTTTCCATGGTTATAAAATCATACATATGAATTCATTCATATTTTGATCATTACAATTTTCCTAATCCGGGAATTCACATTCTTTATTCTATGCCGTACATTTAAACAAGTCCGAGTATTAATAATATCTCAATTCAGGGAATTGAGATATTAATTCAACGTTCCTCTATAGTTATAACCTGACAATCCATCTCCGTGTAACTAACACTAAGCATATATGTGTTAAGTTACTATTTTTATGCGTTATGAAATCCAATGTATTAACCCACAATTATACTTGCCAATGCATATAAATATTCATTTCCGATTGATGCCAATTATACTCAAAATCAGAGTAATCATAAGTCCGTGCCAACTGCTTGTATTCAAATATTATGGTCACCACCAATTGTAACATATCACAACCAGGGAGTAACTTCAAAATTAGCGTAGAGTTGATTCCTGTTCCCAGACCTTAGGATTACAACCATAATACGCGACATACTACCATATTAATTGACCATCCAAACTTCCACACGTATATAATTTCGGCCGTATACAAAAGCCTTCGGAACTTGGTTAATATCAATAATCACCATGTATTAGGGTTCGGGCCCCACCTATATAACCAAAATACGAATAACCGCATGCACCGCACCTTGTTAATTCACATGCCCATCCGACGCGTTGTTACTGCTACGATCCCTTACCTTATTCATTCGACGGTATCGTCGACTAACATGCGCGAATGATAACGCGCGATGGACGAATGAATAAAAGTGCTTACTATTCATCCAGACACGTCACCAACTGCGGGAATCGCCGCCCAACCCGTGTAGCTTTCCGTATAAGGGTGGTACGATGAATACCACAATTCCGCTTTACTGTTCCTCCAAACCGCCGTTACTGCTCATCTGTCACGGTTCCACTTCTCCCTACGCTCCAGGTTCTGGTCCTTCACGATTTCAATTATATATATATATATATATATATATAACTATTCATCGATTTCAATTATATATATATATATATATATAATTACCCTTCATGCTCGCTCTACGCTCTACGTTGATTGATACATGATTTAATTATATATATATATATATATATATATATATATATATATATATATATATATATATATATATATATATATATATATATATATATATATATTGTTTCGACTATGGTTCCGCCTCCATTCATACTACACATATGACTATGGTTCCGCCTCCAATACAGAGTTCCGCTCCTTTTCTCGGTTCCGTCTATTCTTATGCAGAGTGCACACAGCCACTCGTTCACAGAGAATATGGTTCACACAAGATTTAATTCGACCATTTCACAACAATATTAATTCAATGTTTCATGTGATTCAACCAAGAAGACACATAGTCACACAATGTTCTACGTCGACCACCCGAGATACGATGTCGACAAGATAACACCGGGTTTTCCAACTACAAACAGCACAATTTGTCTCAATTTGCGCATTAAATAATTACACACTCTTGCATCCTCGGACTTGAATACACGTATAGACTCTTAGCTAGAAATTGGTAGGAGTCCAGATCCTTCATGAATCTAAAGCAACTTCACGCCAGAATCTCACCAGTAAATACAAAATTCTTCATAAACAGATATATGTATATATACAGGTGGTAGGTCTCAAACAAATTCTTACAATTTCATAACAGCCAGATATTCAACTCGGTGGCCATTATTCTCCTCTTCTGTTAATGAAGAGGTTCTCTGCCTCTCTCCAGCTCTCAGGCTCCCTCTCCAGCCCTCTTCTGCCATTTAAGCAATGCTCCAACTCATCCCCAAGCATATTAAGTCTTTACCATAGGGTTTTAGTCTTCAATCAAAGTCTATGCCATATAAACTCAATTAATGAATAATTGCTCAATAATTCATCTGCAAACTGTATTACACCCCTAATTCATGAATAAACCTCGGTATTAAACCCATAATTCATGAATAAACCTTTGTATTACACTCCTTCAGGCCTTTTCAACTCCACTGCTCTGTCTCTAATTCCTTTGTTGCTTCTGCTTCAATTCCTCTGTTTCTTCTGTTGCCTCTCCTACCTCTCTGTCTCTTTTGCCTTATGGATAGTTTTGGTGCTGCTCCTGTCTTTACCTTTGCCATCTCCTTTGCCATCAATGACAACATTTCCAACATCCTCCATGCATGAACTCCAGTAAACCCTTAGGAATTGTGTAATTCCTTCAGCCCACTGATTTGCCAAATCTGTTCACTGAAATAAAGTGCTCCAAGAGAATAAGTTGTTGTTTAGAGTCTGATTATTATTAAGAGCTAATAATAATCGACATGCATCTATTTTTAGATCACGATCTATAAATAGACTTCGCCTAATCTTATAAACATAGAATTTCATCTATTTTTCACATTTGACCAACCATCCACAAATAGCATCTTGCAACTTATAGAGTATGCTCACCATGTCTAAAAATAGACATACACCTAAAAATAACTTGTGTGGGCCCCACCTAGTTTAGGTGATTATTTTCCAACTAGGATCAAGGATGATGTTTCAGGATGCCTCCTTCACTGTTTCTTGTTGCAAACTTCAACATCAAAGTTACTCCTTCTTTATAGTGGAGTTTGGGCTATACGAGGCTTGTATTTATCACAATTCATAATATTTGCCATCATCATCAACATTTAATCTTCCTTAAAGCTTCTTAATTAATAAAAAATGGATCATTATATTATTTGTCACCCATCTTGAGGCTATTAGAGTGGAAAAAGAGAAGGAATCAAGTCACAAAACCATTTTTGCTAGTAAGCCCTAGTTTGGTGAATTAGGGTCTGAAACTTTATGGAAGTAAATTTAGGCATAAAATGACTTTTTCATGGGGTTAAAATTTTGTCTCTTTAGTGTTTCACACCCTAACGTTATTCTGCACAAAATATATTCCCAACGGTGCAAGAATTGGCTCAACTGCAGTCAGCATGCAAACGTTATGCCACCTGGAAGTTGACCCCCATGATTCAAGAGGATTCCACATCAGCCCCATCATCAATGGAAAAGGGGCTAGCCATGTGATCATGATGAAGAATACTCTAGAAAATCCAATATTGTAACTCTAGTTAATAGTTGAAGGAGTCAAATTTGACCACAAGTAAGTTATCAGGAATTTTTGTAACTAGGTCATTAGGAGAAAATGGGGTTCCATTCTATTCGAGTGCATTTTTTTCTATAGAGGAGTAGAGTAGCCAAGAGTGGATAGGGAGAGAGAAAATAGAGAGGATTTGTTCACTATATCAACCCAAGGGGGTGTTAGGAAGTGTTACACATTGCACCAAGATTCCAATATCAAGTCCTTTTGATTACTTAAATTAGAGATAGTCGTCACCATTGTCTTCAATGATTTCCATCTCAATATGAAACAATCCTCCCTTATATAATTTGAAGAGTTCTCCATATTAGAATCAAAGTTACTCCTTCTTTATAGTGGATTTTGGGTTACATGAGGGTTGTATTTATCACCATTCATAATGTTGGCCATCATCATCAACATTTAATCTTAATTAAAGCTTCTTAATTGATAAAAAATGGATCATTATATTATTTTTCACCCATCTTGAGGCTTTTAGAGTGGAAAAAGTGAAGGAATCAACTCACAGTACCATTTTTGTTGGTGAGCCCTAGTTTGGCGAGTTAGGGTCTAAAACTTTATGGAAGTAAATTTAGGCATCAAATGACATTTTCATGGGGGTAAAACTTTTCCTCTTTAGTGTTTCACCCCCTAACGTTATTCTACACAAAAAATTATTTCCAACGGTGCAAGAATTGGCTCAATTGGAGTCTATATGCAAAAGTTATGCCACCTAGAATTTGACTTTCTTGTTTTGACCCCCATGATTCAAGGGGATTCCACATCAGCCCCATCATGAATGGAAAATGGGCTAGCCATGTGATCATGATGAAGAATACTCTATAAAATCCAATATTGTAACTTTAGTTAAGAGTTGAAGGAGTCAAATTTAACCACTAATAGGTTATCAGGATGTGTTATAACTAGGTCATTAGGAGTAAATGGGGTTCCATTCTATTCGAGAGCATTTTTTTCTATAGATGAGTAGAGTAGACGAGAGTGGATAGGGAGAGAGAAAATAGAGAAGATTTGTTCGTTGTATTAGCCCAAGGGGATGGTAGGAACTGTTACACATTGCACCAATATTCCAATATCAAGTTCTTTTGATTGCATAAATTAGAGATAGTCGTCACCATTGTCTTCAATGATTTCCATCTTAATATGAAACAATCCTCCTTTATATAATTTGAAGACTTATCCATATTATAATCAAACTTACTCCTTCTTTATAGTGGATTTTGGGTTATATGAGGCTTATATTTATCACCATTCATAATATTAGCCATCATCATCAACATTTATTCTTCCTTAAAGCTTCTTAATTCATAAAAAAATGGATTAATATATTATTTGTCACCCATATGGAGGCTTTAGGAGTGGAAAAAGTGAAGGAATCAACCCATAAGATCATTTTTGTTGGCGAGCCCTAGCATGGAAAATTAGGGTCTTAAACTTTATGGAAGTAAATTTAGGCATCAAATGACGTTTTTATGGGGGTAAAACTTTGCCTCTTTAGTGTTTCACCCCCTAACATTATTCTACACAAAAATATATTTCCAATGGTGCAAGAATTGGCTCAATTGGGGTCTGTATGCAAAATTTATGCCACCTGGAAGTTGACTTACTTGTTTTGACCCCATGATTCAAGAGGATTCCACATCAGCCCCATCATCAATGGAAAAGTGGCTATCCATGTGATCATGATGAAGAATACTCTAGAAAATCAAATATTGTAACTCTAGTTAAGAGTTGAAGGAGTCAAATTTAACCACTGGTAGGTTATCAGAATGTGTTATAAATAGGTCATTAGGAGAAAATGGGGTTCCATTCTATTTGAGTGCAATTTGTTCTATAGATGAGTAGAGTATCCGAGAGTGGATAGGTAGAGAGAAAATAGAGAGGATTTTTTCACTGCATCAGCCCAAGGGGGTGGTAGGAAGTGTTACACATTACACCAAGATTCCAATATCAAGTTCTTTTGATTACTTAAATTATAGATAGTCGTTACCCTTGTCTTCAATGATTTCCATCTTAATATGAAACAATCCTCCTTTATAGAATTTGAATACTTCTCCATATTAGAATCAAATTTACTCCTTCTTTATAGTGGATTTTGGGTTATATGAGGCTTGTATTTATCACCATTAATAATATTGGCCATCATCATCAACATTTAATCTTCCTTAAAGCTTCCTAATTGATAAAAAAATGGATCATTATATTATTTTTCACCCATCTTGAGGATTTTAGAGTGGAAAAAGTGAAGGAATCAACTCACAAGGCCATTTTTGCTAGTGGGCCCTAGTTTGGAGAATTAGGGTCTTAAACTTTATGGATGTAAATTTAAGCATCGAATGATGTTTTCATGGGGTTAAAATTTTGCCTCTTTAGTGTTTCACCCCCTAACGTTATTCTACACAAAAATATATTTCCAACGGTGCGATAATTTGCTCAATTGGAGTTGGTATGCAAAAGTTATGTCTCCTGGAAATTGACTTTCATGTTTTGACCCCCATGATTCAAGAGGATTCCAAATTAGCCCCACCATCAACGGAAAATGGGCTATCCATGTGATCATGATGAATAATACTCTAGAAAATCTAATATTGTAACTCTAGTTAAGAGTTGAAGGAGTCAAATTTAACCACTATTAGGTTATCATGATGTGTTATAACAAGGTCATTAGGAGGAAATGGGGTTCCATTTTATTTGAGTGCACTGTGTTCTATAGATGAGTAGAGTAGTTGAGAGTGGATAGGGAGAGAGAAAATAGAGAGGATTTGTTCACTGTATCAGCCCATGGTCCACAGTTCTCACTTCTTTGCACTTACATCCATTTTAATTTAGAGAAAGAGAGAGCAGAACAACCTCACCTTCTAGCTAAGTCTTCTCTTAAAAGGCTTTCCTAGGTCATATCTTGGAACGTGTGTTGTGTTATATATATATATATGGAATGTGTGTTATATATGTGTACATTTCTCGTGTTGTATATCTATATATAAATATAGCAACTGACTAAGAGCCACATGGTATATTGATGTTAGCATGATCGATTTTATTAATAACAATTCTCATTCAAGAAATATTTTATTTTATCTCAATCTCGATAGACGAAATGTTCACATCATTGGAAGAGCTCTCACCAAACTAGATTTTATAAATACATTCATATATATTTCCGCAGCGTTTTAGATATTGCATTGTTGTAACTTGGTATGTTGATGATCATTGAGAAACTTGAGTTAAAATGTCGGTAACACCTTCCATAACCCATAATAATTCAAGGGGGTGGTAGGAAGTGTAGAAATTTTTAAATCTCAAATCTTATGCAGAAATTATTACTGTTAATCCGGTTGAGCTCCTCCTACTTATATAAGTTATCAACTGAATAAATTCAAGTTAACATCGAAGCAAAACACATAATAGATGTCTACCAATTTAGATCTAGAATAAGCACATGCACACATTGACAAAGTGATAGTTATTTCTGGACAAATTGTCCCCAGAAAAACTAAATGTGGGAAAATTGGTCTCTGGCTGCTGGAGGGTTCTATTATTAAGAATATTTCTGAATACACAACTCTGGGTTCCAAATCTGGAAAACCCTACAGATAAAAATCTAGATCTACAGCTCCTGGTTGATCTAGGACAAAAAATACTGACTGATCCACACCCTCAAACGATATTTACAGAACTCAGTCAGATCTAGGCCTAGAAACCCCAGCACTGCCCTTGAAATGCGTTGTGTCAACCTCTGAAACCCCTGAAAGCCTATGTGTCAGCCTTGGATGGCCTCCAAACCCTCAGCGTTGCTCCTGGAAGGGACTACATTACCCCAGAATGGGTGACGCAGTCACTACGCTGCACCTAAGGGTCTCTGCGTAACCCATGAAGGGTTTCCTAAAAATGACATTGTCCTTGCTGTTGTTGCCTTCCTCTGCGATGTCCTTGAGCTGATCTCTTCTTTGCCTCTTGTGTATTCTAGACCTTGGGATCATATCATCCCCTCGGTCTAAATTCCCCTCTCTACGACTGAACCACTTCTGAGTATTCTTAGCAACCCCGCCCTAGAATCTCAGCTTAGCTTCAGTGCTCTGCCTCTGTGTGTCTTTACAAATGACCCCAAGCCTTTCCTTTATACTTTTCTCGTTGAGAAATCAACGGCCATGATCAAATCTTGAATCAATGCTAAGATTAAAAGAAAGCTTGATTTGTGTGACTTAAGACAATTTCATCACATGTTTAATTAAATTCACTTTAATTATTTAAGTTCCCTAAGTTTTAAATTAGGAAATACATTAAAATAATTAATTAATTTAATATCTCCTAAACCAGATTAAATTTCCCAAATCCATTTCTGGGTCTTATAGATCAGGTGAACTCTAGTCCCTCCACAATTTTTGGGAGCTAGAGCACAATTGATGCTACCCAAAATACACAAAATCTCAACACTCCCTCTTAGCATCAAGGGTGTGCTCTAGCAATACATCACACTATGCATTACATGACTTTGAGTACTGGTTCTGTGTTGTTGAAGCTTGGCCTGCTGCCACTCAACTATGCACTGCTACTACCATTTTGTATTGTTTCCCATGACACTGCCACTACCACTGCAACTTTTGTACTGCAACTCCCTCTCAATATGTTGCTCATAGCACTGCCACTATTGATCTGCTACACTGCAACTTCAGTTGTTGAGAGAAACAATTGAATCTCCTGCCCAATATTTGAAAAACAAGTCTGATGGGCTACATCCTCATCATTGAAGCTCCATAGGCTACAGATATGTGCTGGCATCTAAAGAATGATGCACCACTACAGATCTGCCAGCATAATCAGACTCCCTTTGCACTACTGAAGTCACATCATCTCCTTGTGCTGAAATCTATCGCGTTGCTGCTGCACTACATTGCCCCTTTGAAGCTCTCTGCGTTGCTGCAGCACTACACTGCGTTATTGAAGTCACATCAGCCCCTACGCTCCTGCTACTTTGCTCTATGTTGCTCCTCCCAGTCTTCAAATTTGCCTCTGCTTCTGCTTCATCCGTGATCTATGCACCCACAGCTACACTTGTCTTGCTACTGTCTTAAGGTTGTCGTAGCTTGCTTGTGATCCAAGAGATGAGCTGCTTAAGTATCCTGCCTCTCTTCCATGTAGCTCCTCTACATGTCCATGTCACCCCACCTCCGTGGTTCATGAGAACTCATGGTTGCATCATCTCCTGACCCATCATCTGCCATACCTAATTTGGAAGAAGATGCTTCCTTGTCCCTTTTCTTCTCTGGAAAATGGCTGGAAAAATGTCCCATTTCACCACACTGGAAGCACTTGATCTTTGAAAGATCCTTCTTCTTCTTTGGTTGCTTCTTCGATCCCAAGGCTGCATCTTCCTCAACTTCCTTTTTTACTTTGCTCAACCCAGGGGTCTGTTGCTTCTTGGTGAATCTGCGTAGTTCTTCTTGCCGCAAGATTGACGACAAGTTGTCCCAATCTGGGAGGTCCGCTCTGCCTAAGATACTTTGGACAAAGGTTTCCCACTCATCCATGACTACATTGAGGGCAGTCCTGACTATCACTGCATCATCTACGGTTGCACCCGTTGCAATCAGCTGATCCCTGATTGACTGCAATCTGAAGAGGAAATGCTCCATGTCTTCTCCCTTGGTCATCATGAATGACCTCATTTGGGCCTCCAACAACATCTTTATTTGGACTTATTTTCCCTCATATAGGGAAGTCAAGGCCTTCCACATTTCGTTAGTTGTCCTCTTCTTTGCTATGTGTGGTACAATATGGTCCTTGATACTGTCCATTATCAGCCACTTGGCATGCCCAGTAGCTTCCTTATGCTTCCGTAGGAGATCCACATATGTCGGTGTGGCCAGAGTCTGCTCTGCATGGTCTCTTATACTATATGCCTCAAGGACAATCAGGATTCTTGCTTTCCACACTGAAAAGTTTGAAAGGCCCTCTAGCCTATCCTGATCACGTAGTCCATGAGGATCCATCTGCTCAGAATGTGTCGAAGCTCCTCCTCTCTATACTAGAGATCTGGATCTAGGGTCCTTTACGAACTGGGCACCCTCTGCTCCCTCTGACACTTGATTGCCCTCCTTGGAATTCTACCAAATCAACTATGATTCAGCTTCTTCTTTGATCCTCTGATCAAACTTCAAGTTTCCTTTGGTAAGAAACTCTCTGAGGAGCTGATCTCCTCCAATATTTTTCACTTTTGCTAAGGCTAAAAATCTGAAAACTTTAGAAATTTAACCCCACTAGCTCTTCTGAATTTCTGCAGTTTTTCTGCAGTCTTTTCTGGATCTGACATATTCATATCTGAATCACACTGGTTGGCTTCATACCCAACCAACATTGTTTCTGAGCTGCCTTTGTGCAGTAATTGCGTGGGCTTGCTAGGACACAGCTCTGCACAGTGTCACCCTTCCCTCTGCGTGAATATGCTCCTGAAAACTCTACTATCCCTTCAGATCTGCTTCTCTGTTGCTTTTCCAATTGCTTTCTGCAGCTAGATCCTTCAGATTCTTCAGCTGGTGACCCTTCTAGATCTGCAATTTCTCTAATACCATGTAGAAATTTCTGAATCTCAAATCTTATGCAGAAATTATTACTGTTAATCCGATTGAGCTCCTCCTACTTATATAAGTTATCAACTGAATAAATTCAAGTTAACATCGAAGAAAAACACATAACATATCTCTACCAATTTAGATCTAGAATAAGCACATGCACACATTGACAAAGTGACACAGTTATTTCTGGACAAACTGTCCCCGAAAAAACCCAATGTGGGAAAACCGGCCTTTGGCTGCTGGAGGGTTCTATTATTAAGAATATTTTTGAATACACAAATTTGGGTTCCAGATCTGGAAAACCCTACGTATAAAAATCTAGATCTACAGCTCCTAGCTGATCTAGGACAAAAAATACTGACCAATCCACACCCTCAAACGTGATTTACAGAACTCAGTCAGATCTAGGCCTACAAACCCTAGCGCTACCCTTGAAATGCACTGTGTCAGCCTTTGAAGCCCCTGAAAGCCTCTGCGTCAGCCTTGGATGGCCTCCAAACCCTCAGTGATGCTCTTGGCAGGGACTGCGTTACCCCAGAATGGGTGATGTAGTCACTACGCTGCCCCTAAGGTTCTCTGCATAACCCCTGAAGGGTTTCCTAAAAATGACGATGTCCTTGCTGCTGTTGCTGCTACCTTCCTCTGCGCTGCCCTTGAGCTGATCTCTTCTCTGCCTCTTGTGTATTCTAGACCTTGGGATCAGAACATCCCCTTGGTCTAAATTCCCCTCTCTGCAACTGAACCACTTCTGAATATTCTTAGCAACCCCGCCCTAGAATCTCAGTTTAGCTTTAGTGTTATGCCTCTGTGTGTCTTTACAAATGACCCCAAGCCTTTCCTTTATACTTTTCTCATTGACAAATCAACGACCATGATCATATCTTGAATCAATGGCTAATATTAAAATAAATCTTGATCCGTGTGACATAAGACAATTTCATCACATGTTTAATTAAATTCACTTTAATTATTTAAGTTCCCTAAGTTTTAACTTAGGAAATACATTAAAATAATTAATTAATTTAATATCTCCTAAACCAAATGAAATTTCCCAAATCCATTTCTGGGTCTTGTAGATCAGGTGAATTCTAGTCCCTCCAAAAATTTTGAGAGCTAAAGCACAACTGATGCTACCCCAAATACACAAAATCTCAACATGAAGTGTTACACATTCCACCAAGATTCAAATATTAAATTCTTTTGATTGCTTAAATTAAATATAGTCTTCACTATTGTCTTCTTGATTTCCATCTTAATATGAAACAATCTTCCTTTGTAGAATTTGAAGAATTCTCCATATTATAAACAAAATGACTCCTTCTTTATAGTGGAGTTTGGTTTATATGAGGCTTGTATTTATCACCATTCATAATCTTGGCTCTCATCATCGACATTTGATTCACCTTCAAGCTTCTTAATTGATACAAAATGGATCATTATATTATTTTTAATCCATCTTGAGGATTTTAGGGTAGAAAAAGTGAAGGAATCAACTCACAAGACCATTTTTTCTAGCAAGTCCTAGTTTGGCGAACTGGGGTCCGAAACCTTCTGGAAGAAAATTAAGGCATCAAATAACTTTTTTTTTTCTTTTTTTTGGGGCGGGGGCAGGGTAAAACTTTTCCTCTTTAGTGTTTCACCCCCTAATGCTATTATATACACAAATATCTTTCCAATGGTGAAAGAATCACCTCAACTAGAGTCTGCATGAAAAATTTATGCCACATAGAATTTGATTCCACATCAGCCCCATCATTAGTGGAAAAGGGGCTAGCCATGTTATCATGATGAAGAATACTCTATAAAAGTCAATATTGTAACTCTAGTTAAGGGTTGAAGGAGTTAAATTTAACCATTAGTAGGTTATTTGGATGTGTTATAACTAGGCCACTAGGAGGAAAGGGGGTTCCTCTCTATTCAAGTGCATTTTTTTCTATATATGAGTATAGTAGCTGAGAGTGGATAGGGAGAGATAAAACATAGAGGATTTGTTCATTGAATCAACCCATGGGCCACAGGTCTCACTTCTTTGTACTTACCTCCATTTTAATTTAGAGAAAGAGAGAGTAGAGCAACCTCACCTTCTAGCTGTGTTTTCTCTTTAAAGGGTTTCCCAGGTCATATCTTGTGTTATATATATATAATGTGTTATATACATATATATTTCTCATGAAGTATGTCTATATATAAATATAGCAACCAACTAATAACTGCGTGTTATATTGGTTTTAGTGTGATCAATCTTATTAACATCAATCTCCTTCAAGTGATATTTTATTTTATCCAGATCCCAATCGAAAAAAACATTTACATCATTGCAAGAGCTCTCACTAAGCTAGATTTGATAAATAATTTCATATACATTTCCGCAGCGTTTTAGATATTGGAATTTTTCGTAACTTGGCATGTTGATGATCATTAATAAATTTGAGTTAAAATGTCATTAACACCTTCCACAACCCATAATAATTCAAGGGGGTGGTAGGAAGTGTTACACAATGCACCAAGACTCCAATATCAAGTTATTTTGATTGATTAAATTATATGTAGTCATCACCATTGTCTTCTTGATTTCCATCTTAATATGAAACAATCCTCCTTTAGATAATTTGAAGACTTGTCCATACTAGAAACAATTTGACTCCTTCTTTATAGTGGATTTTGGGTTATATGAGGCTTGTATTTATCACCATTCATAATATTTTCCCTCATTATCAACATATGATTCTCCTTCAAGCTTCTTAATTGATACAAAATGGATCATTATATTGTTTTCCATCCATATTAAGGCTTTTAGAGTGGAAAAAGTGAAGGAATAAACTCACAAGACCATTTTTGTTGGCGAGTCCTAGTTTGGAAAATAGGGATCTAAAACATTATAGAAGAAAATTGAGCCATCAAATGACATTTTCTAGGGGTTAAAACTTTTCCTCTTTAGTATTTCACCCTCTTATGCTATTCTACACAAAAATATGTTTCTAACAATGCAAGAATCGCCTCAATTGGAGTCTATATGCAAAATTTATCCCACTTGGAAGTTGACTTTCTTTTTTTGACCCCCATGATTCAAGAGGATTCCACATCAGCCCTGTCATTAATAGAAAAGGGACCAGCCATGTGATCGTGATGAAGAAGACTATAGAAATTCAATATTTTAACTCTAGTTAAGAGTTGAAGGAGTCAAATTTAACCACTAGTAGGTTATTGGAATGTGTTATAACTAGGCCACTAGGAGGAAATGGGGTTCCATTCTATTTGAGTGCATTTTGTTTTATAGATGAGTAGAGTAGCCAAGAGTGGATATGGAGAGAAAAAACATAGAGGATTTGTTCATTGTAGCATCCCACGGGCCATAGGTCTCACGTATTTTCACTTACATCCATTTTAATTTAGAGAAAGAGAGTGCAGAGCAACCTCACCTTCTAGATGGGTTTTCTCTTGAAAGGGTTTCCCAAGTCATATCTTGTGTTTTATGGTTGTGAGTGATTATATTTTTTGCAATTTTCCATGTTACATGCATAAAAACAGTAACTTAATCAATCTAAAAGTTTAAGGAAAATAGCCTTCATAGTATAGATTTCAAAAAATTCAAAGTAAATTTATCAAATATGTTGTGACGAATTCTCAAGTGGAATATCCGCGACAATTTATAGATCATTAATATGGAATTTCAAGAATTTCATAGCAAAAAAATATACATAAGGGATGTCAACTCATAGATGATGTCATTCTCACGACAAGAGCTCAATGCATTTCCCTAACTCTTTTGAGTCAAGAACTTCCAAAGTGAGATGCATAATGTGTTATACTTTGGTCATCAAAGTTACTAAAAACAATTATAATAGTACGATAATAGTATTTCCAACCAAGGATGTAGAAGGATTTTTCTAAACACATCTCAAGGTGTATGTAATAGCAAAAATTCAAAGCAAAATATAAACATACATCTAGTTTGTCATAACCTTTTCCACTTTTGGAATGTAGGTGAGAGTAGTGAACATGGACTTCATCATTAGAATATGAAAAATAGTAAGACAACGTGACTTTATCATGTTAAAGGTTGACAAATTGATAAAGGTTGTTGTTGACCCCAATTGTATAAATGGAAAAACGTGCATTTTTTACATCAACGTCAACTAGTCACCATAACCACGATAGTACATGGCTTTTCTCGCCTGGATGCAACCATATTTTTTCTAATGCATAGCTCATACATCTATATTTTCTATTTTCAAGAGTTAGTGGACCCATCTTAATTACTATTTTTTCCTTATTAATGGCACTCCAATGACAATTTTTAGTTTGGGTTAATTGTAATCTCTGGGAAGGCTAGGTTTGACCAATTAGTGAGGTGTACACTATTTCCTCCATTTTTTCAAGTGTTATCATTGCTAAGTACGGTGTGACATGCCTTAAATGATCATGGTAGTCATTGCATATAGTGGATGGACAAACTATTTCTTTGCACACATTTTTACTTAATTTGGCCTCTCTTATGCATTTTAGTGTTACACATTTCATAGTTTCAAAACGGCCTTTTTTTCATAAATGTCATTAGATTTATAGCTTTATGTGTAGTTCTCATTGCAATATTTCCAACAAGCCCAAGATTGCTGAAACCCAACTTCATATGTTGAGTTATAGAGTGTACAAGATTCACATAATTAGTAGGTTGGCTTTTTTTACATAACTTCAAGGATTAAAAATGAATTTTAGTAGTAGAAGAATTGTTTTTTTTTTACACTTGCATGGCTTAGATAAATAGGTATCATCCCAATAATAGATTGCATGCCCCATTTTGGTCTCTATAGGTGAAAACACGACTTTCACACTCTTAGATTTCTCGAGATGGGTCGCCATGTGCTATATCCTCAAGGATAAAAATTCATTTTTTATTACCTTTGTATGGAAAATTATGTGGTCACATCATGCAATACTCTTTGAAATATCTCAAATGGTATATCATATGTCCTATTCTAATCATCAATAATAAAATGAAAACTTTCACAAAATCAACTACTTAAGCACAATTCATTGTTTGGTTGTGCGACTTGCAAGTTCATATCCAACCTTAATTTATGCATTGGGAATATTCCATTCACTTGGCATGAAGATTAACATCAAATGATTAAAATGATTAGTAAGTTACTAGTAGAGTAAGTCACATTACAAGACAAAGGGTGGTTATCTAAAGACATGTTCGATGAAGTTTCTAAAAGCTCCAATTTCTAGTGCATAGAAGAGGTTCAATGGGACAAACTCAACCCTTGATCATTTACCCAACCAGAGATTGGCATGCCCATTTATTCCTCCTAAATATCTCACATGCCTCATGAACCTAGCACTCAATCTCAAATTCATGTCACAAAGAATGCATTTTTGTTTTGGTCCTTTGTTGTTATGTCCACTTAACTATCTCTATCTCAACCATGACCCTTTATGGCATGTCTCATTCTTATTCCCTCCATGTATTGTTGAGTTTATTATCCACCTCTTAACCTCATCCACATGGCCACATTCCCATCTAATCTCCACCCTTGATAGCTCATCTTAAACCTCCCCTCCTTTTTGTAACTCCACAACTCACTTGTTGTTAGGCTACCACCCTTTGTGGAGGATTTTCATCCCCCGCCCCCCCCCCCCCACCCCTTGAATCTCCTTGAGACACTACTACTTGTGGCAATTGTTTCCTTGTCCACCCCCTCAACACAACTCCTCACCTCCACTCCCGCTCCACCCCTTCCACCACAAAATCATCTAACCTTATCAAGTTAATTGATTGTCTAGGTCAAGGTCAAATCATCTTGCTTCACTTGTGTCTAGACTTCTACCAACTTAACCCAAAGGGCACAAGATAATCTTGTACAAAAAAAACCCTCTTTTCAACCACAAATATGCAAAAAAAATCTAAAAAAATTTAAACATGAGCAAAGTTCTACAATAATCTAAATTTCATGCATGGTGAAACAATACCTCTAAATATTTTGCCTAACTCTAAATTGACTTCACATTAAATTCAAATAAAATATAACTCCACAAATTATTTTATTCTCATAACACAAAAAATACTATAATATTAGATCATTCCAATAAATAAAAAAACACTTTATATTTTCCTGAATTAACTAAATTACTAGATTCCTTTTACTTTCCAAAACCACTGAAAACATTTTCTAAAAAGGAAAAAATATACACCTCAAACTCATTTGTGAACATTTTCTAAAAAGGAAAAAATATACACCTCAAACTCATTTGTGAAAGCCTCAAGCTCATTTGTGAAGCTTATTTGTATCCATTCCACATGATTGGGGAGCTTATGTAAGCCACTTTCTACACCATTTGAGAGGCCACGTTAAACGTTCCAAAGGAACTTATGCACATGATGAAGGTTAGCTTTGATAGTTGCTTTGTTTGGTTTCAAGGCTCTTATCTCTCAAGTTTGAATGCATGCAAACCTTGATCACATATAGGAAACCATAGACCCAACCACGTATGAGGGAGGCTTGACTTAATAAACACTTTTAACTCAGAAACAATCACCAAATATTATGGGAGTTGTTTTTAATGTGATTTTTTGGAGTTTTGGTAAATTTTTTGGTTGAAAATTTTGAAGTGAAATCTTGATTTGTGTTATTTAAATTGGTTTTTTGACTACATATATAGATTCACCACCCTCAAAAACTTTTAGGGTACTTCGATTATGCAAAGTTTACCTATCAAACTTGTGATTTCAATAAATTCTTGCTAGATTTTAGACAAATTAAATCAGAAAAATAAATAAATAAATAAAAATTTCATAAAATCACATTAAAAACAACTTGCAAATCATGTAGGAGAGGCACATAAACCGAGACTTTCTATGTAGTGATTAATTAATTTTGAATCTGGAATAGTGAGCCTTAATGTAATTTTGTTTACCAAATACAAATGGCCAAGTATATTTGAATTTTCATTTACAATGAATGTATGGAGATGAATGTTAAACAGGATGGCTTTTTCCTTGCCATTTTCTTTTCACATAAACCATTGTTATGCTTGTGGGGAAAAGCAAACTTCCATGCATAATACATTATGCACGTCTATTCCATTTTATATCCCAAGCAAGTTAAAATCCATTTTCCCACTTGCTCTAAAAGATTAGCTTATAACCTTGTTCTTCAATAAGCGGGAGTGGTTTATTCACATTTGGCAAGATGATTTTAATAATTTATTTTAATTAAAATATCAAGATTTAATTCGCAAAACAAAAACAATTTTTTTTATTTATATCAAGCTTAAAGTTGCATGTTCACAATATGCATATGTTGGGAATTTTATGGAATTTACAAATAGGAGCTACTTTTTCATAAATTTTTATAATAAAATGCAACTAAATTATATAGACCTTCACTTGCTTCTTTAAAATTTTATAATAAAATGTAATTAAATTACATAGAACTATACTTGATGTATTTAATGTGTGCATTAAATTTGTTTTTATTAGTTTTTTTTTTAAGTTTGTGACACATTAAATGTGTTTTTATTAGATTTTTTTATAAGTTTGTTTTTATGGTTAAGATTAAATTTATATATTTACATGTAGGTGTTTTTTTTAAATTGGTCAACTTAAGTATTGTCTATATTTTTCTTTTTCATTTGACATTTGTCCATATGTTGTTTTATTGTGATTTAAATTTTTGATATATTATAAATTAATGTTTTTAGACTTTTGGTTAGATTTAAAAATTTCTATTTAAATTTAAAATTTAAAAACTTTTTAATATATAATTTTGTTAATTTAAATCAAATATATATTAATTATTAAAATAGATTAATATATTTTTTAAAAATATACATTTTATTATATGATGAGAAATTTAACAAAATTTTCATTAATTTAATTTTTTTTGTAAGCTTGGTAGGACCTTTCTATTCATTTTCTGCCAAAACAAGGCATGTTACAACCAAATTCTAGTAGGTTAGGTGGTCTCAACTTGCCAAGAGGGGAACCAAGTCTGTTGGCCACCTAACGGCATGATAAGCCATCCAAAAACAAATTATAATAAGTATATCCATCCATGCTAAAAAAAAATTCATTGTTCTTATACTTCCTAACAATTAAATTATTGTAAACGTATTGAAAATATTGAAAAGAGTAAAACTATTGCATACAAAAAGTCAAAATGAAAGGTGATACACCAAACTACTCATCATCAGCTGAGTCAACGGGAGTCGGATCCTTTGCACTTGACTCTAGAAGTTCAGTTTGCGAAATGCATGGGATATGTTGTTCAATGCAGCTGAGGAAGCCATTATGCTTTTGGAGTTGAAATTTAATTTGCTGGAAATCTTAACTATAGTCCAGGAATGGTTGAGAGGACGAGGCCCAGCCTGAAGGGATATGCTCCAAAGCTTTAACCAGGAGGTTCTTCATCATCCAATACAAGTGAAAAAATTGTTTATATTGTGAGGTTCTACCCCAAGAGTGCCCTGGGTCAGGCACTAGGGTATGTCATTCATACAAATCGGTGACCAATAAACTAGCTTTCTGGTTCAGCTCATCTTTTCATTGTGATATGAGCTGGAAGACCTAGGCAGAGCCCTCATGATAGGCAGTAATCGCTTCATCAATAATGCAGGAGGTTGTGATCGGGATTTATGCAGGAACGCAACAGAATACACATATAACCACAAATACAAAGATGCAGCGAAAATAACACTTCATTTCATTAATATCAAACAACTGAAATTTGCTTACAGACATAATGGAAATAAACTAGCTAGGGTGTTGGTAGCTTATCTCTAAGAAGAGATGTGGTGGCTACAGGCCTCTAAACTGTGTTACAATGAGGCTCAAGGGCCTATTTATTATAGAGAAATAATGGAAAACCCTAAACATCCAAAAACCTAACCCTATGAGATGAAGCACCAAAACTATGGGCCCCGTTTGGGTAAATTGGTGTTTCAACTTCCCGGGGTCGTAACTTTGGCATACTATCTTCGTTTGACGCACATGATACATCGTTAGAAATATCTATTGAAGGACTACAACTTCTAACCACGAATATCGATTTCAGATCAAAATCCTATTCCTTGGAGGCGCAATGCCCAAAAAACATCATTTAGGGCCTCAAAACGGCCCCAAAAGTTTAGGACCCAAAAAACTGCTAAAAATAGTAAGTTGTGCCAAAACTGAAAAACTGAAAGAGACAATGGTGGGGCCCCAAGTGGAATAAGCGGGTGGCCACCAATATCCACCTGGATCATTCCTCCCCCCTTACGAAGCAATGGTCCCCATTGCGTTGAGTTCCTCCATGAGATGAGGAAACTTCTGCTAAACTTGGTCCCTGGTGAACCACTTGCCTTGGTGCAGAGTTGGCTAGCTTTAACAGCCTGATACAGTTGGATCTTTTTTTGGCGAGTGTTCTTGATTTGCATGTCCATGATACAATCTATGGTGGCCTGTTCCATGCAGTCTGGGTTTAACTCTGTTGGTGTGAGTTGTTTTGCAATGTCAGAGGTGTCCAGTAGAGGTGGGAAGTAGGGACGAAGGCAGTCCACATTGAATAGTGGGTGCAGACCAAGGAATGGTGGAATACTGAATTCGAAGGCATTATTCCCTACAGCCTTGGTGATGGTTTATGACCCATATCGAATCGAGCAAAGCTTGCGGTGGGGTCCATTGAGGCGCTCCTTCTGCAAATGTAGCCACACTTTGTCGCCCACCTAGAATTTGTGTGGCACGCAATGTTGATCATGTCGTTGGTTGTACTTAGCATTGGCTCTGTCCAATATGTCATGAACTTGTTGGCGGATGTGTTGAATGCGCTCGATGAATATGTTCGCTTTGTCAGCTTCAAACTGGACATGAGCCGAATCGGCCTGAGTAGTCGCAAATGGCATGGCTACGTCAATGGGACATAACGACTAGAATCCCAAGCCCACCTAAAAGGGGTTGTGGCCGGTTGAGCTGTGGAGAGCCCGGTTCTAACTTTGTTGTACATAGGGGATGCTCTCATCCCATGTGCATGGATGCTTTGAATTGTACAAGCGTAGAATGTGTACAATCATCCTGTTCATGACCTTTGTCTGGCCATCAGTTTGGGGATGGAAACCTATGGACTTGGTGAGCTCAGTGTCCAGCATTGACCAGAGGCTAGACCAAAATGTGTTGGGAAACCTGCTTTCCCAATCTGATATGATAGACTATGGTATCCAAAAGTGCACCCACACTCGTTCAAAGAAGAGTTTAGCAGTGGCTTCTGCTGTGATATTCTTCTTGCAGGCCTCCATAATGGCCATCTTCGAGAATTTGTCAACGACCACAAAAACATAATCGTTTCCATGCTTAGTAGAAGGAATGCCCCACATGTAATCCATGGATATGGATTCCCAAGGTTGACTAGGGGTAGGTAGCAGAGTATAGAGGCCTTGCTTCTTAATGGTCGGTTTGGAAATGGCACAAGCAGTGTAGGATTTGATGTAAGGTTCAGCCAATAGAAATACTTCTGCAGTACTGCCACTATTTTCTCAACCTCGAAATTCCCAACGACTCGAATGTAGTGTGCTTCCCATATCATCTTGGCATGCTCACTTGAAGGAACACAAAGGTGTCCCAGGTGACATAACAATGCATCTTGGAGGTGAAATTTTGGAACTTGCATACCCCCCAAGAATTCCTTGTATGTGTGGCCGAATTTTGGATCGCTCTTGTAGAGAAGCAGCCAATCAGAAGTCTCGTGCCCACAAGAGTTGAGGACAGTGATTAGCGCCACGATCAGTGGTCGGCTGAGGCAGTCTACAACATTATTGGTGCTACCCTTCTTGTACTTGATGTTCAAATGAAACTGTTGCAGATATGTGGACCACTTCTGATGGCGATCGTTTTGCAACTTCCTTTATGTCTGTATGAACTGCAGGGGTCGATGGTCTGTGTGGATGATTATTTCCTTCCCTAGAATGTAATTCTTCCATTGTCGACAAGCCTGCACAATGGAATACATTTCTTTGTCATGAGTGGGATATTTGCGAACTGTGTCGGACAATGTCTCACTAGGGCATAATAGAGGCGATGTTTCAATTCTACGAATGCCTTCTGTTGAGATTCTGACCAAAAGAAATTTTCTTTCGTTCCTCCCTTGGTGACTTGACTCAAGGGCAAAGTGATATGAAAGAATCCCAACATGAACCGGTGGTAGAAATTAGCAAGACCGAGAAAGTTGCGAAGCTCTGTTAGAGTGGTTGGGGCTAGCCAATCCCGAATGACTTGGATCTTCGTTGGATCCACATGCACCCCCCTTTCATCAATAATGTATCCCAGATATTGAACCTGGGTCATGCCAAAAGTGCACTTCTCCAAATTGTCACACAAATTGTGTTGCCGCAGTGTTTGGACGACTTCTCGGATGTGGTGGAGGTTCTCTTTCCAAGTCTGGCTGAAGATCAGAATGTCATCCAAGTACACCACTACAAATGAGTTGGTGAATGGCCGCAAGATGTCGTCCATCAACCTCATGAAGGTTGCGGGAGCATTCGTCAACCCGAAAGGCATGACCAGCCATTCGAAAAGGCCCTCCTTGGCTTTGAAGGCATCTTCCATAGATTCCACATCGAGGAAGGTTCATTAGTGATTGGTACCTAGTGATACCCAGAATTCAAGTCGATCTTGCTAAAATATTTTTCCCCTTTGAGTTGGTCCAGAAGGTCATCAATCTGTGGGATCGGGTACCTATTCCGGACAGTGATCTTGTTCAATGCCCGATAGTCAATACAAAGTCTCCAAGTCCTATCCTTCTTCAGTACCAACACGAGCGGGCTCCCACGAGGCGATGAAATTGGAAGGATGTGACCTTTCTGCGGCAGCTCCTGAATCTGCCTCTTGATTTCATCGTTCTCCAAAACAAAGCACCGATATATCGGTCCATTGGGTAGCAGTGCACCTGGGGTCATATCAATGGGGTGCTTGACCTGACAATGCAGAGGAACCCCTGTGGGTGAGGTGAAGATGTCCCCATACTCCTCCACAACCTTGTCCATTTCTTGTTGTCGTGTAGAGGATCCCTGTCTAGAGGTCGTGGCCACAGTATTCTTCTTTCCCTGGGGGTGGATCATCAGGAAAACAAATTTCCTGGTTTGGGAAATCAGCTTACTGCATTGTTTTGCAGTGACCAAAGAGATAGTGGCAGGCGGTGGTACCTTTGGTATCCTATACAGCTTATTTCCCAAAGTAACAATAACAGTGCGAGGTTGGGACTCATACACAACATGTCACTTCCACAAGTATGGTTGGCCTAATAATACATCAGAAACATCAAGAGGAGCAATGTCACATAATACCTCATCCGTGAAGGGCTTGATGCTATAGGGAAGGCGACACTACTAGCTGACGTGGAGATCTTGTCCTTGGTGAAGCCACCCGATGGTGTATGGTTGTGGGTGTGCTGTGGTCCGCAAGCCCAACCGCTTCACGACGTCTGCTGAAAGAAGGTCTGGAAGTATTTTTCCTTGACGGCGTCTCGGAAAGAAATCCAAGTGGGTACGACTACGAACAGAGAGGGTTCTGTCTCGTCCTTTTTCTCACAGTAGGTTTCCCACCAGTCCTTAACATGGGGGCTAGCTTTGAGGAGTGCAAAAATAATCTTCTCCCGGTCGGAAAAGTCATGAACCGAGAAATATCCTTCTAATAGATTCAACCATATATCTACAGCATCTGCATCTATTTGACCCTCAAATATGGGAATGTCAAAGTTTACTTGTACCTTAAAGGGATTCGTGCCTCCACAGTGGCTATTGGATGCAGATGTGCAACCAGTGGGCAATCGTTGAAGGATCTGGGCAAATTTATCCATCATCGCGTTCCTTTGTTTTTCAAGGGCCTCCTCGAGCAATATTTGGATATGATCTCTGGCTCCCTCATCTTTCTTTTCATCCCCCATGGGTGGCCGTTGGATTTTGCGAGGCTGATCTTGCAAAGGTTCAACCAGATCAAGCCCTAACTCCTTATACCCCGACCTCGTTGGGGACATGCAAAGAAGGATCGAGAAAAAGTAGGCCACCCTAATACCATTGATCCGAATTTATGCAAGAACGCAACAGAATACACATATAACCATAAATACAAAGTTGCAGCGGAAATAACACTTCATTTCATTAATATCAAAGAACTGAAATTTTCTTACAGACATAATGTAAATAAACTAGCTAGGGTGCTGGTAGCTTATCTCTGAGAAGAGATGTGGCGGCTACAGGCCTCTGAACGGTGTTACAATGAGGCTCTAGGGCCTATTTAAAATAGAGAAACAATGGAAAACCCTAAAAATCCAAAAACCTAACCCTAGGAGACGAAGCGCCAAAACTATGGGCCCCGTTTGGGTAAATTGGTGTTTCAACTTCTCGGGGTTGTAACTTTGGCATACTATCTTCGTTTGATGCACATGATACATTGTTAGAAATGTCTATCTGAGGACTACAACTGTTGATCTTAGATATTTATTCTTGAACAAAATCATATTTTCCAGAGGCACGATGCCCAAAAAACATCGTTTAGGGCCTCAAAACGGCTCTGAAAGTTCAGGACCCGAAAAACTGCTAAAAATAGTAAGTTGTGCCGAAACTGAAAAAGTGAAAGAGAAAATGGTGGGGCCCCAAGTGGAATAGGAGGGTGGGCACCAATATCCACCTGGATCATTCCTCCCCCCTTAGGAAGCAATGGTCCCCATTGTGTTGAGTTCCTCCATGAGATGAGGAAACTTATGTTGAACTTGGTCCCTCGTGAACCACTTGCCTTGGTGCAGAAGTTGGCCAGCTTTGACAACCTGATACAGTTGGATCTTCTGTTGGGGAGTGTTCTTGATTTGCATGTCCATGATACAATCTATGGTGGCTTGTTCCATGCAGTCTGGGTTTAAATCTGTTGGTGTGAGTTGTTTTGCAATTTCAGAGGTGTCCAGTAGAGGTGGGAAGTAGGGACAAAGGTGGTCCACATTGAATACTGGGTGCAGACCAAGGAATGGTGGAATAATGAGTTCGAAGGCATTGTTCCCTACAACATTCGTGATGGTGTACGGCCCATATCAGAGCGAGCGAAGCTTGCGATGGGGTCCAGTGAGGCACTCCTTCTACAAATGTAGCCACACTTTGTCGCACACCTGGAAGTTGTGTGGCACACGATGTTGATCAGGTCGTTGCTTGTACTTAGCATTGGCTCTATCCAATATGTCATGAAATTGTTGGCGGATGTGCTAAATTTGCTCGATGAATATGTTCTCTTTGTCAACTTCAGACTGGACATGAGCTGAATCGGCCTGAGTAGCCGCAAATGGCATGGCTACGTCAATGGGACATAGAGGCTGGAATCCCAAGCCCACCTGAAAGGGGTTGTGGCCAGTTGAGCTGTGGAGAGCCCAGTTATAACTTTGTTGTACATAGGGTAGGCTCTCATCCCATGTGCGTGGATTCTTTGAATTGTACATGCACATAATGTGTACAATCATCTTGTTGACGACCTCTATCTGGCCATTAGTTTTGGGATGGAAAGTTGTGGACTTGGTGAGCTCGGTGTCCAACATTGACCAGAGGCTGGACCAAAATGTGCTAAGGAACCTGCTTTCCCGCTGATATGATAGACTGTGGGATCCCAAAGTGCACCCACACTCATTCAAAGAAGAGTTTAGCAGTGGCTTCTGCTGTGATATTCTTCTTACAGGCCTCCATAATGTCCATCTTCGAGAATCTATCGACGACCACAAAAACACAGTCGTTTCCATGCTTAGTAGAAGGAAGGTCCGACATATAATCCATGGATATGGATTCCCAATGTCGACTAGGGGTAGGTAGAGGAGTATAGAGGCATTGCTTCTTGATGGTATGTTTGGAAAAGGTGCAAGCAGTGCAGGATTTGATGTACTTCCCGACATCCTGTCGAAGGCTCGACCAATATAAATACTTCTGCAGTACTGCCACTATTTTCTCGACCTCAAAATTCCCAGTGACTCGACTATAGTGTGCTTCCCATATCATCTTGGCACGCTCGCTTGAAGGAACACAAAGGTGTCCCAGGTGACATAACAACACATCTTGGAGGTGAAAATTTGGAACTTGCGTACCCCACAAGAATGCCTTGTATGTGTGGCCAAATTCTTAATTTCTCTCGTAGAGAAGCAGCCAATCAGAAGTCTAGTGGCCACAAGAGTTGAGGGCGGTGGTTAGCGCCGCGATCGATGGTCGGCTGAGGCAGTCTACAATATTATTGGTGCTACCCTTCTTTTACTTGATGTTCAAATGAAACTATTGCAGATATGTGGACCACTTCTGATGGCGATCGTTCTGCAACTTCCCTTGTGTCTGTATGAATTGCAGGGATCAGTGGTCTGTGTGGATGATTGTTTCTTTCCCCAGAATGTAATTCTTCCATTGTCGACAAGCCTGCACATGGAATACGTTTCTTTGTTATAAGTGGGATACTTGCGAACTGTGTCGGACAATGTCTCACTGTGATATGTCACTGGATGCCCCTGTTGAGTAAGAACTGCCCCAATAGCATAGTCAGAGGCATCTGTCTCAATCTCAAATGGTTTTTTCAAGTCTGGTAATGTGAGCACTGGGGCAGAACAGAGGAGATGTTTCAATTCTACGAACGCCTTCTGTTGAGATTCTGACCAAAATAATTTTGCTTCCGTTCCTCCCTTGGTGACTTGACTCAAGGGCCAAGTGATATGAGAGAATCCCAACACAAACCGGCGGTAGAAATTAGTAAGACCCAGAAAGTTGCAAAGATCTGTTAGAGTGGTTGGGGCTGGCCAATCCCGAATGACTTGGATCTTGGTTGGATCCACATGCACCCCCCTTTCATCAATAATGTATCCCAGATATTGAACATGGGTCATGCCAAAAGTGCACTTCTTCAAATTGGCACACAACTTGTGTTGCCGTAGTGTTTGAAGGACTTTTCGGATGTGGTGGAGGTGCTCTTCCTAAGTCTGGCTGAAGATCAGAATGTCATCCAAGTACACCACTACAAATGAGTTGGTTAATGGCCGCAAGATGTCATCCATCAACCTCATGAAGGTTGCAGGAGCATTCGTCAACCCGAAAGGCATGACCAACCATTCGAAAAGGCCCTCCTTAGCTTTAAATGTTGTTTTCCACACATCAGAGGGTTCAATTCGTACCTGGTGATACCCAGACTTCAAGTCGATCTTGCTAAAATATTTCGCTCCTTTGATTTGGTCCAGAAGGTCATCAATCTGTAGGATCAGGTACCTATTCCGGACAGTGATCTTTTTCAGTGCCCGATAGTCAATACAAAGTCTCCAAGTCCCATCCTTCTTCGGTACCAACATGATCTGGCTCCCATAGGGTGATGAATTTGGCCGGATGTGACCTTTCTACAACAGCTCCTGAATCTGGCTCTTGATTCATCGTTCTCCAGAACAGAGCACCGATAGATCAGTCCATTGGGTAGCGGCGCACCTGGGTTCAAATCAATGGGGTGCTTGACCTGAAAGTGCAGAGGAACCCCTGTGGGTGAGGTGACTATGTCCCTGTACTCCTCCACAACCTTGTCCATTTGTTGTTGTCATGCAAAGGAGCCATGTTTGGAGGTCGTGGCCACAGTATTCTTCTTGCCCTGGGGGCGGATCCTCAGGAAAACAAATTTTCTAGTTTGGGAAATGAGCTTACTGCATTGTTTTGCAATAACCAAAGAGATACTAGCAGGTGATGGTACCTCTAGTATCATGTACAGCTTATTTCCCAAAGTAACAATAACAACACGAGGTTGGGACTCATACACATCATGTCGCTTCCACAAGTATGGTTGGAATAATAATACATCAGAAACATCAAGAGGAGAAATGTCACATAATACCTCATCTATGAAGGGCTTGATGTTATAGGGAAGGCGACACTACTAGATGACGCGGAGATCCTGTCCTTGGTGAAGCCACCCGATGGTGTATGGTTGTGGGTGTGTTGTGGTCGGCAAGCCCAACTGCTTCACGACGTCTGCTGAAAGAAGGTCCAGAAGTATTGTTCCTTGACGGCATCTCGGAAAGAATTCCAAGTGGGTATGGCTGAGAATAGAGAGGGTCCTGTCTCGTCCTTTTTCTCACAGTAGGTTTCCCACCAGTCCTTGACATGGAGGTAGCTTTTAGGAGTGCAAAAATAATCTTCTCCCGGTCGAAAAAGTCATGAACCGAGAAATATCCTTCTAATAGATTCAACCATCTATCTACGGCATCTACATCTATTTGACCCTCAAATATGGGAATTTCAAAGTTTACTTGTACCTTAAAGGGAGTCGCACCTCTAGAGTGGATGTTGGATGCAGATGTGCCGTCGGTGGGCAGTCGTTGAAGGATCTAAGCAAAGTTATCCATCATCGCGTTCCTTTGTTTTTCGAGGGCCTCCTCGAGCAATATTTTGATAGGATCTCCTACTCCCTCATCTTTCTTTTCGTCCCCCATAGGCGACCGTCAGGGTTTGCGAGGCTAATCTTGCAAATGTTCAACCAGATCGAGCGCTAACTCCTTATACCCTGACCTCGTTGGGGACATGCAAAGAAGGATCGAGAAAAAGCAGACCGCTCTGATACCACTAATCCGGATTTATGCAGAAACACAACAGAATACACATATAACCATAAATACAAAAACGCAGTGGAAATAACACTTCATTTCATTAATATCAAAGAACTAAAATTTGCTTACAGACAGAATGGAAATAAACTAGCTAGGGCGCTGGTAGCTTATCTCTTAGAAGAGATGTGGTGGCTACAGGCCTCTGAACTGTGTTACAATGAGGCTTGAGGGCCTATTTATTATAGAGAAACAACGGAAAACCCTAAACATCCAAAAACATAACCCTAGGAGATGAAGCGCCAAAACTATGGGCCTCGTTTGGGTAAATTGGTGTTTCAACTTCTCGGGGTCGTAACTTTGGCATACTATCATCGTTTGACGCACATGATACATTGTTAGGAAGATCTATTCGAGGACTACAACTGCTAATCGCAAATATCAAATCCTGAACAAAATCATATTTGCTAGAGGTGCGATGCCCAAAAAACGTCATTTAGGGCCTCAAAACGGCTCCGGAAGTTCAGGACCCGAAAAACTGCTAAAAATAGTAAGTTGTGCCAAAACTGAAAAACTAAAAGAGACAATGGTGGGGCCCCAAGTGGAATAGGCGGGTGGCCACCAATATCCACCTGGATCAGGTTGACTTACGCCTACAGGTTTTACCTCTAGAAGTGTTGGGTTTACAAAAATCAGTGGCAGCTTTGGGTTGCTTCTCGCGACCACGAGAACCCCGGGCGGTCTTACTCTTCCCCGAATCCGCGCAAGCCATTGTTCGGGAATGATGGAGAAAAATAAAATTGTATGTCGTGAACCCTGTTGGACGACCCAAGGCAAGCCAATACCCAAGAGCAGAAAGCTTCCAGGGGTTGCATTGAACCAGGGGACCTACCAAGGTAACCAAATGTGAGAGCCACAACCCATACATAAACCAACTATCTCTTCTTTTGCCTCCTAGGAGCCCGAAATAGAAATAGTCCCTTGACCCAGAAACTTGAATCTGACTATGCCCAGAACATCTAAGGGTATAAATATAAACAAAACCATAACCATACCAAAACCTTGAAAATTTGGTGCCAAGACCACAAATTTCCAAAGGAGAAGAAAAGCTAGAGCGCCAATGATAGAAACATACAGACCAGGAACAACCCATAGGCCTTGCCCAACAAATTCCCATGTGAGCCAACATAATTCCAAAGAACACAGACACTGGAATATAAAAAATAAAAGAGCCTTCAAGAAATTTTGAAATAGCAGTAAGTGATTCTTGGTAATGCACCTCCCAGGCCATCTAATTCAATGTATATCGATTTTTCCAGGAAACCAACAGACAAGTATAACGAGCCATAATAGGGATGCAAATGATGGGACTGAAAACATACCCGAGACCGGCGTCCTGTACCCATTGTAAATGAACCAACACCTAGCGAAATACCTCGAAGGGCTCCTTCCCCAAGCTTATGAGTTGCTCATACCAGACCTTATGCAAACAAGAATCACAAACATGAGACTTAGAAAATTTACCAATGAAAATATCGAGAACTTACTTCATAATAATGTTGTTTCCACCTTCAATACTGGCATTAATTGAGGCCATGCGTGAGGCTACCGCTCCATGTGCCTGGTGCATGTGGAGGGTGGTGAGGGATCTCCTCGGTGTCCTCATTGCATACATTAGACGATGGCGAGACCAAAACATTCTGGTCGCACCCCGATCAGGGATTAAAAATTAAAAATTTAATTATTTAGATAAGCATGTATATTTTTATACAAAAGGTGCCCCTTTTTGAAATTGGTCAAGCTAGGCATTGTCTACCTTCTTCACCTCCATTTTACATATGTTCATATGTTGTTTTGACATCTTTTTTGTCTGATGTTGCCCCACTGGCAATCAATGTGACTTAAGTAATGGAGAGGCAACTTTTACCCTCTTCTATAGGTATTGATCAATTAACGGATATTTAAGTGAAGAAAATTATTAGTTTTAACATTCAGTAAGCCATAAGGCATCTTATGGGTAGTGGGTTAATACTTTAGACACACGCAGTTGTTTTTTTTTAAATGATAACATTGAAATTTTAGTGAGAAGCAGAGTTTTATTATGATTTTTATTTTTTTTTTATTTTTTTTTATAAATTAATGTTTTTAGATTTTAATAAGAAGTGGAGTTGTATTGTTATTTAAATTTATGATATTGTATAAATTAATGTTTTTAGATTTTCGGTTGGTTTTAAAAGTTTCGATTAAAGGTGTCCCTTTTTGAAATTGGTCATGCTAGGCATTGTTTGCATTTTTCATCTCCATTTGACATTTGTTTGTTTGTTGTATTATTGTGATTAAATTTTTTGATATATTATAAATTAATGCTTTTAAATATTTGGTTGGTTTTAAAAGTTCCCTTTTAAATTTAAAATTCAAAAAGTTTTTAATATATTGTTTTGTTAATTTAAATTAAACATATATTAATTATTACATTAGATAAATATATATATTTTTTAAATAGACATGTAATTGAGAAATTTAACAATTTTCATTAATTTTAAAAATTAAAATTTTCATTATTTAGATAAGCATATATATTTTTATAAAGAAGGTGTCCCTTTTTGAAATTGGTCAGGCTAGGCATTGTCTACCTTCTTTATCTCCATTTGACATCCCTCCATCTGTTGGTTTTAACATATGTTTTGTCTATTGTTATATGGCTAACAATCAATGTGACTTAAGTAACTCAGATGGTACTTTTACCCTCTTCTATAAAAATTAATCCATTAATGAATATTTAAGTGAAGAAAATTATTAGTTTTAATGTTCAGTGAGTTGAAAGCATTTTATAAGTAGTGAGTTAATTTATTTTTTTAATGATAACATCAAAATTTTAGTGAGAAATAGAGTTTTATTGTGATTTAAATTTATGATATTTTATAAATTAATGTTTTAAATTCTTGATTGGTTTTAAAAGTTTCCATTTAAATTTAAAATTCAAAATTTTTTTAATATATTGTTTTGTTAATTTAAATTATATATATTTTAAATTAATATATTTTTAAAAATAGATATTTTATTACATGATGAGAAATTTAACAAAATTTTCATTAATTTTTAAAATTTAAAATTTAAATATTTAGATAAGTGTGTATATTTTGGAATGGTTTTTGGAATTTTAATTTAATTATCAATCATTATTAGGTAGATGGTAAGGATTTAACCTCCATGCAATATTCTAGAATATTCATAATGGTACACACAAACCAATGATTGATATTTATCTCCAAAGTAGTTATGTTTTTTTATCCTTTTAATTAAATTAATTAATTAAAAAAATGTTATATGAACAAGTATCATATGAAATAAGTTATGTTTTTTTGGGCATGTAGTATTGATAAGTCATAGTCATGTCCCGTGATATTATAACAAAGCCTATTTACGAATTAAGAATCTCCAGAAAAAAGTAGGGATAAATATATATTGATCAAGCTAAACATTGTCTACATTTTTCATCTCCATTTGACATTTGTCTATCTATTATTTTATTGTAATTTAATTTTTTTATATATTATAAATTCATGTTTTTAGAACCTTGGTTGGTTTTAAAAGTTTCCATTTAAATTTAAAAATAAAAATGATAAATGATTTTAATATATTGTTTTGTTAATTTAAATTAAACATATATTAATTATTAAATTAAATTAATGTATTTTAAAAAAATAGATATTTTATTAGATGATGAAAAATTTAACAAAATTTTCATTAATTTGAAAAATTAAAATTTAATTATTTAGATAAGTATGTATATTTTTATACAAAAGATGTCCTTTTTAAATTGGTTATACTAAGCATGGTCTACCTTCTCCAGTGATATATATTTTGTGTGATCTAGCTGACAATAAATGCCACTTAAGTAATGAGGTGGCTTTTACCCTCTTCTATAAGGATTGAACAATTAACGAATATTTAAGTGAAAAAATTATTAGTTTAAACATTCAATGCCTCGAGACATTTTATGGGTAGTGGGTTAATGCTTTAATGCATGCAGTTATTTATTTATTGATAACATCAAAATTGTAGTGAGAAGTACAGTTTTTTTATTGTGATTTAAATCTTTGATATTTTATAAATTAATTTTTTTAGATTTTTAAGTTGGTTTTAACCGTTTTGAAATAGATTTAGATTTAAAATTAAAATAATAATAATAATAATATATTGTTTTGTTAATTTAAATTAAACATATATTAATTATAAATTAAATTAATATATTTTTAAAAAAATTGATATTAGAAATTTAACCAATTTTTTTTTAATTTTAAAAATTTAAAAATTACTTATTTACATAAGTTTTGTATATTTTGGAATGGTTTTATGAAATTTTATTCAAATTAATTATTGAAATGTATCTCTAAAGTTTTGTTTGTTTGTTTTTTTTTTTTTTTTTTTGGAAATGAGTTATGATTTTTTGGGTATGTAGTATTGATAAGTTAGTAATGGCTCGTGATACTATAATAAAGCTTATTTACAAATTAAGAATCTTTAATTAATTTTTAATATCTAAATTAAAATTAAGTTTATTATGTCCATGAGGTCTTGGATAGACGGTCATCGGATGCTAAGTAATTCCTTGATGTGAAGTCACTGGTTCAATTCCCCAGAATTATATATTGGACATGATGAAGATGTATGATGATGAAGATGTAGTCTTGCCAAGTTTACAAAAAAAAATGCTATTTATTTATTTTTAATGTTTTTGAAAGGGAATAATAATAATAATGATAATTTATAAGGTTATGGACGAAGGACCTTACTTCTTCAACTCAGTGGGGATGTACCTCAGGAATTGGGTTGAAAGATTCAACCCAGATAAAGAAAATTTTGAACTGGACACCAGTATGGATACGCCTATACTCGTTGCTGCTTGAATACTGGGATGAAGATTCACTCCAAGAAATTGGCAGGGGATTGGGAGAGTTTATTAAGATAGCAGAAGAGACAAAACTCTGCAAATACACCTCATATGCAAGAATTTGTGTTTACATGCATTTGGACAAAGCCCTACCAGATGCAGTAAGTCTGTTTCATGATGATTTTGAATGGATTCAACCCTTAGATTATGAACATGTTCCATTTAGATGTCGCAGGTGCCATGCTCATGGGCATTTGTTCAGAGATTGCCCTCTCAACTCCTAGTCTCTGAATAAAGAAGCCGAAGATAAATCGGAACCAGATGGCTTCACCAAGGTTCCGTCTCGCAGAAAGCATAGTAAGAAACCCTCAGCGACTGGGAAGAAACCTAACCCCTCCTCCAATACACCTTCCACCAGTAATAGCTTTGCCGTTCTCTCCAATTCTGATCCGTCGACTGAGACTAACCATATCTCCCCTAATCCCACCCTCAAACCCTCTGCTCCCTCAGGCGTTCCTGATCACCCTACCCTCATGTTGACTCAGAATGAGAAGCAAATTAGTGAGTCCTCCGAGCCCAAATCCTCCCCTGCAACAAAACTCCTGACCTGGAGCCCCATCATCATGGACATTAATGATCCAAAAGCCAAACCTAATACAGCAAGTGAGGAGAATCCTGGAAGCAGCCAACCAAGTCTCATGGAAGAGGACTCAGAAGGTATCGACTTTGGGGACCTTGATATTTTAGGACTAGAAGATGCTTGCAGACGAAAGGATTTTGACAAAATCAATCCTCAGCAAATTGATAAACTCGAAGTGGTTCTAACCAAAGTCCAACAGCAAAAGAAACTAGGCATTCAGTTGGGCAACCATTGGGACAGCCTGAAAGTTATAAAAGAATCTAAGAAAAGAGGTCGAAAACCAGATTGGCAGCGCACCATCACTTTAGGGGAAATGTTGGTGGAGTCAGGACAATACCCCAAGTTAACCCGGTTCTTTAAACCACTTGCAAACAGTTCCCCATGAAGCTCATCTCATGGAATGTCAGAGGGCTCAATAGCCCTAGGAAATACAAAATGATATAAAACATGATTCATAAAGAAAGACCACATATTCTCTTTCTTCAAGAAACCAAGTGTAATAGTGCAGCACTAGGCTCAATCTTATCTAAAGCATGGCCTAGCTGTCATTCAGTAGCAGTTGATGCCTCAGGATCTTCAGGAGGACTTGTGATAGCTTGGGATACTCAGTCTATAATGCTCGCAAATTTTCATGCAGTGCATAATCTTATTCAGGCCACTTTCCATCCTATTGGAACAAATATACATGGGCACCTTTCAAATGTCTATTTCCCCCAGGACCAAGCCAGAAAAATAGCGCTTTTGAACACCATGGAAGTCCTAAGCTCCAACAGAACTCACCCTCTTTGGATTGTAGGGGGGGACTTCAACATGATCACCAAGCTGGAAGAAAAGAACAGAGGAAGGCCAAGACTGGATCTGGAAAGCTCCCACTTTAAAGATTTCATCAACAACAGCTGGCTAATAGACCTTCCTTTTTCAAATGGCTCCTTCACTTGGAACAACAGAAGGACAGGAGGCCAGCAGATTGCCTCAAAACTGGATCGTTCTCTCATTTCGGAAAATGCCATCTATCTGGGGGGGGGGGACCTTTCAGCTTCTATACTTCCTCTGGCAGGTTCAGATCAATGGCCTATCTCGCTTCATTGGCAAAACATTGGCACCCAATTCAAAAGGCCTTTCAAATTTGAGGCCTTCTGGCTCTCTCATCCTTCATTCAAATCCATGGTCAATTCTGCTTGGAAAAGTTTCACTCCACCAAAAGGGTCGAAAATGTTCCAGTTCCAGAAAAAGCTAAAACATCTCAAATTCCTCATCAAAGAATGGAACTCTTCAGTCTTTGGGAACATATTTCAGGAGAAAAATATTCTCGAGAACAAAATGGCAGAAATACAACAAAAAATCATCCACAAAGGAAGAACAGAATTCCTAGCTTCCAAAGAACAGGACCTACAGAAGCAGCTGGAGGAGCGGCACAAGCAAGAGGAAATTCTTTGGAGACAAAAATCTAGAATACGCTGGTTAAAGGAAGGCGAAAGAAACACAAAATTCTTCCACAAATCCACAGTTCAAAGAAGAATGCAAAATCACATAAATCACATCACCAATCAGCAAGGAGAACAAGTGGAGCAACATGAAGAAATTGAGCAAGTGCTTCTGGAACACTTCAAAAGCATACAGCAAGAAGAGCTCACTATAGATAGGCAACCAGCCATTGACAAAATAACATAGATGATCCCCAAGCTGGTTAAAGTCGAGCACAATTAGATGCTATTGCGCCCAGTTTCCCTTCAGGAGGTTGAAACAGCAATGGCACAATCTAAGGAAGGCAAGGCTCCAGGTCCCGATGGTTTCACTTCTAACTTTTTTCATCATTTTTGGGATCTCATCAAGATGGAAGTCTGGCAGCTAGTAGAGGAGTCAAGGGCAACACATTGGCTTCTCCCCTCTCTCAATGCAAATTTCATAGCACTGGTTCCAAAAGAAGAGCAACCAAGCACTCCAGAAAAATATCGACCCATTGCTCTCTGCAATGTGATCTACAAAGTTATCTCCAAAGTCATAGCCAATCGACTTAAGCCTCTTCTTCCACTTCTAATCTCGCCTGAGCAAATTGGATATGTGGAAGGACGTCAAATACTGGATGGCATCATTCTAACTCACGAAGCCATCCATTCCTTAAAGAGTGCCAAGAAGCCAGGTATGCTTCTTAAAATTGATCTCTCTAAGGCTTTTGATAAACTATGTCGGCATTACATTCAGCACATCTTGAGTGCTTTTGGCTTTGACTAGATCTGGATAAGATGGATAATGAACCTCATCACGACCCCCTTTTACTCCATCCTCATTAATGGCATCCCTTCCACCCTTTTTTCCCCTTCTAGAGGCATTAGACAAGGGGATCCTCTATCCTCCTTTATCTTTGTACTCATGGTTGAAGGCCTCAGTAGGCTGATTCACCATGCTGTCCAAACCTAGCAATTACGTGGCATCTCCCTTCATGAGTCTCCTACGACTACCCACCAACAATTCGTAGACGATAATATGCTCTTTGGTTACCCCTCTATCCAAGAAGCTCGTTCCTTTAAAGCTATATTGAACCTTTTTTCAGTAGCCTCTAGTATGTCCATCAATGATTCCAAATCCCAGATTTTCTTTTTTAACACTCCTCCCCAAACCCAAGCCAACATTTCTTGAATTCTTGGATTCTCAATCGCATCCCTTCCTGCCAAGTACCTGGGCGTGCCTCTCATTGATTCTGCCATTAAACACTCTTCCTGGAACCTTCTTTTGGAAAAATTGGAAGCCCGACTCTCTTCATGGACTTTTAGAGCTCTCAATCTAGCGAGCAGACTCACTCTCATCAAAGCAGTGTTGCAATCCATGCCCCTCTATCTCTTCTCTGTTCTTGCTGCTTCGAAATGGGTTCTCAAACAGATCAAGACTTTGCAACGCAGATTCCTTTGGGGGTCTTCTGGCCAAAATAGGAAATGGGCCTTAGTCAACTGGAACACGGTCTGCTCCCCAAAAGAAGTAGGGGGACTTGGGCTCAAAAATCCCCTACATAGAAACGAAGTCATGGGAGCTTGTATTTGGTGGAAATGGCTCTCGAATCCACACACGCCTTGGGCCAAACTATGGACAGCCAAGTATGCCAACAATAGACCTCCTGAAGATCTGATAAGGCTCTCCCCAGAAAACGCAGGCTCCCTTATCTGGAATGTGGCCAAACAACATTTTGCTCTCATACAGCAACATAGTTTCTGGGAAATACACAATGGAAACACGGCCAGATTCTGGGTAGACTCCTGGCAGCAAAATCCAAAGCTGATAGATACTCTCACCTTCACCAACGGTGGGAACATCACCGACCCAGAGGAAGACAAGGTTAGCCAGTTCTGGCTACCCACAAGCTGCAATGAATTCAGACAATGGAAGCACGCAACTCATATTTCTCCTCACGCTCAGGATGCTATATGGGAGGCACTCAGTGAAGAGCTACAACACAGGAAAATCAGATGTTCGGAGGATCCATATATTCTCAGATGGGGCTACTCGACTAGAGGCATGTTCTCTACAAAGGAAGCCTACTCTCTTATGCATCATGTACCTCTCCCCCATGACCCGTTGTGGCAATTTATTTGGGCTCCTGGTACTTGGCCAAAAGTCTCAACTTTTCTCTGGTTATTCAGTCACAAAAGAATCCTCACTTGGGACAACCTGATCAAAAGAGGCTTCATTGGCTCTTCTCAATGTCCAAGTTGCAATCAAAGCAACGAAACAATTCAACACCTCATGATCTCCTGTAAGCTGGCCAGCACTCTCTGGGCCAGCACTCTCTGGGAGAAAATCTGCTTTAGATGTCAAAGAAATAAGTCAGCTGGGGACATAACTAATATCATTTGCAACTGGCCCAGGCATCCTTACAGCAGCACTCTCCTCAATACTCTATGGCAACTCATCCCTGGTCTTCTCTTTTGGTCTCTTTGGAAAGAGAGAAACAAGAGAATCTTCAAGAATCAAACCACTCCTTTGGAAACCATCTGGAACAGCTTCAGCAATAACCTCCAAGAGTCTCTTGCTCTTCACTCCTGGCAGGAAGAGGATCTCCCCAAACAGCTAAAGGAAATAACCATATGGCAAAACTGGCAGCTTAAAATCACGACCATCTCCATCTCTAACAGTCGGAAAACTCCTGATATCCCGCTGCATTGGACTCCTCCTCCACTAGGGATTATCAAGCTGAACTTCGATGGAGCCTCAAAAGGAAATCCAGGACAAGTTGGATTCGGTGGCATCTTCCGAAATTCCAAAGGGGACATCCTTGCTATCTACTTTGGTTCCATAGGCTGGGACACCAATAACTCAGCTGAGCTGGAAGGGCTTTGGCAAGGGTTGAAATTAATTCATCTCTACAAATTTTCCCCCACCATCATTGAGGGGGATTCCCAAATTCTCATCAATATGGTTAACCAGCTGCTTCAGGGCACCATCTCAATGAAGGCAGCCACAAGTTGGCGAATGGCTACCAGAATCGAAAGAATAAGCAACTGGTTGAAAAACAACCAAGAAATCTCTTTCACCCATATCAAAAGGGAAGGTAACAAAGTGGCATATCTCCTAGCCAATCTAGGAGCCGACAACATCAACACTCTAAATCATGGTCCCCTTCAAATCATCCATGATAGAGGTCTTCTGCAGAACTGCACCATGTTGGTGCACAATGATCGCCCAACTTCGGATGCAAATGGCAGCCTTGATTGATGGGACATTAGTCCCTAGACACCTCCCGAGGAAGCTCGCATGGGGTGGCCATATGGCCCCCTGCAGCTCCATTATCCTTGCATTTACTCCGCCAGCTTGCTCTGCTTCTACTCTCCCTCGCCGGCGTATTCATCTCCCCGTCCTGCTCAGTTGGTTAGCGATGGAATTCATCTCGGGTAATCTGGAGTGTTCCTGTTCTGCTTGTCGTTCTCTGCCTCCCCTGTGGAGCACTTGCCCTGCTGCTTGTGCTGAGCCAAGCGCTCACACATAGACGGGGTGACGCTGCTCGCTCTTGGGCTGTTTGGAGACATTACCAGGCCATCATTTATCCCAGAGCGCCTTTTGTTGTTCCAATTCCTTTCTGCATACCCAATTTGTCAATCACTGCGGGCTCCCATCGCTTTCTTCCTGTTCTAATTGTCTCAAGCATCTCCAGACTACTTTTGTATCCATGCCACGGCTCCGTCACCGAATGCGTTGTCGTCGTGGTGCGAGTCGAGGCCGGGTTGCTCGCTCTCGACCTTCTACCAGCTCGGATGAAGAGACTTCCTCTGAGGACATTGCGTGGGGGCGCTATCCGGATACTCGCAGCGAAAGAGGTCGCGCTTGCCATCTTGGCAATGTCCGCGTTGCTCAGACCACCCCGCCTCCTTATGCTGATCCGCCAAGGCCTGTTTCCCTTGCCTCCCATGCCCGAACCCGAGTCGTGCCCTTACGGTCCTCCCGGAGGGCGGAGTCCCGACACAAGATGCTCCAGCCTGTCCGACCCATTATCCTTGCCTTTATTCTTGTCACTCTAAGAGAAGAGATGCCTAACTTGATTTTTCCACCTATGCCCGGTCCAATTCCCTCTCCCCTTGGTCCTAATCCCGTGTTGGCTGCGAATATTCCCGTGAGACCTGTTGCGCCCTCTGGACCAGCACTTACCGACTTGGGTAAGCAACCCATGCAGGTGGACGTGGACATCACCAACAAGAACAGCGAACCAAAGGAAGACGTCAAAGTTCCAAGGGACGAGTACTGGTGTCGCATTGTGGAGGAGCCGCCTTCTCCAGCTCATGAGCAGTAATTCCCGCTTGCCTTGGTCCACCATGGTACATTCGCTCAATCGTTTTGGGAGAATTTCTTATTTTCTTTGTTCTTCTTCAGCAGCAACAGTTGTTTGCTACTCTATTATATTTTGTTTTGATATGTTATATGCAATGAACAATGAGCCGGTTTCCCTCTCAAGGGCGGCGAAACTCTCTCTAAAAGAACTGGTTTCCCACTCAGGGCAGTTCGTTATTTTTGTTAAGCATGGAAATCAAGCCCAGTCTTCAGGCTCCCATAGCTGAGACTATGGCAGTTTTGTATCAATATGTTTTATAAATAGAATTAGTATTATTTAGAAAAAAAAAATAATAATGATAATTTAATTTTAAGGTTATGGCTAAAATAGATATTAAATTGATATATGAAATTTTTTCATTTAAAGTTTACAAAGGTATATATTATACTTTTTTAATATGAAATTGAGATTTATAATTTCTTCATTCCACATATAAAACAAATATATGTAAAATAAACAATTCAATAATGTGAAAATTTTCCAAACTATAAATGTATATCATATACTTAGTAGGTACTCTTCAAATCAAGAGTGAGGAGTGTTTACTTTCTTGTTTCAAACTATAAATGGTGAAAATGTTTACTCACTTATTATTAAAGAAAAGTAAAACATAATAACAAAATGATTAACAATGTTAACATTCAAGTGATGGAAACATTATCACATAAATTAAATTAGCAATTGCACCATATGTTGCAAAAGAAATGTCGTAAGGCAATAGCATAGGAAAGAGTAGCCTAGAAGAAATAAGTTGTTGCAGAGAAGGAGTGATTGTGAAGGAATGAAAGGAAAATTTTGCTTACATGGAAGTAGGTCGTGGAGGTTTCAAAGATATTGATTATAAGAGTTATCAACTTGAAAATTTTGTTATAGATATTGAAATAGGCAATTGTGGGTGAAAACATATATGTAAACCTAAATAATGAAATAAGTTGTTGCAGAGAAGGAGCCATCGTGAAGGAACGAAAGGCATATTGATTCTAAGAGTTATCAACCAGAAAATTTTGTTATAGATATTAAAATAAGCAATTGTGGGTGAAAACATATATGTAAACCAACATAATATGTTCACATATATAATAAAAAAAATTGTTATAGATATTGAAATAGGAAATTGGGGTAAAAATCCTTTGGTGATTAATAATTCTTCGAAACAAGCATGAAATGAGCATATAACTCAAATAAGACATTTTAAATACATTTAAGTACATTCTATGTAGCATAGATGTAAATAAAGAGAATTTTTATTAACAGAAATAGAGTTTACTCCAAGTTCATCTACATATCTGAGCGCCAATTGCATGCTTGTTAGAAATTGTATATGAAGAATGATAGTCTTGGTATATAAGAAAGTGAAAGTCATTTTAATATGGAGACATTTTTGGAAGGAGATATTGTTATTCATGTTATGGTTTATTTTCTTAACTCCAAACTTGGTTTAGTCTTTCTATATATATATAAGAAAAAAATACAAAATAATTTCACAAATTTAAGTTATTGTTTTATATTTTATAATTACAAATCTAGTTTCTTATTAAAATATTTTACACACATCTATTCATTCAAATAAATTATATTGTAAATATGTTTTATCCTATTATTTGATTACAAAATTATTGTACTCCCTACTAAGTAAAACAACTTTATTAATAAAGAATTGAATGCCAAATTGAAAGATTACTCAAGCGATAACTACTATAATCTATAGAACTGATTTTTTGACGTATAAATTATTTGTTTTATATGTCATTTAATTTCCATGACCTATTATCTTCAAACCCCATGGGGAGGTATTGAACATGGGAGGAAACTTTAGCTAAATAAGCATTCACATTGTCAACTTGGACCAAAAAAAAATTATAATCCTAAAATTTTCTTACATAATCATCTTTTTAAATATATAATTGAGTTTCATTTATTAAAAAAATTCAATATTAAGAACCTCCTAAAGTTATAAAAGGTAATTGACATGAAAAATAAAAAATCTCCTCATGACAACATACAAATGTTAATCTTAAATGAATCATTAAAAAAATAAAAAGAGGTAATAGATTTACTAGTTATATCATTAAAAGAGTCCACTTTCACGATCGAATTTCTACATTAATTTTTAAAAATATTATTTTATAATTATATATAATTATAATTGTATATTTTTAAGATATATATTTGATATTCATTAACAAAAATTGTTTTGAATGAGTATGTATGTAGTTACAAATTTTTAAGTAGTTACAAACTATTACAATTAAGTAATTAAAGGTAAATTTATGGTTAATTAAGAAATGAGAATTATGAACACTCATCATTATTGCTCAAGATAAATCATGTCGTGTGAAATAATTTGGAAATTTAAAAAAATATCACATATTTTAAAAAAAATCATTATTAATTTAATTTTTTATGTATTAAGAAATACTACTCATGAATAATAAAACAGTTGTAACATAAATAATATATAACAAAAAAACCATGTATTTTTGGAATAATAAAATAGTTGTAACAAAAATAATATAGAACAAGAAAAACTATGTATATTTGGATGTATGAAAATTTAGATACATTTTATTAAGTAAAATATTAAAAGAATAATGGTTATAAACAATTAAAAATAATTTTATTAAATAGTTAGTTTAGATATATATTATTTATAAGGGGGATTCTCTTTTCACTCTAAAAGAGATTTGCATATAAAAACATTTGATCCCTTTTGGCTCTTGGTAGATCGAGAGTTAAGATTGATCTAGGCCATCTTAATTTCCCCCTTTAAATAAATTGTATTCCACACGAATACCATGGGTCAATACCATGGGGAGGTATTGAACATGGGAGGAAACTTTAGCTAAATAAGCATTCACATTGTCAACTTGGACCAAAAAAAAAATTATAATCCTGAAATTCTTTTACATAATCATCTTTCTAAATATATAATTGAGTTTCATTTAGTAAAAAAATTCAATATTAAAAACCTCCTAAAGTTATAAAAGGTAATTTACATGAAAAATAAAAAATCTCCTCATGACAACATACAAATGTTAATCTTAAATGAATCATTAAAAAAATAAAAAGGGATAATAGATTTACTAGTTATATCATTAAAAGAGTCCACTTTCACAATCCAATTTCTACATTAATTTTTAAAAATATTATTTTATAATTATATATAATTATAATTGTATATTTTTAAGATATATATTTGATATTCATTAACAAATTTTTTTTTGAAAGAGTATGTATGTAGTTACAAATTATTACGTAGTTACAAATATTACAATTAAGTAATTAAAGGTAAATTTATGGTTAATTAAGAAATGAAAATTATGAACATTCATCATTATTGCTCAAGATGAATCATGTCCTGTGAAATAATTTGGAAATTTAAAAAAAATATCACATATTTAAAAAATTTCATTATTAATTTAATTTTTTATATACTAGCAATTGCACCATATGTTGCAAAGGAAACATTGTAAAGCAGTAACATAGGAAAGAGTAGTATAGAGGAAATGCTCTCACATGAATCATGCAGGTAGGAAAGAGTAGTATTAGGGATTTTAGTGTCAGACAGAAATTGCAGTTAGTTAACGTTATCTACAATCAGAGATAATGAGAAGCTTTTTGTCTAGAGAAAATGTAGTAGACTTTAGGGATTTTTCATAGATGACAGAAATAATTACAGTTTTTAAGAACAACTATGATCTCTGGTTAAAGCAGACATTCTGAATTTTAGAAAAGGCCTAGTTTGAATCAGAGAAAGCAATGCAGATTAATGCAACAAGAATAAATAAAAAGTCTATTCCTAATCTATACATTTTCATGACGCTTTTATTTTATTTTATTTTGAGATGGAAAAGCTCAGGACTTCGCAGCACATTGTTATGGAGTCCCACACAGCACCGCTTACTGCTATGAATAATGAGAAACAATGTCTTTGCACAAAGTATCATCAAATCACACAGCTCCTGGGCATCCCTAACCACCCGACTGACTGTTATCTAACCAAGTGGTAGAACACCATAACTAATTACATGAGTAAAAAATATGCTTACAAGGTCTAAGATGAATTCCTATCAGTAGCAGCAAAAACAGTAAGAGGAAGTTTGATAAAAGAATAATGCCTTTGGTGATGAGGAATGATAATTCTCATTTTGGGGTTTACATAGTCAAATCTTCCTTACTCCTTCCCACTCTTTTGTCACCAAGTTAGCATAGGGGTCACCTGGATGTCCAAAAAAAAAACATGTGAGTTTGTATAAGGAACATTTAGTTTTATTAATATATATTTGGTAGAATGGTAAATTATTAGGGTAGGAAACTTTAATATTATATCATAGCATAACCTTTTATTAATGATATACATTTTTGTGAAAAAACACGTAAAATTTTGAATGAAAGACTATTAATAATTACAAATCAATTCACCACTAAGAAGTATAGAAATAAAATGAATATGGTAATTTTTTAGATTAAGCTAAAGTTTATATGTCAATGAACATATGTGTTTTGACCATTTTATATTAAATAACCCTATTTGCAAGTCACTTGAAAGATTTCTAAATTGTATTGTGAGTAGTGACTTGCATATGTTATAGGATTACTTTAGGGCTTCAAACCTCTTTCTTAGTCAAAATTTCTTTAGATGCTTATTTTAAGTCCTTATGAATCCAAGTATTTTTTGGTTTGTTGCTTAATAGTGTTTCAAGGAAATTTTCCTTATTTTTTAGTGGACTTTTAGCACCAAATAAATTGTGGTTTTCCAAGGTGTATTGAAATTGTTATTTATAAGTTATAGAAAAAAAAAAAACATGTTTTAGGGAAAATATCTATCACAAAAGCTATCAAAAATTTAATTTTCCATACTATAATACTCACTCATTACATAGCAACAAGCTATTTAGATTAAATTGAGATCTTCCTAAAATAGCTTTTACATTTTACAGAAAATTAGTAACCATGTCTAATTACGATTACTTTATTTTACTTAATCACATCAAATTTAAAAAAAACTTAAATCATTAATTAAATATGAAATTCATAAAACATGATAGTTTTCTTGAAAGATCAAACGAATAGGAAAAGCGAGAAAAGATGACTTGGCACAATCTATTCCAATTTGACATCATTCAGTTTTATTTTCTGTCGGGCGTGTTATGCGTGAACATGTGGAGCTCTCCCTTCTTTTCGTATATAAATAGAGGTCTGCTTGTATGCGCACATAATTGTTATTATGTGTCGTTTACTTGTTGAATTAAACGGAGAGGATGACAGTGCGCAGAGGAAAAGATTCTAAAGCAAAGGTGATTCCATAAATCAAATTAGTGGACACAATTTCCTTATTTCCTTTCCTCCGCTTATTGGAATCTCTAATTTCTCTAGTTTTAGTTTCAGTAATTCATATATTACTTTTAGAATTTTCTGCACCAATAGTTGTTTGTTCGTTTATTTATTTCTTCCTTTGTGCCTCTTGGGCAGAGCAAAGTGCAAAGAGTTGAGTAAATACTGCCATATTTACTTCTAGGCATGTGCTTATTTCTGGGGTTATGTTTATTTCTTTATTAATTTTAATTTAGTCTGTTTTTATAGTTCATTAATTATTTTCAAGTTTTCTGGGCTAATGGCATTTTGTTTGTTATTCTGTCTGGCTTGGAGCATCTTGTTCATTATTCTTTGTGGCTTCCAGCTTCTTCGCAAGTGTATGGAGTGCATAGGACTGACTGTAAAGGGCTGAGCAAGCACTGCTCCTAATTTCTGAAGCAAAGGTGATTCTGTGAGTCAAATTGGTCGACAGAATTCCCATTGCTATGCTGGATGGATGGATAAGAACTCTCTAATTTCTCTGGTTTTAGTTTAAGCAATTCATGGAATATTTCTAATTCTTTCTGCAATAATAGTTCTTTGTTTATTTATTTATTCCTTCCTGTTTCTTGGGCAGAGCACTCAGTGCAAAGAGTTGAGTGAATACCGCCATATTTTCAAGGTACGTAGCAACTCCATCACAGTACTTCTGGGGATCTGATGTGCTTATTTATGGGGTAATTTTGATTTCTATTGCAATATGTTTCAATAGTTCATTAATTATCTTCCAGTTTTTTGGCCTAATGGCGTTTTGCTTGTTAATTTCTCTCTTGCTTCCAGCATCTTCGTATATGGAATGCAGAGTACTGACTGGAAAGGGTAGAGTGAGCACCCCTGCTATGGAACATTATTCTCTTAAGGTACCTTCCCAATACCTAACCCCTGCTATGGAACATTATTCCCTTAAGGTACCTTCCAATACCTAACCGCCTGTATCGTAGTTAACCTATATGTCAATTTGCTTAATAGATTTTTTTGAGCTTAAAAATGAAAAAGCTCTCATGGATCATTTTTAGGTATAGTGACGCAAAATCCTCTCTGCAAATACAAACCAACCTCAGTGCTTCCTTCCGTCCTAGCGAAGAATCAGAGAAATGCCCAAATATCCCTGCACCTGCATCAGCAGAAACAAATATAAGCAAAATAATTTACGGCTCTCCAACCAAATAAATGCAAAAGGGATGATTAATTACTGAGCATACACCCAATGAAAAACGCAGACTGCAGAACCCCAAATTTGTATTTGTGGTCACAGAGGAGACCCCATTCGGAAACCGTCGAAACGTTGCTTCCTCCGTCCCAGTCCCATGACGCCCAATCCATGGAACATATAGATCCAGTTGAGTTACAAGATTCAAACCTACGCTTCATGGAAAGGAAATCGTCTAACGGTTTATGTGTGTTACAGTGCCAATGGGGCTCATAGTCATCAAAAATCATGACCATGGCATGGATGCCTTCGAGAGTCCATGAGAGGCTGGACAACACAAAATGCTTGAGCTGCCACCATCCGAATTCTCCCGTCCATTTCTACAGCTTGTCGTCGATGCTGATTCTCTCTACCACGTCCAACGTTTCCTCATCTTTGGACAAGAGTTCATCTGTCAAGCCACTGAGATCATCGCGCCCAGGCTTCTTCATGGCTTCTACACCAGAAGATGGAGCAACATATTCTGATGTTCGTTAATATATATTTCCCTGTAACTGATTAAAAATGTAAGAGTTTTTAATCCTAAGGTAGAGATGATTTGAATCGTCTAACATTAAAATCAAGGGCTCATAATGGTACACGTAGCAATTTAGGAAAGTTGTTTTCAAATGAGTATGCTTTATAGCGTAATTAAGAAATACTACTCATGATTAATAAAATACTTGTAACATAAATAATATATAACAAAAAAACCATGTATTTTTGGAATAATAAAATAGTTGTAACAAAAATAGTAAAATTTAGATACATTTTATTAAGTAAAATATTAAAAGAATAATGGTTATAAAATATATATATATATATATATATAACATGATCGGCTGCTATTTGTATTCAAAAAAGAAGGGGGAGACGAAGCTCTATTGTTACATGATGTGATACATGAAGAACGTGAAGGGTGTGGCAACAGCAAACAGCTACAACCCTTTTGCTTCTAACTTTCCTAAATATTTGAAAAACAGAGATTGCATAAATACAGACAAACTGGAATAGGAGTAAGGAGAATTTGCATGACATGCTTAATCTATATTTATATGGTTGATCTGTCGCGCGGTGGAGTCTTCAGGATTGGCTTCAGCGCCCACATTTCTCATATTTGTAGAGTTGGAACTTGGAGCACTATTCTTATCCAACATATATTTCAGGATTTTGATGGACTCTTCAGCATGACCACATCTGTTCGAAAGCTCGTTGAACTATTCCTAGAGCGAGGAGACCCTGTGGAGGAAAAATTTAAGATCAACTTCATGTTTCTCGTCAGCCATCTTAGCCTAATATTGAAGTTTATTGTCCAGGATCTTCTTATGGGCTCGAATCTGTTCCAATTCAGCTTGGAGGTCTGCACAGTGCAGGCAGTCCTCACTACGCTCCATTCTGGGGAGAAAATGTAAATCTTCAATACTTAAACTCTGCAAATGGATGTAAGGATGAACCGTATGCTGCTTCAGGATGTTGGGCTCGCAAAAGAGGCAGTCAAAAACTGAAAGAGAGTCACAAAAGCAAATGAAAAGGGTCGGCGCTGAGGAGGGCAAGCTGTGGTTAAGGCGGATTTCCAAAGAATGCCTAGGATAGCAGAGGGAAATGCAGATCCAAAACTCTACAGAGGGGCAGCGCGAAGGGGGAGAGAAGGGTGTTCTCCAAGGAGGGAGGATGGCCTAATAAATAGGGAGGATCGTGCATAAGAGGGCGGGATGGAGCAATAAAAGAGTCACGAGGAGGGTGAGGGAGATTATGCGAAATATTCCAATGAGGACAGAATCCCCTGCAGGTTATATCAAATGTGATTTGTGCAGATTCATGGCAGATGAGCTTGATTTTCGAGGTCATTGCAAAAAAGACGTCCAATGGTTCGGGTACATGCACTATTGGCATGGAGATCTGCCTCCTTATTGAGGTTGCGGAGAATGTGGAAGAAGCTAATCTCTTTCATCTGGAAAACAAGAGATTGGCACTTGCTAGTGGTCTGACGAAGTGCCACATTGGATGTCGAACGATTGTGAATCATCATACTGATAATTATAGCCGAATCTCCAAAGATCATGGCATTGCTTATGCCGATATTTTGCAATTGGATTATACCTTGAAGCAAGGCGAGAGCTTCCGCCCTATTGTTAGAAAGAGGACCTAGTCCCCATTCATAAGATGAAATAACAACACCTGCTTCATTACGGATGATGCCTCCAACCTGAGCCACTCCCGGATTGGACTTAGAAGCCCCATCAAAGAATAGGGAATGTTTGTGACAACTTTTTAACCAAATGACAAACTCCTCCTCATTCATTCGAATTTTCCAACTGTTATCAGAATTGTGCCGCTAATTAGTTATGGTGCTACTGCTATTGATGCTATTGTTTTTGTCCAGAAGATAGCCAATAAAGTTTCGTTCTTCCACACAGAGGTCTTGATAATAGATTTTTTTTACTCTTGGCTGAAATTGCTTAGAGTGTGAGACTCTGAGATTTGCTACATAGCTTTCTAAAGGAGGGTTCTTTGTCTTTAAAGACCTTTCGATTCCGAGCCAGCCATATATTCCATAGAGTTGAATAGGGAAGGGCGTCCCAAACTCTTTTAGCTATGTTGTTCTTCTTTCGTTTCCAGGGATAACTTCTTCTCCATGAATGCAAGGCTTCAGTAATGGTGCTATGTGAATCCCGTGAAGGTTGGAAATTTGGAACGAGCTCCTTCCAGCAGCGAAAGGCAAAGGGGCATTCAATAAATAGATGCTGGATAGTTTCTTCTGCAGCTTGACAAATTGGGCATCTTGAGGGTCCAATCACGCCTCGTTTTTTAAGATTATCAGAGGTTAAGATTTTCCCTTTTAAGAAAGTCCATATAAAGAATTTAATCTTGGGGAGGGCCTCAGATCTCCAGGCTACCTTCCAGTTTGACCATATAGGCATGGGATAATCAATATTGTAGAGGTATTGATATGCAGCTTTTATGGTGTAAGTTGATCTAGAAGGATCCCAGTGGAATTCATCCTCACTGTTTTTTTTAATAGGAGCAATACCATGAAGTTGATCTTGAAGGGCTCCGAGACTCGCATCTAGATGAGCAGGAACTTCTGGGAAGTGCCACCCAGTCCATAGCAGAGATTGAGCGTCCCAATTAGAGATCTGGTTTAAATAATGCAGGCCCATGTTACCGAAGAAGGATAAAATTTGGTGAGTTTTAGGTTTTTTGTTAATGGGGAGTTGTCCCACAATTCGATCCTTCCCAATGCTGATGTTGTTACCACCCATGGGTACTTTGGAAACATTTTGAGCTAAGAATGGGATTGCTTTTTCGCATAGCCCCCAAATTTTGGAGCAAGATCTGTTGGGGATATTTTGGTCAAGAAGTTGCTGCCTGGTAGAATTGAGGTATTTTATTTCCAAGACACTCTTCCACCAAGCCGGCTTGCCATTGATGAGTCTCCAAACTATCTTACCTCCAAAGGCAGTATTTAGGAGTTTTGGAGATTGTACTCCCAATCCACCATGTTCCTGATCATGAATGACCTGTCTCCAATTTATGAGGTTGTATTTCCTTTTGTCACTTTTCCCCCCTTGCCAAAGGAAGTGTCGAATGATGACTTCCATTTTATGATGGAAGATGGCAGGGACCTAAAGGAGGGTGAATTGATATAAAGGCATAGAAGAGAGACCATATTTGAGGAGGATAAGGCGGCATGTAGGTTTAAGCCACGAAGAACCCCATTGTTGCACTTTTCTTTTCATTTTGTCGATGGTAATGTTCCATACTTTTGCCTTCAAGGAACCAATACTCACAGGCATACCCAGATAAGAAAAATGCCCCCATTCTAATTTGTAAGCGACCCCAAATATGTTAGCAATACTGTGAATAGTTTGAGAAAAAGCATTCCAACCATAGATACAACTTTTAATATGATTGATCATACCTCCACAGTAGCTCATGAATTTGTCCAAGATTGTTTTAAATCGCTGGGCTATGATCTTGGAGGCTCCTCCCATAAGAAGAGTATTGTCTGCAAATTGAGAATGATTCATATTTTTTACTCTGTTGCCAAATTTGATGCCGGTTATAAGCCCCACCCGACGCTTTTGATCCAAAGCCTTGCTGAAGGATTCGGCCATCAAAATGAAGAGGTAAGGAGATAGAGGGAAACCTTGTCTTAAACGTCGAGAGGATTGAAATGAGGGGGCTGGTCTACCATTGACGAGGGGAGATATCCAAGGCCCAAAAATGAAAGCTTTAACAAGATCAAGAAAGATTGGACCGAACCCCATTTTTTTAAGCATAGCAAGGAGGAAGGAATGTCTAACCCTGTCAAAAGCATTGGCAAGATCAAGCTTTAAGATAAAGCCTTTTTCTTTACGAAAGATGCTAGAGTGTATTGCCTCTTGAACAAGGAGGATGGAATCAGTTATTTGTCTGTTAGACATGAAGCCTCCTTGATTTTCAGAGATGAGGTTATGAAGATGAGGTTTAAGGCCCAAGGCAAGAATTTTGGTCAAGATCTTATAAGAGGAGTTGCAAAGAGAAATAGGCCGAAATCTAAAGAAGGATGAGGGCCGATTTTCTTTGGGAATGAGGGCAAGGTGTGTGGCATTGGTGTAGCCTCCGATTTTGCTCTTGCACTGAATCCATTGTATCATTTTGACCAGATCTTTTTTAATTATGTCCCAATAAGCCCTGTAAAAACTAATAGAAAAACCATTAGGACCCAGTGCTTTGTCTGATGCAGGGTCCAGATTGCACTTTGGACCTCCTCCTCTTCGATTTTTCTGTTGAGTTGATTATTCATTTCCTCATTGACCGTGGTGCGAAGATGCTGGAGGAAGTTTGAGTAGTCTTCAATGCCTCTCGTCTCAGTAAGAAGATCCTTAAAGTGCTCAGTGGTGACTTTTTTAATTGTTTCTTGATCGATTTGGAGATGTCCTTTCGTATCTATAATGGAATTGATATTATTCTTTGCTTTCCTAACAGTGGCCTGTTTGTGAAAGAAGGCAGAGTTCTTGTCACCTCCCTTCAGCCAAAGCTGCCTTGATTTTATGCGCCATTTTTGCTCCTCCTCTCTATTGGTGCGGTAGAGCTGGCAGTAGAGATCACTTTCGAGATCACGATGCTCTTGAATAAGCCCAGCTGCTTCAATTTTTTTCTGGACATCTTCCTATTTGTGCTTTATATCATATTGGATCCGCTCTGGTTCTTTATAATGGAATTTCACCCACTCTTTCAGAGCTATCTTCGTCTTCTTCAATTTATTTTCCCAAATGAAGGCTAGGGAACCTTCTATGTGTTGGAACCAAGTATTGCGAACAATCTGATTTGCTTCAGGAATATTGTTCCATAGAGGACTGTATTTGAAAGGGATGAGCCCCATAGAGCGTTGATCTTCAAAGATGAGAGTGATAGGATAGTAGTCCGAAGCAGAAAAGGGAAGAACACAGGCAGAGGCTGAAGAGAAGGAATAAAGGAAGGAGACATCAACGAGAATTTTGTCTAGCCTCTCCATGATGTTGTCCCTCCCTAACCTTCGATTGCTCCAAGTGAATCTGCGGTTTTTAGGTGCTATGTCCACTAAATCATGCTTCTGCATTATGCCTTCAAGTTGAGTTCTAAAAGGGTCTTGATTGAAGCTTCCTCCTCTCTTCTCATTGGCATGGAGGATAAGATTGAAATCTCCTCCATTAAGATGTTACTGTTTTCCTCTTCGTCAATATCTGTCTTGATGGAATTCCAGCACTGTTCTTCGTCTCTGTAATGATTTGGGGCATAAACATTGTAGATGGTAATTCTTTTGCGATCTCTGCAATTCTCTAAAGTAATTTTGACCCAATTCTGATTGATTGGTTGTCTTTATGGCTCCAAATACTACTATTCCAAAGGGTGTCAAGACCACCCGAAGCGCCTCTTGACTTGGAGAGGAGGCCTTCATATTGCTTTAGCTTATCAATTGTTTCCTTCATTTATGATCTTCCTTGCTTAGTTTCTTGCAAGAGAAGAATTTCTGGCTTTTCATGATTTATCAGAACTCTAAGGGCAGCTATTTTGGAGGGGTGCCCTAATCCCCTACTGTTCCAAGAGAGGACTTTCATCATTGAGGGGAGGTGGTGTGAAGGGTTGCTCGCCCTCCATGTTCCTTATGAGCCTCCTTGCTACTCTACCCCAATATGTAGGTTTCTATGGGATTTTGAGTGCCCATTGCTATATCCTTTTGCGCATTTTCATCCCTTTGTTGTTTTGTAGATTTCCTTCCTATGCCCTTTTTTTTTTAGACTCGAACTTTGCTCCATTCTCCTTCGAAGAGTTTCTAGTTGTTCGAATGGAAGGGGGTTCTTGGGAGAAAGAAGGAGGATCCAGGAGGATAAGGGAGGTACGAGGGTTTTCAGGTTGGGTAAGAGGGATGATAATGAGAGGGTTATCATCGGGAGGAGAGATGGAGGAAAAAGGGTTGGTAGATTCGAAGGTGGTCTTGGGAGGGGGAGAAGGGGAAACAGGGGGCACAGAAAGGTGGAGGGGGGGATCCTGGGAAGAGGAGGCAAGGGGATTAGCCTTAGGAGGAGTTGCAGAGGGGTTTTCCTTAGAATGCGAGACAATCTTATTATTTTTAACCGTTTCCCATTGAGCATCAAGATCAAAGTTTTCAACATCTATTGTTTTAGAGAAGCGATTTGCAAAGTGACCATATTCGTGACATACCTTACATTTGAACGGAATCTGCTCGTAATCCAGCTGCTGAATATGAGTCCAGTCATCCACCTTGAGCTTGATGGCCTCTGGGAGACCCTTGCCAAGATCTACCTCGACGCAGATCCTTGCACAGGCTTACATATTGTCCCTTGGTTCGCTTCAATCAATAAATTTACCAATGGCACGGACAGATTCATCTCCCCAGCAGTGGAGGGGGAGGTGAGGCAGACGAACCCACACTGGAACCGCGTTGGGCACATCCATTTCAAGGTCAAAATTCGACGTCCATTTGTTGAGGTACAAACCTCTGGAATCCATGAAATAGGGGCCGTTTCTGAAGATCAAATCTTTGTCTTCTTTGGATTTGAAATGGAAGGTAAAATACCCTTTCCCACAGAAGCAAATTGAGATCTTGCCATTGATTTTGTTAGACCAGTTTCGCTCTATCCATCTTTGCACCGTCTTCGGAGAGGGCCAGAGCCCGGTAAATTTCCCAATAAGACCCTTTTCAGCAAGGGAGAGAGCAGCCATGCGAGCTAAAGATGGTGGAAGAATGACTTCCTGCAGACCTTAGAGTTTCTTCACAAACTTGGAGATCGCTGGGCAAGGATGTTGAGGCGGCAAAGAGTTAACAAGAGCCGAGAAGGCAAGATGAGCCGCGGCCGCCTCCGAGGAGGATTCCGGAGGGGCCATGCCTAGGAGTGAAGGTGAAGCGCAGGGGCTGAAGGCGCAGGCGCATCAGCAGATGCGGGCGCAGCAGCAGCGCGACCTAGCATTAAAAATAATTTTATTAAATAGTTAGTTTAGATATATAGTATTTATTAGAGGGATTCTCTTTTCACTCTAAAAGAGGTTTGCATATCAAAACATTTGATCCCTCTTAGCTCTTGATAGATCCAGAGTTAAGATTGATCTAGGCCATCTTAATTTCCCCCTTTAAATAAACTATATTCCACATGAATACCATGGGTCAATACCATGGGTTGTTTTTATAGTTTATTATTATTTTATTTTATTACCTACATTCAATTTAACTTATTAAAAAGAAAAAAACAAATACTATTAAAAAAAAAACATATATAAAATTATTTACATTTACATATAAAATTATAACAGATTTTTACTAACAACAATTTAATTTAAAAGTCACCAAAACCTAAATTCAATCTAACTTATTAAAAAGAAAAAGAAAAAGAAAAAACTAACATTATAAAAAATATATATAAAACTATCTACTTGTGGATCTAATGGCCTAAAACATTTCAATCGTCTAACGTTTGATCCAATGGCAGCTGGGGGAGTTGTTTTCAAATAAGAATGCCTTACAGCATAATAACTCACTTTCATTTAAATTAAATATTTCAGTTTTAAAAAATATATTATAATTATTTTATTTTTTAAATATAATTACTTTTTAAGTTATTTATAAAAAGTTTCCAGTTAATCAAATTCACTTTAATTAGCATTATTTAAAAAAATAATCACATTTAAATCTTTATATTAAGAAAAATATAGCATTATTTTTTACAATTATATCACATATTTAAATTACTAATAAATAAGAAATAAATATACATCACTATATTGTGATTGAGATCTTTCGGTGAAAATCACATCAAAAAAAATTAGGTCGACGCATTTCGAAACAGCCAGTGTGGTTCATCATCAGGACAAGATGAAAAATCTGATCAAGAAACCCCTTTAAATAGAAAGTAAAGCTCTCACTAGTCGTTTGTAAAATAACGGCTAGTTTGACTCAAATAATAATAGTTCAAATATTTATAAAAAAACAAAAATAAAAATAATAGAAAAAATCAAATGTTTAAAGTTTATAATTAAGATTCTTATATAATTTTATTTATTTTAATAAAAATAATACTTAATAATCATATATATTTTATTATAATTATAATTATTTATTTGTTTTATGTTTTAATTTTATATATTTATTTTATTAATAATAAATAATTGTTATGTGATTCAAATCTCCATCAAAAAATTATCTTTTTAATAATTAATCTTAAAAAATAAATAAGTAAAAGTTTCAATAAAATAAATAAATAAATGAAAATAAAATAAAAAGAATAAATTAATTAATCAAATAAATAGAAAAAATAAAGATCACAATAAAATAAAATAAATAAATAAAATTTTAATTGAAAAAAAAAATATATATATATATATATATATATATATATATATTCAATCTGACTTCATCAAGTTCACCATGGATTTTGAAGATAATGGTAGCTTGCCTTTTCTTGATGTCCTCATTTCTAGAAATGAAGATGGTTCTTTCTCTCATCAGGTCTTTAGAAAGAAGACGCACACTGAGCAATATTTACATGCTAGTTCTCACCATTTCCCTGCTCAGAAACTTGGTGTTCTCAACACCCTAGCCACTAGAGCCTTTAGAATCTCTGATGAACACCATTTTGAAGGTGAAAAGGATCATTTTCTCAAAGTTTTTAACAGAAACGGTTACAACATGAGTCAATGTCTTAAGGCTTTTCAAAAAGCGGAGAAAGGTCCTAAGGGTAAGAAAGATCCTTGTGATCGATTAGGAGGTGTTCACCTTCCGTTTATCCAAGGTACTACGGATAAAATCGCCAGGATTCTAAAGAAATATAATGTTTCCTCAACCTTTAAGCCCTCCCGCACCATTCAGAGTTCGCTTAGATCGATTAAGGACCCGGTTTTCCCGAAGGATGGCAAGGGTGTTTACTTGATTCCGTGTTCTTGTGGGACCCCCTACATTGGTGAAACTGGTCGATCAATTAGTCAAAGAATTCAGGAACATGTCGCTGACCTGAAGCATAGTAGATCATGCTCCTCTGCGCTAGCAGAGCATGCTGAGAAGACAAATCATCACATTTGCATTGAAGATGCTGAGGTTATTGCGAGGATTGACCATTTCTACCACCGCAAGTTGAGAGAAGCCTTGGAAATTGAAAAAAGGCCCATTAACCTAAACAGAGATGATGGGTGGATGATTAGCAGATGTTGGATTCCTGCCCTTCATTCCTAAAAAAAAAATTAAAATTAATTAATTGTACTTTTTTATTTTTATTTTTATTTGTTTATTATTATTATTATTATATATATATATATATTTTTTATTTTTATTTTTTTTTCAATTAAAATTTTATTGATTTATTTTATTTTATTGTGATTTTTTTTTTCTATTTATTTGATTAATTAATTTATTCTTTTTATTTTCTTTTCATTTATTTATTTATTTTATTGAAACTTTTACTTATTTATTTTTTAAGATTAATTATCAAAAAGATGTCTTTTTGATGAAGATTTGAATCACATAACAATTATTTATTATTAATAAAATAAATATATAAAATTAAAACATAAAACAAATAAATAATTATAATTATAATAAAATATATATGATTATTAAGTATTATTTTTATTAAAATAAATAAAATTATATAAGAATTCTAATTATAAACTTTAAACATTTGATTTTTTCTATTATTTTTATTTTTATTTTTTATAAATATTTGAACTATTATTATTTGAGTCAAACTAGCCGTTATTTTACAAACAGCTAGTGAGAGTTTTACTTTCTATTTAAAGGGGTTTCTTGATCAGATTTTTCATCTTGTCCTGATGATGAACCACACTGGCTGGTTCGAAGACCTAATCTTTTTTGATGTGATTTTCACCGAAAGATCTCAACCACAATTTATGGATCACATAAGCAAAATTCCTAACAATAATACATCACTATAATATGATATTAAAAAAAAAATATTAAAAAAAAAAAAAAAAAAAAAACATTTTACAGTTATATCACATATTTAAATTACTAAGAAATAAGAAATAAATATGCATCATTATAATATGACATTGAAAATAAAATATAAATAAGATGGGTCGTGCAATAAATCAATCACTAAGTCATAAAAACTTTTACAAGAAAATAGTTCTTATTTTATTAAAATATAATGAATTATCTTCATTTTGGAACTAAGAAAGGTACGAGAGTTTTACACAGGTTGATTCTGAAAAGTGTAATGTGCAGTTGAATATGTATTTATGTATCATAAATAAAAACTAAATATATTCATTTTTAGAATGTGATTATGGAGCTTCATGTTCAAAATTCATGGTACCTATGATGTAGTGGGGAAGGACACCTTAAATTAAATTTGATTTAAACAAGTCATTTTCAACTTTCAACATGGTGTTTTACACTATTCTTGATGCTAGCATATTAATAAATATGATAAGATTTAAATTAAATTATGTATTTCTAAAGATTTACTTTAGGTGTTTAAGGGATTTTTTAGGTAGAATGATATAAAATCTTTAATTGAAAAATTAAATGGGCTTAATTTTGATTTTTTTCAACCAATTTACAGCTAGATCATAACCTAACCAATTTTTTTTATATAATAGAAAATATAAATTTTTTGTCAAGTTCGTATCTAAATTCTGGATTTAGGGATTTTTTAGATAACTCACACATAAAATTGCTTTAACTAATTATGATAAAGTCCCACCTTAAATTGTGTTCAACCTGAGACGTTATTGGGTATTTTTTTGTTTATGAATGGTCATCCTTGACATAAAGACTTCTTAACTACAGTTAACTTACATGGTCACTCGTTATTGTGGGACCCACACGAGTTGTGCAAAGACAACCATAATTACTTCTCAAAAGATGAGAAAGGAAGAAAGAAAGTTTTAACGTCCACAGGGCTAAAGATAGCCTATGGGACCTCTTTTAGAGTGCAAAACTTGAAAACAACAATGCACCTAAAGAGATTTATTCCTCTTCAAAATGGATCTATATTGGTTCTTTATATGCATATAGCATCTGTGACTTTTCATTTTTAAAACTATAAATTTGAATGCATAAATGGATACAATGCCTTGAAAGTTTACTTGGACAATTGGATTGTGTAAACTACACCACATAAATTTGCAATTACAACAAATCTTTGCTAGACAAAATTTAAATTTAAATTTAAACTATAATTAATGGCTCCAAATTAATTTAAATTTTTTAAAAGGAGATAGCTAAAATTCTAAAACAAACACCCTTCTTTATGTTGATTGCAGAATATCCTGGAATCTAAAGTTCACTCGAGTGAAAGATGCTCTTTATTTAATCTCATTATCAACACAAACTGGCTTTAGTCATTTCCTCTTTGCAATTACATTTTGTGCGCCAATGCCCACGAGAATCTATGGTAATGTCGCTCCTCATTACCTTGCATGTTATAGCTTGGATATAATATGTATATAAAATTTTCACATAGTGGTATGATTGGAAAAAAATGATTTAGCCAGGTGGTTTGAGCAACATATGTCAAAGAAGAATCGACACAAGTGTAAGACTATTGCAAGCCTGAACACATTTCCTCCCCTCCATCCTCCACCCTTTAGGTTGTTATCTTTCCTTTGCTGCAACTTTTTGCAGTAACACCATAAGCATGTTCAATTATTTTGGTGTATCTTTGTGCCTTTAAGGGCAATTGCTAGTTGTAATAGTGTTAGATAGATTTTGGTTTCACTTTCGATTAACATAAACATGTTTGTGGTTCGTGGTTTATATATATATATCATTCAAGCGCCACACTCGCATGTTGTTATTAATGTTCATAAATAATTTGTTTTCTTTAAATTTTGATTATGTCAAATGTGAAAAAAATATTGCTCACAATTTTATTTTATTTTTCTCTTAAAACATGTTGATAACTATGTTTCTCCTAAATGCTTTCATTTTTATTTGCAATTGATTGTTGGTTTACTAACACTTATCGATAACTTGCAATTCTTATGAGAATGTGTAAAATTCATCATTTTAGAGAATATATTTTAGCTAAATTTACAAGTTTAATTCAATTTTATTCAACAAAACCACTTACTTAACCCCTTATTTCTACTCCTCTTGAGCATATAAGAACTTTTCAAAAACTTATTTGAGGCATTAAGCACCAACAATATCTAACACATTAAAACAAAATTCAAAAATCTCATAAAAACAAGCATGCTTCTTCTCACTTTGGGTCCACAGTTCAATATGGGTTTTAAGGATGAACTCTTATTTCAATTTCAAGATCTCACACTTAGAATTGTCTCTCTACATCAAAATTTTATTTCAACTTTTACTTTTCAACATTTAGATTGGTTTCTTTTCACATTTAAATTGTTTTAATAATAACTTTTCATTCTCAAAGGTCTCAATAGATAAATCAAAACTACGCCTACAAACCGAATTGCCTTTGCTTTCTTTTATGTAATTTAAATTACTAGATTTTTTTAAGTGTCCAATTAGGAAATCCTTAGCCAAGGGGGGCTCCTTTCAAACAAAGAGTAATAAGAATCATAGCTTTCGCTTTTGACATAATGCTAATTTAGTCACAATTTTGTCCTAATTAAAGTAAGATAACTTTGTTTTGATTAAGGCTTTCACAAATTTAGTAATTCCAATTTCAAGATTAAAGTTTTTTTTTTCATTTTTCATAAGTGTCTTAAATTAGCAATTGCTTCAGATGTTACAAAGGAAATATCGTAAGGCATAAATTAATGTCGTTCAAAGCTAGAAGATAAAGAAAAATCACTTATATTATGCCAAAATTACAAATTCTATAACTTTTACAACATAGATTGTCTCTCAATCTTTAAAGATGTTTTTTCAAGTTCCAATAGCAAATATTTGATTAAAAAGGTGCACTTTTTCAATATTGAACTATCTCACTTCAAAAGCTTATATTTTTTTACCACTTTCTATTAAGGTGATTGGATTTTCCATTGCTTGTCCTTGCTTCACTTCTTTTGGGGATTTGGCTTGGTTTGTGATGGAAGAAGTTTATATTCAAAGTTTTTCCATTGGGTGAACAAGTTTAAAGCAGAGCTATAAAATACATATATAACCTTATGTAAAATCAAAATAAAATTAACATGAAAAATTAGAAGTTTCTTAATATTGCTTCCAAATTTAGTTAACACTGAGGCTAGCACAAAATTGCTAAAACATTGCGAATAAATGAGGTAGATATTTAACATAATATTGATGCCATTAAGGATACTCATCAAAAGTACAAAGATTAAGGAAAAATTCTCTCCAATATTTATGAGCTTAGAAACAAATTGCTAAAACAAAAGAAATAATTCGTTATCATTTCTCAAAAGGTTAGATAAACTAAAGTTAGTCTTTCTAGATGGTGGCAATCATAATCATCAACAACAATTCTTAGCATAACCATGACCTTCACCACTTGTTCACTATCACCTAGCCCAACCACATAATATATACACACATCTATGACCTTATATCAACCACCCCTCAACGACTTCCTCAATAACTCAAGTACTAATTAGGAAAGTTCTAAAATAAAAGTGAAATTTTATAGTGGAGCATCAATTATTTAAAAAAAAAAATGGTGAAAACTTTTCCCTTTAGAAGGAAATTATTGACATGGAAAAATATAAGAGGAAAAAAAGGCCACACAAGGTTTTATCATCTAGCAAATATGGCATAATTTTTTTAACTTCAATATGGAAACATTAATACAAATGAATTTGTTGAAGAATACTTTAATCTCACCTAAGTTTAAAACATAGTACAATAAAAGTGAAGGATGAAGATGATATTGTAATAAAAATTTGTATATATACAATGAAATTAAAATACAAAATGTCAATATAAAGGAAGAAGTTGAAAAAGAGAAAAAATGGGTTTGGAAATTTACATATCTTATTTAAAATATATAAAAAAATTGGCATCTTATTTAAAATCATTATAAAAAAATATCTTGGAATTGGAAAGGGAAATATATTCCTTAAAAGAGAAATTAAAATATCACTTATTCCAATTAATATGAGGATAAGTTTTTTTTTTATGAATAAGGAATTTTTTTATTTTTATTAAAATTCCAAAATGTTATGAAGAAATCTTTCGATAATAATCACATTATCATGAACAAAGTCGACGCGTTTCGAACCAACCAGCGTGGTTCATCATCAGGACTAGGTGAGAGATCAGATCAGTCGTTAAGTTTAAATAGATGTAGGAGAGGAAAAGAGAATCGTTAGAATCAGCTAATTTGACTAAGAAATCCAAAACGATTAGCTCTAAAATATAATAATTAAAAAATCAACAATGGCTAGTTTGAATATTAAAATTAATAGTTTAATTAAAAAATAAAAATAAATAAATAAATAACTAAATAAAAATAAAAATGATTATATGTCAATTTAATAGTTTAATTAAAAATTATTTTATTTTTATTAATTGATTATTAAAAATACAAATATTATTTTATTGAAAGTCTATCTTAAAAAAATAAATAAATAAATAATAATAATAATATATATATATATATATATATATATATATATATATATATAATAAAAAATAGTTACAATAATTTAAATATTCAATTACAAATTGAAACGGCTAGTTTGATTATTCAAATTAATAGTTTAATTATAAATAAAAATTATTATAACAAATTTTATTTTTATTAATATCGTTACGAATATTCAAAATACAAATATTATTTAATTATAATTATATATTATTATATTGTAATTTAAAAAAATAAAAATAATATATATATATATATATATATATATATATAAAATAAAAATAAAAATAGTTCTATCAATAAAATAAAATCATAACGGCTAGTAAGATATTGAAATTAATAATTTAGGTCAATCTAAAATATATATATATATATATATAATAAAAAATATATAAATAAATAAATAAATAAAAATATAAAAAATATACAATAAATATATATCAAATTTTAAGAATACAAGGTAGGGATCCAACACCTGCTTATATTCCAACCGTCATCTCTATTGAGATTTATGGGCCTTTTTTCAATTTCAAGGGCCTCTCTTAACTTACGATGATGAAAATGATCAATCGTGGCTAAGACCTTAGCCTCTTTAATGCATATACGATGGTTAGTTTTTTCCACGTGTTCAGCTAGGGCAGAGGTGCGGGACCTGCCATGTCTAATGTCAGCTGCATGTTCACATATCCTTTGGCTAATGGACCTACCCGTTTCACCAATGTAAGGCGTCCCACAGGAACAAGGAATAAGATAGACACCTTTTCCATCCTTAGGATTCACAGGATCTTTAACTGAGTTAAGAGAGCTGTGAATCGTGTTAAGGGGTTTGAATGAAGAGGAAACCTTATGCTTCCTAAGAATTCTAGCAATCCTATCAGTGGTACCCTGAATGAAAGGAAGCCTTACATTGTAGGACCATTGATTAGGATTTTTATTTTTAACCAAGGAACCTCTTTCAACTTTAAGAAAAGCTTTAAGTCCTTGAGACTTACTATAACCATTAGAACAAAAAACATTAAGAAGATGGGTCTTTTCTCCCTCAAAGTGAGACTCATCAGAGATTCTCAACGCCCTAGTGGCTAAGGTGTTGAGGACGCCTAACTTTTGAGCAGGGAAATGATGCGAATCAGCCCGAAGATATTGTTCAGTATGGGTTTTTTTACGAAAAAATTAATGAGAGAAAGAACCATCTTCTTTCCTACAGATAAGAACATCAAGGAAAGGAAGGCTCCCATCCACCTCATAATCCATGGTAAATTTTATGGAGGAAGATTGACTATTAAGATGAACGAAGAATCGATCAAGCTCTTCCTTACCATGAGGCTAGACGACACAAGTATCATCTACAAACCTTTTCCAAAGCTTTGGTTGGTACAGAGCAGAGGAAAGAGCTTTGGACTCAAAATCTTCCATAAAGAGATTAGAAACAACCGGAGAAAGAGGAGAACCCATAGCGACACCGCAGGTTTGCTCATAAAACTCTCCTTCAAAACTAAAGAAAGTAGAAGTAAGCAAATCTCAATTAAAAAGGTTGTGTCAGGATCAGTGATCTGATTAATGACTTCAATGGCCTCCTTAATAGGGATATTGGTGAAAAGAGAGACAACATCAAAACTAACAAACCTATCTTCAGGCCCCAAATTAACATCTTTTAACTCATTAACAAAAGATGCAGAATCTTTAACAAAGGAATTGGTACGACCTACAAGAGGTTTAAGCTTAGAGGCTAAATACCTAGCAAGAAGATAAGTAGGACCCCCAATGGTGTTTACAATGGGCCGAAGAGGAGCACCAACCTCATGTATTTTGGGAAGACCATAGATTCTAGGAGTAAGGGGGTTGCTTTCAATCAACTTCTTACTAGGAGAACCCACGGAGCTTAATAAAGAGGATTATAGGAAGAAAATGTTAGACCATTTAGAGAATAGTGGGAGCTACAAAAAACTTTCTAAGAATCCCTTGAAAAAGGTTTCAAGAGCTGTAGCACTTTGGAAAAATGTAATATTTGTGTTACATTATAGTTAGTGAGCTTCTTGTTATTTTTCAATTTCTCTACTTTAAATCTATCAAGTATATACAAATTTATGTTTGACAAATCGAATAAAAGTGTTTGCGTGTTAATTTAACTAAAACAAAAGAATACAATGTATATATTTGAATAAATTTAAGTGAGGTTGAAATTAACTTAAATAGACTACATAGTCAATGCTAGAGCTCTTCTTTTCTTCTTTTCTTAGGAGAGTTTTCTGCTCTGCATTTTGTAAAAATGTAATATTTGTGTTGCATTATATCTAGTGAGATTTCTTCTTCTTCTTCTTCTTCTTTTTTTAATTTCTCTACTCTTAATCTATTAAATATATACAAATATTATTGTGATTAATATTTTCATCTCATGTGTAATAAATTAATATATGCTACGTTTAAATCATATTGTGATTAATATTTTGATCTCATATGCAATCAATTAATGTATGCTAAGTTTGGAGCTCTGCACTTTGGAAAAATGTAATATTTGTGTTCCACTATATCTAGTGAGCTGCTTGTTTTTTTTTTAATTTCTCTACTTTAAATATATTAAATATATACCAATTATGTTTGACAAATTGAATAGAAGTGTTTGGCTATTAATTTAACTAAAACAAATGAATATAATTCATATATTTGAATCAATTTAAGTGAGGCTCAAATTAATTTAAATATAGATAGACTACATAGTCAATGTTATTGTGTATGTATAAAGAACATAAGATGTATACAGATGCATTGCTTGGGAATGAGATGAATCAATCGAATACATATACATAACAATTTTACATTTCATGTGTTTAAATAAAATAAAAAGTAATACAATACCCACCTTATGGGGCATGACATGCAAATATTTCAGTCATTGTAGCTGCGTTGGCATTGGAGAATCCTATTCATAATAAATACACATTATAGGTGTTAATATCGGAGGAATATTAATGAATATCAGTGAAATAATCAATTATTCATATAAGTGAAATATTCAAATCCTGTGAACAAATAGTAGTTGTGTTGGCATTGGAGAATCCTATTCATAATAAATGCATATTATTGGTGTTAATATCAGAGGAGCTTTAATGAAATGGTTGTGAAATAATTAATTATTTACATAACCCCGGATGCGGGTGATTAATTCGAAGGATTTGGTTGGCCACATGGCCTCACCGTGCGAGTGTAGCTGGCCTCACCTTGGAGCTGCCCTTGCCTCCTGTGTGAGTGCTTTAAATTCGCTCCATTGGGTACCTACAACATTCACTCTTCAGCACCTACAATATTCATTCCCATGTACTGTGCCTCAACTCCTGCGTTTTATTCTCTGTCCATATATGGCCATTGGCTCCAGCTCCAATTCGCATACGTTTTGGTTTTCTTTCCAGTTTTATCTCCCTGCCTATTGTGCCCTGCAAGCCTCTGTCTTCAGTTCTACCATCCCCTGTATCACCTCTGCCCTTCACACTACTCCTCAACCATCCTCTGAGCTCTCATTCCCTGCCCTGCATACCCAGCATTCAGCCAACGCAATGCCTCGTCGACATCGCATGAGATGTCGTCGCGGAGGAGGCAGAGGCTCTCCCTCTCGCCCTCTAGTTTTGGTTATGGCAGAGCGCACAGTGGCCTTATCTGTGGTTGTGGACGCTCCAGAGGTCTTTGACCCTCAATTACTCTCGACCCAACTTTCAATTCACATCCCAGAGGCATAGCATAACCATTCTGGCTTCGGCACCAAGAAGTGCCCTCGCAAGTCCACCCTTTCACGCTCCTCTTCCCCTCGGCCAAGGAAAACAGTGGGTCTTCCTGTCAAAAGAGTGGAGCTCTCCAAGAAGGATGACGCCCTGTCAGACTATGGTTGCTTAATCGTTAAAGAAACTCCTCTCATGGAGCATCATGACACACAGGACCAATAGATGTAGAGCCATGGCTCTCCTCTTTCCCAGTATTTACATGCTTCTCTATTGTTTCTCTGTTTATCTTTCTATTTTCCAACAAACTCAGTCATTTGAATCTATGTTAACAGTTGGTTTCCCCAAGAAGGGCAACTCTCTTTTTGTCATGTTGAACTCTCTAAGGACTAGTTTCCCCCCAGAGGGCAACACAATTTTTGAATTTTTGAAATGTCTTCTTCCAACAGAGGTTGGCTAATTTAGCAACCCCTGTCATGAAGCTCGAATGTATTTTTTTGTACTATATAATATAATTTAGCTTTACTTAGAAAAAAAATTATTCACATAAGTGAAATATACGTGAAATGTTCAAAGCATGTGAACAAATTTTTAACAATGATGTAATGATAATCACTTCCAGCCTTTAATAAATAAAATAGAGAAGGGATCATAAAAACAAAGAGGCTTAACATGATATTGATTTTAATAGCCATGGGCGAGATTCGTTATTATCAAACTTGTTGAAATAAAATAAGGCATTTTTATTTGGATTGCAGATTCGGGAAATATTTTAATTTTAACAACGATGCAATGATAATCACTTGTAGGATTTAGCAAAGAAGATAGAGAAGGGGTCATTAAAACAATGAGGCTTACCAGTATATTTGATTGTTGTGGCTGGGATGGACGGTTTTCAAGGTATTTTGTTATTTTATCAGTCGCTTGCATCGGCTTGTGGCGACCTAAAGTTGGTGACTCTGTGTTTGAATTTAGTAATTCCTACTTAGTTTCCCCACTTTCTCACCAACCTTTTATGAGGTGCTTTGGCACCTATTTGTCCCATACCTAGTTAGGTATGATTATGTTTGATTCCATCCTACCCAACTTCCGCTAACGGTGAAGGACATCCGTTGATGAAGCCAAATAGATCGAACATATTTATTTGTTCATTTCTCTGTTCGGAATTCATGAATCCTTCTTTTTCTTGGGTAGGAGAATAACCATCTAAATACTTATAAGTAACTCTTCAAAGAAAATAAATTGAATCCTTCTTTTTTCATTTCTCTGTTCTGAATGAATCCTTCCTTTTCTTGGGTTGGAGAATAACCTCCTAAATATCTAGACGACATATAATTGATGTGAAATTGATTTTCCATTTCACAGGAACTTTTCCCACCCCCAAAACTTGGTTCTTGCTCAGAAATCTACATGCCCAACTATTTCAGCCACCCCACAAAAATGGCAACTTATATTCACCTGAATGCCAACTTACATCCACATCAGATATTTCTTCCAAAACAGTGACCAAATTCGAAATGGAGAACTTACAGCAAGAGAAACATTTTTATGATGCAGAGAGAGGAATAAGCCTCCTCTTTAATCCATCAAGAAATCGTTCCGCAAAAAGTAGTTGTTTGATTACATTTTAAACGTGCTCATTAAGCATTCTAATTATTAGTTTTATTTTAACTATTAACTATTAATCTGACGACATAAAATTCTTCAATCGTCTAACATTCCATCCAATGGTGCAAACTAGTACACAGTGACAGCTAGGGGAGTTGTTTTCAAAGAATAATGCCTTACGGCATAAATATTATTAAGAAAAGTTAAAAATTGGGTGTTTTAATTCCCTCAAGAAAAAATTGTGCCCTCTTCTTGAATTGCACGTGTGACCCCTCATCTCTTTGGGTCTCACTGGTTCTCCTTCCTATTTACTCCTATACCATTTAGTAATAATTTGGTGCCAGTAGTGAAATGGGATGAACTTGTTCAACAAGACATTCATAATGGTGGTATATATACTTTTTCTTGCATGATTAACAAAATATTAAAATCAGTAATTTATGATATTTGGTTAATGAAGTTATTTTAATGAAAAAGAGGCGTGTTCGGAGCTCTGAAACCCTAGCCATGGTGACGACCTACAGTTACAAACAACAGTAGGATGGTTTGTATCAGGCGATGGTCCTACACCTCGACATCGGGCGCTGTCGCTGCACCTGTTTTGTATCACTGTCTTCGTCTTGGGTCTTCATGGTTATTAACTACATGTTTTGTCGGGGTTTCTATCCATGGATGTGACACTATTATATTCCCCACTGTTCCACATGACCTTCGGGCCCATATCTCCCTGTTGTCATTTAACTTCTTTGTCGCTGACATCTCCCTCAGTGCGAGGGTTGGGGTCCATAGTGCGTCTTCTTTGTTTTCGGTGAACACCCTCCGTTGCCGTGGCTGTCACTGTCTCTGACCCGAAGATATCGGCTCCTGTCTTGGACTATCTCCCCCTGCTCATCATTGTATATTTACCTGGTGCTTTCTTCCCCTTGTTTCTCGGATCGGGTTCTCACCTGACTGCCCCCCTGTACTGGCCTGTGGTCTGAGAATTCTAGCGCACCTGAACATGTATGAAGATGAGGTGGACTACTACTCAGACCCATTGGAAGGCGTCCAGATATTCACTCAGTCTACTGCCCACAAGAACGTTTGTCAAGTTGGGGTTCCAGATACTGTGGGGGACGTGGATTCCTTGGACTTGGGCGAGTCAACAATACCACCGTCCCTGCTAGCAGAACCACTCTTGGTTTCTTCAGTTGCTTGAGCGGAACCATTACTTCAAAGGGTGGCCTTGGCGGTTTTCTCTATTCCCTCCCCATCTGTCTTACGGCAGTGGGAATAACAAGCACAAGAATCGTCGAACATCCTCCCATCCTCTAGCGATGCTCGAAGACTTGGTTTCGGGCCACTTGCGCGAGCTGAGGATCTATATTTTGAACACCTCAACATCTACACGGAGGACCACACATTTCATCAGCATATCGAACCTGCGAGGCCTGTTATCACTCTAGTAATTCTTAAGTTGTGTAATTTTGATTTTTAGTCAAAGAATTCTAGAGGTAACCACAAACCTACTTCAAACTCTAGGATCTAGCCTTCCTAGGGTTCAGAGAGGGCTCTCCCTTTAAAGTTTAACTTTGTTTTAGTTTGTGAATATTATGCTAGCTATGAAAGTGCAGCTTTGGTTTGGTTTTGTTTGATTTGGTGGGAAAAAATCACTTGAAAGGATGGATAGTGGGAAATCTATTTGTCCATTGGGCTATGGAGTCAAAATCAAGCTAACAGGACTAGGATCAAGGGCAAAAAGGTCAAATGTCTTCAGGGCAAGATAGACAACCCTTGGAGATCTTGGAAAGTTGTTTTTGTGAGGTGGTATGATCGGGATAAAGGGCACTTAATAATCCTTAAATCCAGGAAAGGGAAGTAGTAGGAGAGGTCAAACGAATGAGGGAGCAATTAAGGGTTCCCTACACTGGAAATCAGAGGAAAACTTATAAATGACAACTAGTTAAAAACAAGGTGCTATTAACATATCATGTAGTAATGCTCCTAGTTATACATTCAGATTTAGCATAAACATAAATGGATGCATGTAACAGAGAAAAGAAACAACTACAAGTGAAGAAAATACTTCACTCCAAATAGTTCATCACAGGGATCCTGAAGTATGATGCCAATTTGCTCTGATCCAACCTACTACTCGAAGTTTTGACACATAAAAGCTTTAAAGTCCAAGAAGAAATGACTATAACAATCCCAGCAATTTTATTCCACACAAAATACTTTTATACATAATGTTTTACAAAATATCCTAGATGACTTCTAGGAATTAACTTAGGAAAATAAAATATCTTTACAATAAAAATAGAGACAACTGCTTAACAAATCAGCAAGTTGTCCTATTTTATCCATAAGAAATAGAAACAGTTTTGAGGATAAAGCAGGTGGCTACCTTGGTGTCCTCCTTGCTGGCCTTTTGATATTTTTTAAATCTGACTTGCCTTGACTGATACTCTTTCTCATATACTCTTTATTCACTTATACTCTTTAACTGATACTCTTTAACCTTGACTCAAAACAGTCTGATGTTGTAAATAAAATCTATTTTGACTGTCATTCTGAAAATTATTTTTTTTGTCTTCTTTTTACTTGCTTGTCTTTTTTCCGTCATAACAAATCAGTAAGTGACTATCAATCCTCATTTTTAGGAATTTGAATATTCTTTAATTTCGTAAAATTCTCATCAGCTTCTGTATATCTAGAAAAGGTAGGCTTGATGACAAATAAGTGCTTGATCTCATACTGTAAATAAAATAAATCTTCAAAACTCTTCAGTAACACTTTTCCTGTGGGGATGCCTTGACCTGTTGACTTATTTACATTTTCCTTGGCATATTCTCTTATCTTCTTTTCATAATCATTTTGCGGCATCAATTTATCATTAATAACCATGATATCAGGAAGTCCCTTTTGTCTCAGATTTGTGAACTTAACCATAAATCTATTTATGGCAGTATTCATACCTTCACATTTTTCTTCAAGTTGCCTCATCAAATTTCTCTTTGTGGTGACTTTCCTGATTTCTAGGATAGTGGCAGTTCTGTCTGTTATTTTGAGATCTTGCAATTCCTGTCTATTTTTGTTGTTGAGGAAATTGATTAATCTTACAGCCTGTTCTGGTTTGTCAGCCAAATCAGTTTGTGTCTTTTGGATTTCTGCTTGGACTGCTAGCAATAATTCTCTCTGCTCAAAAATTACCTGAATTGAAGGCCATACATCATGGATGGCTTCAATGATATTATTCCAAAGGTAACTTTTTATGTATGATATCTGATCCTTGAGAGTTAATTATTTTTGCAACTTCTTTAACTCTTCACTCAATCTGTTGGCATTTTGTTCATGTATCTTAGCATTTACTTGAGCTGATTTATTTGATTTTTCAATATTTTCAATCATCTTTGTCAACCTGTTAATTTCATTTGTCTTCAAAGACATCCCTTCCATTGCTTTTACTATCTTACTGGCATCATCTGTAGGTTGTACTGTTGTGGTAGATGATTCAGTGGCTGATGTAGTGGAGGAAGTCACTGGCACTGCAGTAACCATTGGTTCTTTGGGTGCCAACTTTTCTCCTAAAGTTGAAGGCACTGCTGCAGTGATGACTGGGATGACTGTAGGAATCACTGGTTCTTTTACTATCTCCTTTTCTTGGACAAGTTGGTCCATCTGTACTTCCATTTCCTTAATCTGAGCTGTCAGCTGAAGAATTAAACTCATCATTTCATCTTTTTCCTTTTGTTCCTGTAAGATTTCCTTTGTCTGAGGATTCTCACTTTGAGGAAGTTTGAGTTGTTTCCTCAAGGATTTTATATCCTCATTTTTCTTTTTCACCAATGCTTTTGCTACTTTAATTTTTGTAGGATCATATCCTACCTGCAGTACTAATTCTTCTAAGGCTTTTATCCTTAGATCCTTTTCATATAATGAAGCTTTGTCCATATTAATTTGATATTGCATGTTAGAGATGGTGTTTTGAAGCTTATGAGCACTCGTAACTTTTATTGTAACTGTGGAATATAACATCTCTGAGGTTTTCCTGTGAAACTCTATTTGATCTAATTCATGGATTTTGTCCGTAGCTACTTCTAGATCAACTTTCTTATAGTCAGCAACTGTCTTTGGCACTGATACTGTGGACTGTAATACTGACATAATCAATTTTTTACTTGAGTAATCAAATGCTGATAGGAATTTGTTTTTGATTACCTGGATTTTGTTCCAAAAACTGAGAGTAAATTTCAGTTTTGATTTCCTCATTCTTCAACTTGATTTGCTTGTATTTCTCCTTAATATCCAAATCCTTTTCCTCAGCTGAATGTGACGAAGAATCTTCCATACTTTGTTGTCTTTCCATCATCTGTGTATCTTCATTATTGAGTTGTTCTTCATTCTGATTTGGCTCATTGATAATTATAGTAGCTACATTTGTCTCTGGCAAATTTGTGTTGGTATTAAGAGGCTATGTTTCTTCAACATCTATTGTTACCTTTCCTTTACCTGTTGTATCTAATTTTGGCCTTTTGTTGTAAATGATCTTGAACTTTGTTTCTGTTGTAGTCTCTGCCACATATGCTCCTTCTTGCCTTATTATTTTGATGGATTTCTCTGGTTGATTTACAGTCTCTAAGGTATGACTAGTATTACATTTGCTTACTGCATCTATTAATGTGTTTTCAATCCATTCAAGCTAATTGGAAAAATTTTCTATTTCTGGTTTAGCTTCATGTATGAAGGGTGTTAATTTGCATTTTACTCTTACCTTGCTCAAGATCCCTTGTGGATCATAGTTCCAAGGGAAAATGTCTTCAAATTTATATTCCAATAGTTGATTTGCTGCTTCCTTTTCTGCATCCCTGTGATTGCATATGAATGGCCCAATTTGATTTTTGAGTTTGAATTGGGTCTTATTCTTAGCTTCCATGAAATTAATTGAATTAGAATTTAGGATCTACCTGATATACTCCAAGGCAAATATCCTCATTGGAGGATGTTTGGGTAACTTGTAAGGCAACAAGTTTGTCCCAAAAACCCTGATTTTAGTGTATTTCTCATATAAATACTAATCACCAACCTTACTCTGCTCGGGTAACTGTAATATTTTCTTCATTTCTTCACTTATTCTGGACTGCTCTGTCTAGGTCAACATGGTGATTACTGGATGTAAAAACAACTCTGAAAGCTATGAATAACTGAAGTTTGTGCATTCTTTTCTGAGTAATGATGTCCAAAAAATGACAAATAGAGGATTTGACTCTATGCCAAGTTTTTGAAGAGTGATTGGAAAATTATCTGATTGGAAGTACATAAACATATGGAAAAGGTAGGAGGTATATCTAAACACTCCCTCTATTGGAAAATTGGTCAATTGATAGTGAATATTATCAGCAATGAAACCAGCATAATCAAAGATAGCTTAAGGTGGTTGACCTAGAGAAAAGGTGGACAAGAATGCCAAGATAGACTGATCAGTGTGCTCATCAGTCAAATATCCAAGTATGAATGAAAGCATGGAGATTACATGTCTTTATCCTTCAGGAAATTTAGCAGTTGAATATGGAGGATTTAACTTGGGAATTTCAACATGCAGAGGCATAAAAGTATGAAAAATCATGAACCTTTTAGGAAAATCTAGGCCAATGTATAGCTTGGTGAGGGCCTCAATAGACAAAGGGACTGCTTGGGGGTCTATTTGAAGCTGCAACATTTGGTTAATTGACTCTGCAGTGATGGTAAAAAGGACCTCTTTATTTGCATTTATAATGGCTCTTTGCTTGGGAATATAGTACTGCTGACACAATCTAATAATTTCTTGACAAGGGCGAATCAATGGGACAACATACTTGGGTAAATTGGATTCCCAAATATGGACTTCTTCTTGATCATCTAAAGACTTCTCAAAGCACTAGTTATGGATATCTAATAGATTAAGTTCAACTATAGCATCAACTATTTTGTAATCAATATCAACTAGGGGAATGTGTTCAATATCAACAACTGGGGGTTGTAATGGATTGACCACAATTGTAGTATTTGGAGTCATGGCAGGAGTAGGTTTAGGAGCTTTAAAACCTTCAGGCTTGCTTACACTCTGTTTTTTAGGCATCTTGATCTGCTTTTGCAAGTTTAAACAGTTTGCAGAGGCAATTTACTTTCACCAAAGGCTTAATTGGGCAAATTTGGCAAAATATAGGCTTTTCTTAAGGCTTTTTGTTCAATTAGGCCTATCAAAGAGTTTTAGAGGCTTTAGAATTGGTTTAAAACAGAAAAATGGGTTTTCTGAGTCTTTTTAATGGGAATAGGGCTGAAAACCCTTTTTAAAAGGATCACTGAGGGTTTAGGGTACCTGCAGAGGCTTTCTGGCTTATCTCAGAGCTTGAAAACTGTGTAAACTGCTTAAATTTCTTCAAAAATTGTGCGCAGCAGAGAAACAGATTTTTGGGAAATTTTTGCTAGAGTTTGGCCTGTTTTTGGGACTTTTAGGCAGTTTTTTAATCGATTTTTTAAAACTCTAAAACTGTTTTTTCTATAAAAAGGTCTTTAAATTTATTGCAAGTTCGATTTTTTAAGAAAAATACCTGTTGTAATGTAGGTATCAGCTTTTTGAAAAGGTTTTTGAGATTCTGACTGAGATGAAGGCTTCCGTGAATTTTTTTGGAGCGATGCGCAGCTCCTCAGCAGTCTTTAGAGGTTTATTGGGCAAATGTCTGCAAGTTTTGGGCGTAAAGATGGCATAAAATGGCTTGAACAGGGTTTCTTTCAGTCGAGGAGGCACAGAAGTAGGTTAAAATGCGCAATATAGGATAAAATGAATGTATTTCAAAGGTTTTTCATACACGTTGGTTACATTAATCAGCATTGAATACAGGTCGCATCAGGCGGGAGAGCAGTTTTGAATTTTCAACAGACGGAAACCAGGCTGGTTATCACATAGGTTTTGGATGGTAAGTGGTTTTAAGCTCAACCCACACGATCGAATGAGGATCGACCACGTGGAGGAGAGAGGAAATGAAAAACAGCCCATTTCGCGTGGCTTTGGCGTTTGGGAGATCGTGCATCTATTCTGCGTGATTTGGGATGTCAACCGTCGGATTTGAGAGTCGAATGCGAATGACTGAGATTAATTTGAGAGTTGTATTGGATTAGGGGTGGGACTGGGGTGTATTATGCGCGGATGGGTTTTGAAATTTATCAATAGACATTAATTTAATTCAAAAACCTTGGGTTATAAAAATATAGGTGGGGAATTAATGTAATGTTTTTCTACTTAAAACATTTATAAAAATGTTTCAATAAAACATATGTGGGCGCGGTTTACTATATTATATAGTTTTTAACCGTTTGAATATTTTTGAAACTATAGGGGCGGGGTATTTCAAATAATGATAAGTTTTAGACCAAAGGGCTTATATAGGGCGGGGTTTTTATATTTCACATGTGGGAATAATAAACTTTGGTCTAAACGTTATAATAGTGGGTTTTTTGGGGGTTATTTAGTTATAGGGGAATTAATAACTATGGGAGGGTATTTTTAGGAATTTAATAAAAATAGATTAAAAGTTAATATGAAAGGGTAGTGAAATCTAAAATAAAACACATGCTATCTCGAAGTAAAGTGTATATGATAGACAAAGCAAAGCAGTGTTGTCTTTTTTAATATTTTACATTTTAACTTAGGACAAAGTGTATTTTTGGGGTTTTATGAATGCTTTTGAAGGAATGAAGTTAATTATTTTAGGTTTACAATTTTACTAAGTAAAAATGTGCCTTTACTTAGAAAAAGGGGTTTTGATGTATGAATGAAGGGTAAATGTTGATGAATGAAGGTTTAACATAAGAACTCAATATTTTTAACTAACCAGTCATCGAGCCTTGGGTTCGGTCCCAACAAAAGTCAGAGAAATGATTTGAGCCTGTTTGAATGATAGCTTAAAATACTTAATACTTATAGGGGAGGGAAAATTAGTGATTTTGTCCATTGAAGCTTTGTTACATGATTTCCCAAACTGCTTTCTACCTAGCCAACTTTATTTCTAACATTTGTTCTTCATTTTGCAGGTGCATTTAGACTTGCAACCTTGAAACATTTTCTTTCAAAGCATAAAACTATCTAGATCTACCTTATTTCATCTGAGGGCTCAGATTAAACTGTTGAGCTCCTCATTATTCTCTACCTATCTATTGATTTGTCAAGTTTAAACTGTTTGAAAAATCTTTATTCTATATCTAAAACTTGAAATTGAAAACATGAAAAGTTAAGATTAAACTGTTTAACTGATCATGGATTATGGCATTTATTGACACTCTGCACATAATCATTATTTTTGCGGTAAAAATAAAAGTAGTGGCATTTGAATTTGCTCACTTTCAGATCTTATTTTTATCTCTTTTGGGGTTTATATTTTTCTAAGTCCTTTGATTTTTCTTTTAGGACTTTTACCCTCTTTTTGGCTTTTTATTATTTTTCATTTTTTTCAAAATATGGAAAAACAACTTGTAGAAAGCAAGGTATAAACATATTTACACGACTTATCAAAGTCAATTTAAAATTTATGAACCCTATTATTATAGGACCCTAACAAGGCCATTTCCTACGGTGGCATCAGGGTTTTTTGAGGGCATCCCTCTTGTCGTGCCAGTTATCGATGACCCCAAATCTTTAGACTCAGATGAACCATTGGAATAGATCAGCGTTGAACACTGCAGGATCTCGGGTCGCGGTAAGAAAAAGAAGAGGTGCACCAAGAATAGGAACAGACGCGACCTTAGTTTCAGTTAGGGTGTCGGTATGGTAGATCTTGAACACACGGCACAGACGGTTCTGGTGGGCAGGGTCAGGGCAGGAGCTACACTTTTTCCAGACTCAAATTTTGGATAGAGGAGATTTGGGGCAACTCTATTGTGCAATTACATGGAGTATTGACTATGATCCGGGGCTAGTTTGCCCTCATATTTTCGCAGCCTGCATTGGTGGATTGGATTCTTTCAAAATATTGGCACCTGGAGATGAATCTTGTACTGCTTAAGCAATGGACTCCCTTGTTTGACCCGGACAAGGAGAAATCTGGAGCGGGACCGATCTGGGTCTGTCCCGAGTCTCCCACTGCAGTTCTGGATTTAAGCCTCACTCCGCATCATTGGGGAGGATCTGGGGATATACCTAAACCACGATCGTTCTTACCTAGAGACTGGTAATATATCTGTGGCCTGGGTCCTAGTGCACTTGGACACGAGAGAGGGGCTCTACGATGGATACAACCTATCCTTCAACGATATGGTCAGGTATCAGATGCTTGATTACGAAGGGGTCCCCTTCAGATGTCGACGGTGCCACGAGCTTGGGCATCTGTATAAGGAATGCCCTCTTATCATCGTGGTTGCGCCCCAGGCTAAAACATTGGTTCACATGGCTACTTAGACGGAACCAATGGGTGTGGGTACACCCCCAGTTGATGCGCAAAATTATCAACATCCTGCAGCCTCGGAGGTGCATCGGACTTACCCTGTCACGCGATCACAGACTCAAAGTTGTGCGACACACTCTCCCCTGGAGGATTCAGCGCTTATTCCAGGTATCCCTCTTGCTCCTCCCTCTTCTAATATTTATATTATTATTTCATCTCCCCCCATTTTATCTGATGGTACACACTCTATTCACTTAGATAATTGCAATCTGAATCCCCTTTATCGTCCTATTGCTACCGCCCCACTAACTATTTTACCACCCGAACCATTGACCTCGGCTGAGGCCTCTTCCTATCGACTACCCCTTGTCTCAGATGGCCTCTCCTTGAGTCACAGGTATTACCTTAGGTCGTCAGCCCCCACTCCTGATTCTCCTTCCTTTAGACTCGGGGTGGATTATGGTGGACCTATTACCAAATCATCCACAGGACGCCCATCCTCTATTACCAAAGCCATTAGGAAAGCCAGTCTGGAAGTGGCTATCGCCACTCAATCATCCATTAATCGAGTTCTTAGAGAAAAGAACACCCGAGATGTGGTTTTACCATGATCTGTTTCTCTCTTAATTGTAGGGGATTAGCTAGTCCCGATAAAAAATTGGCTCTTAAGAGGCTACTACAACTCATTCGAGTCGTTTTTATTTTCTTACAAGAAACATTGGGTGATGGTTTATCTGTTTCGAAGGTTTTATCTACTCTACTCCCAGACTGGTCTTTCCAGACCATTGATGCTCGTGGCCGATCTAGGGGTAGTGCCATGGGCATCAATAACAAATCCATCCATGCCCTTGGATGGTGGGGAAGGGAGGGCATACTTGGTGCTGATATTATATCTTGAGATACTAATCTCGCGATCACCCTGATCAATGTGTATGGCCCCTGCCAACACCACGAGGTTTTTTGGGACAAATGGATGAATTGTTCTATCATGCAGTGGAACAATATTATTATGGGGGGGGGGACCTGAAATTCTCGATTGTTCTGTCGGAATCTTGAGGTCTGCGGGCCTCGCCGGACTCCTTATCTGAGTATTTTTCAAAGCAATTGGAAGAGGATGAACTTCTGTACTTAGCTATGCCAAAAAAAATTCCTACGTAGAGAAACAGGTGGACTAGGGATGTTGCACTAGCGAGGAGACTTGATCTTTTTTTAAATCAAACTCCCATTGTTAGAGCACATAGACAAAGCAAGACAATGGGTGGGTACTCGAATCACTCTCCTATATATATCGAGATTCAAACTGGAGCACGGAAACCCCGGGCTCCTTTTAAGTTCAATTATGGCTAGCTAGATGAGCATGATTTCCACACCTTGGTCATAAAGGAATGGAAGCATTGTGCGCAATATCCAGAGAATGACCTTGCTAGGGTTCTTTATGAAAATCTCAAGCGTATTAAATCCCTCTCTATCAGCTGGGCCAAAAGGAAGAAACTTTTGGAGGATGAGAAACTTAAAATCACTGAACAAGAGATTGGACACCTGACAGGATCAGATTATTTGGGTTTCCGAACTGCGGAAACAAAAGATCGCCTTATTTCCCTGGAATCCACCAAGGCCAATATACTAAGGAAGAGGGAAGAGGATTGGAGACTCAAGAGCACGGCCATCTGGTTAAAAGTTGGGGATGAGAACATCAAGTTTTTTCAACAAAAGGTAGAAGGATTATAAACACTATCTGGGAACTCACTGATAAAAATGGTAGAGTGGCCAACACTCATAACTAGCTTGCTGACATGGACATATAATATTTCTCTAAATAATACAGAGCACCAATAAATGCAAACTTGTCGGCTATCATGCATATCGCTCGCACCCTACACAGATTTTTAGAGGAGGAGCATCTGGAGGATTTAAATGCACCGGTCACAATGGGTGAGATCGAAGGGGTATTAAAATGGTTTAAGAAGGACAAAAGCCCAGGCCCTGATGGATGGACCATTGAATTTTATCTTACTTTCTTTAAAATCATTGGCAAGGATCTTCTTCATGTTATTTAAGACAACAAGACTGTTGGGCAGATATACGATGGATTTAACACTACCTTCATTGCTCTTATCCCCAAAGTGGACAAGCCCTCCTCTTCAATGACTATCAACCAATTTCCCTCTGAAACTGCATCTACAAGTTCATTTCCAAGCTCATCTCCAACCAAATCAAACCCATTCTCTCACAGCACATTGCTAAAGAACAATTTGCCTTTCTCAATCAGAGACAGATCCATGAAGCTATTGGCACTGCATAGGAGGCATTACATTCCATCAAGACTAAACGTCTCAAGGGCACCATTCTCAAAATTGACCTGGCCAAAGCTTTTGACTGTTCCAACTGGAATTACCTACACCTCATTCTCATTCATATTGGGTTCCCACATGCATTTACAAATTGGATCATGGGATGCATTACTAATACCACTTTTAGCATTCTTATTAATGTTGTCACCTCTGATTTTTTTCATGCTGGGAGGGGACTATGGCAAGGATGTCCCCTTTCCCCGCCGCTCTTCCTTCTCATTATGGAGGGTCTCTCTTCCCTTATGACTCATGCCAAAACTAATGGATCCATTCTCGACATTAAACTAAATGATTTTATTCAACTGACTCATTTATTATTTTTTGATGATGTTATCATATTTCTTGATGGTTTTCGCAAGGACAATTCAAATTTTGTTAAACTACTCAACGTCTTTTGAAAATCTATTGGGATGGAACCTAACAACAACAAATATACCATCATGATGATTCATTGTTCTGTTAACGAAACAAGGCATACTATGGGAATATTTCAATTTGAACGCAAGAATCTAGAAGACGGGTTTAAATATCTTGGGTTCCACCTTAAGCCAAACGACTATCACATAACTGACTGGAACTGGCTGATTACTAAAGCTGATCGCAGGATCAACATTTGGCAACATCGGTGGCTCTCTAAGGATGGCAGGTTGGTGCTCATAAAATCCATCCTGGAAGCCATCCCGGTTTACTGTATGTCGCTTACATGGCTCCCTAAAGGTGTGACTGGTAGACTACAACAGATATGTAGGTGTTTTCTATGGCGAGGCAAGGAAAATGACCATGCATTTTCTTGGATTTCATGGGATAATATCACAAAAACCAAGGGGTGGGCTAGATGGGTTCTTAAGCATATATAAAAATTTGCCACTGATTTGGCTGCCAAGATGGGATGGCATCTTCTTGACAACCAAAGCTTGTAGAAAGAAGTCACCTGCTCGAAATATATTGCACCTTGCACTACATTGGATTGGATAAGGGGTACCATCCTACCATATCTGGGGTCTTTGATCATCTGGAAAACCATCACTAGATCTATCCACCTGATCAAGAAAGGATTGGCTTGGCGCATTAGATCTGGAACTAGGGTTAGAATTGGTGAGGACGCTTGGTCGGGTTGTGGACAAGAATTCAAATTACCTATGGACATCAAATTGCACTTGGCCCGATCAGGAACTTTATATTTATCACACATTCCGGACCCCATACACACCACTTGGGCCTCACAAGCCTGGTTTTCTGCACATGCACTGGATATACATGTGATTTGGCGGCCGATTTGGAACTGGTACATATGTGCTCTCCATGCCGCTTGCATTCGACTCACCGATAAAGATGATGAACTCCTATGGGCCCTCTCCCCCAGTTGTAGATACATACCAAAGATAGGCTACACCACTCTTTGTGCTACTTTGGAGCCTCAATCTAAGCAATGGTGGTGGAAACTTATATGGAAATTGCATGCACCCTGTAAAGCCAGATTACTTATGTGGTGTATACTTACATACTGCATCCCCACTGAGGACAATCTCACTAGACGCGTGTTTCATGGACCTTCTAGATGTTGTTTTTGCCTCACACAAGCTGAGGATGTAAACCATCTCTTCCTTGAATTCCCGGCAATTAAACACCTCTGGGACACAACTTCTTCCTCTTTTGTGTGCTTTCTTACCTAGCACAGTTCCACGGTCTGCTCGGCGTGGACCAACTGGTGGTAGGTAGCTAGTCGTTCCAAAGAACGAAACATTCCTCTCCTCATAGCCTGGGGGATCTAGATCATCAGGAATCAATTCACCTTTTTGGATAAACCTCGCGATTTGGATAGCTCCTGTAGAAAAATCATCTCCATATATCAACTCATCCCTAACGATGAACAACCAACACCAGACAGGACTATCTTAACTGAAACTATCGGCCACACCTTTCCGTGGGCATATTTTGACGGGGCTTCCAATAATAATGGATGTAGGGGGGTGTTGTTTTGCATATGTCTGATACACATTATTTCTACCTCAAGATAGGACTTGGATGGGGTTCTAATAACTATGCAGAACTCAATAGCATTCGACTTCTTCTACTCTTTTCCTGTGAACAAGGTTGCAACAAGATATAGATATTTGAGGATTCATATCTAATTATAATTTGGTTCAATTTACAGGCACATTGTCACACCCACACCCTTTCTGCACTATTTGATGAGGTTATTATGTTAAAATCACTATTTGACTCTATCTTTGTCACTCACATTTCCAAGCAGAGGAATTAGGTGGCCGATAAACTATCCAAAGAAGCATCGCAATTAGAGTGGGGTCGGTGGCATATATCGGTGCATGATGCTGCTCAGGAGTACCAATTCTATCACCGCCCCTTCATAGATGATCTAGAGGCACACGCCGCAGTCATCCACTGACTACAATTTTTGGTTTTTTGCATATTTTTGGCGGCAGTACATGAATAGTCACGCCATGGCTGTTTTTACTTTTTTGTTTTACTTAATTTTTCGGCAGCTATTATATTTGTATATATTTGTACATATCCTACTATATATTAGATGCAAAACAGACTCTGATTATTTGACACGTTATTGACTCTTCGGAGTATGGAATATTATGTTGAACTTGCATAGTTGATATGCTGCTAGATGCAACATGTAATTTTTCTTATCATTAATGAAAAATTACGACTTTTTTCTTGGGAAAAAAAGAACAAGCTATTTTAATCCAAACAATGGCTCTAACTTAATACTCAGCGAATTGATATTTCATACATTGTGAGATTGCATAGTTGCCACTTATTTTAGGCATTCTTTCAAGTTGATTACAAAAGTATCATTGTCAAGTAAAAGAACCTAGAAACCTTTCATATATACTTTTTCATTCTATATATTGTTTCTTCATTCAACTTGCTTTCTTTATTTTGTCACTTAGTGTTGAAACTAGTAACTTTTTTAACTTTTCTCTCTTCTCTCATTTTTTTTTTCAATCCACACCACTCATTTTTTATTTCATCTCTAATTCATTTTTTATATTATTTTATCTCTAGTTTATTTTTATTTTTTAATTCACCCTTGGTCACCTAATGTTTTTTTTTTTTGAATTAAAAATTGTATTACTTTCTGAATAACTCATTACATGAAATTGAGAAAATTAGATTCGTTTGTCTCAGGGAAATGCAACCAAGTCCCAAAAAAACAAAAAAAAAAACTAACTTGAAAAAGACAATGTCAATACATTTACTACGGTCCTAGTCTTTAAACTCGGGGTTGATTATGGGTTTTTTCTGAAGATCCTTTTTTTCCTTTTTTCTTATGAACATTAATCCATTCTGAGGAGTTGTCAAGAACAGATGTAGAGGAGACAATAGATGCATTTCCTTGAGACAATTACATTTATGGGGGGTTTGCAATGTTGGTTTCTTCCTGTTACACAACATTTTGTCACCGTCCCTGCGATCCCCCGTCCCGCACATTGGAGGGCCTTTCCTGTGACCTGTGAGTAGTGACATAACCTGAAACCACTTTCATGGCATCCCCCTTGACAAGGACAATCATTCCTTTGAAGAAAGTTTCCTCTGCAAAACCCTAAAAACTGATCTTCTAGCCTTGGTGCAACTAGCCAGTTCAGCCCTCACGCCAATGGGGAAAATCCACCATAGAGGGCGCGCCAACTGGCACTCTGTCCCAGTGTTTCACTCATGCCAAGCTTAATAAGGAGTGTTTTTTAAAAATAAATGGCGGAATTTTGATTCCAAAAAACTCCTGAACGAGTCACTAAAATGAGTTGGGAGGTTTGGCTCCGGATCTCCATGTATGGGAGGTGGTTTTCCACCTATCATGGAAGCTTCCTTGGAGATAGGGCCAATCCCATGATTGTAGGGATCCCAACTCCCCTTCCACCATCTATAAAAGCTTGTTTTTTCCCTTAGCAAGCTAAGAGCTGAACTTGTAGCAAGGAGACTATAGCCAGATAGCTTTTGAGAGCCAAGCCGAAGAGAGAGAGCTTTGTCCCATTTCCGATAGGCTTAGTTGAGACATGCTCCGCTATCAGCCCCGTCGAAGGAAGATCAAGTGTCAGAGATTTGGGTTGTATATTTCCTTTGTTATTTTAATGATAAGCGACTTTGATTATGGTTCTATTCATGTGTCTATTTCTTTGATGCAATGAATTACATCCTCTCTGACTGATGTATGTTTACAAGATTTAGATTTTACGTTGTGTATCATTGTATCCTTTGCATGTGTGCAGGTGTTCAAACGTGTCAAGCGGAAGGATCGTGATCTGCCAAGCGAGGGACGGGAAGCGTCATCCTTTCTTCAACGACCGTCGCGTAGGACTTGAGGTAGGCAATTCGTTATGTTTTTGTCGTTTTGTAACTAAGAACCTACGTCACTGCGTGACCTGATTGTTGCTAGACTCGATCTGGGCTAGTAGGGATCGCCTCTGTCCGCGGAGGGGATTTACCTCTCCAAAAAACTGGCGACTCCGCTGGGGAGTTAGTTGGAGCTAGTCTTATCTCTTTCGATTGTTTTGGCTTTTGTTTGATTGATTTTCTCTTCTGGTTTGCCTCCTTTCGGTGTAAAACCCCTGTTCAGCCCCCCAGAAGACCTAATCCACTCTCTGTTTGCTCTTTTTCTTTTTTTCCCATAGTAAAATCGATTGGCGCGGTTTTTAGCCTGACATTCGCGCCAACTGGTGCCTGTTACTAGTTAGGCCCCCATGCCAATGCTGTTTTGGCGCAAGATATAGCCAGACAGTCGCGCCAACCCTGTGTGGTGTTAGGGTTTTCTTGTTTTTGAGCCCTTTGAGTCTGATTTTTGGTTTTGGTGTCATCTTTCCGACTTCTAAGTGCCTTGAAGTATTTTTTTACTGTGTTTGACCCTTATCCTCCAGTTTTTTTCCCTCTACCATCAGCTTTGCATTCTAGCCCTAGGGCTTCTGGGTGCTATAGTGTGATGAGTCTCCCGTGGGAGTTTTTGGTTCTCGCTTTTCCAGTCAACTCCCTTTTCGCTTCTTTGCATTCGTTTGGTTGGTTTCCATTGTATCATTGCGTTAGTTGAGTGATTTCTCTCTTTTTCATTCAAGTTTCGCTTTGTCTCATTTCGAGCCTAGATTACACGGTTTGCATGAGTCTTTTGGGATTCCTCTTCGATTTGAGGGATTTCTCCATCAGTTTGAGTTCTGATTGTGTGTGTTTGCATTGAGTGAACTTGCTTGTTTCTACTCTTTCGCTGTCACTTCTCAAATTGGTTTCTTCATTAGTTTTTCATTTCATTTGGTGCATTTGCTCTAAAACATTGAAAAATACAAAAACAAATCTCTTTTCTTTTTTATTAGTTTAGTGAAAATTGAAATTTTTTCTGCGTTATTAGTGTTATATAACTCTAAGGGAAAAGTTTTTAGTTTCATTAGCGTGCATTAGAGACAGTAGTGGATGTTTTGTGATCATTTTGTTATTGTTTGAAAAGCTCTCAACCTTCTCGTAGTTAGCTCTTCATCGAACAAAGTGGTATATTGTGGCATGTAGTGTGCATTTAGAGGATTTTTTGAGATACAACATTCGATAGGGCCTGAAATTGAAACATAATTGAAGATCAACTCTAAAATTTATTCAATTTACCCTAAGGCAACATTGAAACATTAACGAAATATCTAGAGGTCTAAGCTAGTGATGTGTTCCGGCGTCGTTAAACCTAGTGGTTGTCGTTCACCTCTTGGCTTTAGATAGCACTAGCACGGACTTGTGCTCCCCATACCATCACGTATATAAAGGGAGACCCCACTAGGTTGTTATCCTTTATCCGTAGGAAGCCAAGTCTACCGCTTTATACCTGTGATACACCGAACACAGCATTCAGAGAGATTACCTGCACGTACGTCAAGTCCTTGGTTGATTTCTCTTTCATTTTTTAACCAAGGTGTATATGGTAGTTCATGTATATCTGGTACACCCATCTGCCTAGATTACCAGAGCAGTCATTTCGATCTTTTCTGACTCATTAAATTTGAAAATATCATGAAGCGCTTGTCCTTTCACGTTTGTTTCCAAATTGAAAGAGATAGTCATCTTTTACTCGTTTCTAGACTCTTAAAACATGAAACAGTAAAATTTTACAGTTTCAATGTGGTAAAATTAATCACCTACAATCACACGTCCTTTTAGAGATTTTTTTTCAGTCGGTTGATTGTTTACCTTGGTTTTTGCATGTGTTTCTTTGTTTTGATCTCTTCCTCTTTTCGTTACTGTCACAGTGGCGGAACCCTCAGTTTCGTCTACTGGTAGTCCTCACACAGACGATTCATTGGAGGTCTCTCAGTCCTATGCTGAACATCAGCAGCCTATTGTATCCGAGTTTCCCGAAGGGGGACCAGTTATATCTGAGCTTCCCTATGGTGGACCAGTTGAATTCAATTGGCCCTTGTCCAACGCTTGGTTTGGATTTGGAGTAGGGGAACACTTCCCTCCTCTTACATCAGGATCGCCTTTCTTGGCTGCCATTATACCTCCTAGTCCTCGTAGACTTTTAGAAGATCTTGCGACAGGGTCAAATATGGACTCACCCAGTCCTTCTCCTAGTGAGGAAATTCCTACATCTAGTGAAGATTACTAGCTTTTTCCAGAAAACATCCCCGACTCTTCTGTCATGTCTTCACCTGGTCCTTTGCTTCCAGCGGGATATAGGTCCTTAAGTCAGGTCATGGCCGCTATGGCCTCTATGGGAATATCGACTCTGTCCACGAGGCCGGTTATTCCTTCGTTAGGGATGTCGCCATTGACACCTCTCACGTCATCTCCTTTCATCACATCAGTACCTGTTAGGCCTACTGTTTGTGTAGATGCGTCTATGCCCGTTGTCACTACTCAGTCCACCAGGACCTCGTCAGTTCCTGAAGACATTTACATAGCGTCTGCTATTCCGGAGAACATTTCTCCTGAGGAGTATCGGTTGTCTTTACAGCCGTCAAACTCCGAGGTTGGTCAGTCCTCTCAAGATCTCAATCATCATTATTTTTTCCATTATGGACCAGATGGTGTCCTGATTTATGTATTTCCATATCAATATGATGAGCAAGGTAACCCTCTTGATTTTCCTACTCCTGAGGCTTATCAGTATATTAACGGTTTTCTATCTGCCTAGGCTAGGCAACCTTCTAACCCGCAAGGACAACCCTTCCAGGGGCAACGTTCGGGCGAGCCTGGTTATCTGTATGACTCGTAAGGACAACCCTTACAGGGGCAACCTTCGGGCCAGCAGGGGTTGTTGTACGGTCCGCAAGGGCAGTCCTACAACCCTCAAGGTCAACCTCTACAGCCTCACCCTGTGGTCCAACCAGGGAAACCTCAAGGACCCACAGGCCAACTGGGGTATCAGCCTGGACCGTTGTATGGCCCTGGGGGGAAAATCCATCCTTCTCAACCTTTGGTGCAACCTCAGTTTCCAATTGATCCAAACATTGCACAGCCAGGGCCATCTTATGGTCCTGTCACAGGTCAACCTAGTTATCAGGCACAACCTGGCCCTCTCCCACCATCAGGCCAACCTGCTCAGTCGGGGTAGCCTGGTGTCCTTCATTAGCCAGGTCAACCTGTTCAACCAGGACAACCTGTTCAGCCAGGCCAACCTGTTCAACCAGGGCAACCTGCACAGCCAGGTCAACCTGTTCAGCTAGGACAACCTGCACATCTAGTTAACCCTGCTCAACAGCCGATCTATTCTATGCCACAACCGAACCCGCCTGTGCACCCCACTTATCAGGCTCAGCAGGGCCCCGCTTATCAGCAGCCTGCTCGACCCCAAGGCGGCTATTACCTTCAAGGTCAGTCTTAACCGTTTTACAACCCGCCCCAAGGCTTTGGTTATTACCTTCAACAACCAGGCTATACTTATACTCCGCAGTCAAATCCATACACTGCTCAAACGGGGCCCACGTATAATCAGGGTCAATACCTTGGTTATCAACCCCCATACACTGGTTATCAGTAACCATATCAACCCAATTATATGACTTATACCCTCTATGGTCAGAATCCTCCGGGACAGAACCAATGGGGGTAAAGTTATGCTCAACCAGGTTGGAGTACAGGTACATGTCCTTATTGGGGACCTTGCATGCCTTTTAATCCTCAGTTTCCTTTCCTTGCCACGTTGGAATTGTCAGATGTATCTAAATTGATCAATGATCCGATTCTCCATAATCCATATTGGCCTTCGGTTCTGACCAAGGTGCCTGGTGACTATCCCAAGTTTGAGGGTAAAGCTAGAGAAGACCCCCAAGCACATGTCATGACCTACCATTTGTGGTGTTCTTCGAACTCTTGGGTGGATGATTCGATTCGTCTACGTCTTTTCCAACGCACTCTTACCGGCGCAGCTGCTAAGTGGTATATAGAACTACCCCGTGGTATTTTTCAAGACTTTAATACTCTAGCTATGGCTTTCCTAACACATTTCCAGTTACCGGTTCGTTACGAAGCTGGAACGCATCTCCTGACATCTCTGAAGCAGGATAAAGCCACTCATATTTCAGATCATATTCATGAGTGGAGACGTCGTTGTCGTTTGATCAAGTTTGATATTCCTGATCAGTTTCTAACTCACTGGTTCACTACCTCCTTTGTTAACAAGATCGCTCAAGATATTGCTATGGGGGCATGTGTAACCGAGGAACAAGACATCGCTCATGCCCAGTACCTCGATTTGGTGTACTCTCAGTCTGGAACGTTATATGATATCTTGACTGATGCCCCGCGACCGGGGACCTCTAAAGCACCAGCTAGCCCATCGGTTGAGGGTGTTATTGGTTCTGTCTCTCAGACTTCTCGTAAGTCTTCAAATGGGAAGTAGAAGTCGAATTATTCCAATAATTTTGCTCTTCCCGCAACCTCAAATTTTGGTAAGACCGCAGAGGTTAATGTCTTTCAGGCCAATCCTGCGGAAAAGACATCCAAAGGGAAGAAAAAGGGCAAAGGAAAATCCAAATCCGATGCCCCGAAACTAGAATCCTCCAAACCACATGCTGATGATGGTTCCCAACAGAAACCGAAGTACCCTTGCCTGATCTGTGACGGAGACCACTACACCAAAGATTGTCCCCGATGATCCGAGGTTAGTCAACTTCTTAAAGGCTCTAAAGGAACTCCGGCAGTTCTTAAGGAACCTTTTCCATCTCAGCAGACCCAGATGGTCGAGCAGCCTTCACCATCTGCACCATTTGGGTCCCAAGTTTTCATGATGAATGGTGTTGCACCTGTTTCGATTGCCACTCGTTCGAAGGATTATGTTGGTTCATGTCAGGTAGCTGGGAAGGAAGTCGTTGATGGCCCACCTCCCCCACCTGTCTCTGGTCCTTTAGAAATTGAGAAGCCCAGCGTTGAACCTATTGTAAGGCCACCTTCCAAAGGTGTTCTTCGAAAATCTTCCTATAATCCAAACGCCCGTGCTGCTCAATACTACAGCATTGTTGAGGATTTGGCACAGGCGCCTTCCGCAATGTCTGCGTTGGAAGTGCTTCAAAGTTTCCCATCACAACAGAAAGCTCTGTTATCCGCAATCAGTGGAATTGATCCTGCCGATTCCAGTCTTCTCACCTTCGATCTAGAGAATTTTGTCCCCCAACTTCCACATCAAATCGCCCTTGTTATACAACTTGGTATCAACGGCCTCAACATTCACAGAGCCGTTGTGGACGAAGGTGCCTCTACCTGTGTTATGTCATCTACCTGTTGGAAGGTCATTGGCTCTCCAGCTCTTACTTCATCTCCCAATGCGCTTGAGGCATTCGATGGTTGGGAATCAAAACCCTTGGGTGTTCTCGCAATTTTACTAATCACATTACAGGGTAAGACAGTCAACGTTGAAGTGGAAGTTGTTAACGCTAAGCTCAACTATAATCTTCTACTTGGTCGCAACTCGACCCACGCCATGCTATTCGTTCCGTCCACCCTCTTCCGACTTTTGAAGTTTCCTCATGAGGGCAAGATTATTACTGTCGATCAGTTGTCTTTCTTCACCTCATCCTCTGAGAAAAACTTGCCATACGTGGATCAAATTCTCAATCCCCCCGACAGTGTGGGACCTGGTCTTTTCAAGGACCCCATTCTCATGGGTATTTTTCCCATGCCACCACCGAACACCGTTCAAGTCAACATGATCTCTAGGTCAAATGACCCATGGATCATCCCTTCTCCTGAACAGGTGACCTCTTTTGGAGAATCGATGACTCTGACTCCAGCTGAAATTAATTATTGTGAGATCGTCGCTGCATCAAATCCTCCTCCTCCTGAAAATTCTCCTTTAAAAATGGCTCTAGATGTTTATTCTTAATCCCCTTGGCTCGGCGATGCAGATTCGCCCGATCCTTTGAGAAAAGTCTTTTCGTCTGACGAAGCTATCGTTGAGACTATGTCTCTCAAAGATCTGTCATGGAGCGATGGTATCATCATTCCTCGTTTATGCTCGGCTTGGGGGCAATGCCTGATTGTCTCGAGCCTTTTGTATCCGGTTATCCCCCTCCTGAACCTGCTCCTTTGAGCTCGTCGGAGCATAGTTCCTCTTCTTGTGTCAAGCTCCTAAAACAATGAAACAAGCTGCTATGAGGATAGTTATTAAGTGTCTCAACCTCGTTAAAATAATGAAACACGATCCCGTTCAATTCGAGTTTTGTTAGATTTCGATCAAATCTCTTATGTTTTGAACCTTCACTCCATTTCCTATGCACTGAAGCTTGGGGGGCATGTACCTCGAATTGAGACACCATGCTGGGGGCATTCCCATTTTTCCTCATCATTTCAAGCATAGTTTACATTTGTGTTTTAAGCTTGCATAAAAAATAAAACTCATTTCCAAGCATAGTTTGCATGCGTGCTTGCATGTGTGCTTTTAAGCTTGCGTAAAAATAAAATGTGTGGTGTGATGCATTTTGTGAACTTTTTACTTTTCCATTGGGTCATGTGTTGTTCAACTAATGCATTAGATAACATTGTATTAGAAATTTGCATAACATATTAAAAAACATCATCATATGTGAAAAAGATCCATGCAGAAATAGATATATAGATATATGTCGGATGTTTGCAGTTTGTGTGCATCACATAGAATTCAAAAAATATACATGTCTGTTTTAATAATATCCGGAGACAACATGTCTCTTCAAAAATATGCATATGAAAAGCCTAGGCGACTAATCAACATGGTGCTCATGGTAGCATGTCACTGCCCGCACCAATCGCCTCAGTAGCGATGAAGGCGACTAGGCACCCCTATGGTGTGCCTCTGATAAGCCATAGGGACATATGCTAGGCGAACGTAATCCGAGATCCCACGAGCGATTCCCTCCAAGTTTTGAACTAGCTCACTCCCCTCGCCCCCCTCACCTTGAGGGTCATAGGCGAGAGGGGTCCTCCGTGCGATTAGCGACATCCCGGTGGGCCTCTCTGGACCAACATCTGCATACATATACGATCGATCGTTAGAACATACATGTATACAAAAAAAATCATAAAATACATAGAATCAAAAAGACTCTTACCCAGCTCCTCATCTCAGTCCTCTCCTTCCGGGAGTGGAAGGTCTAGGTCTCCTGTGAAGTCAGTACCGGCATAGGGCCAGTCCTCTACAACGATCAACTGTCGTCGAAGCCATACGAAGAACTCAGGCCTCCATGACATTTGCTGACCCCTCCTGCTCTGGGCATTAGTGCTGCCCATCGATCCATTCGTGGCTCTCTCAATGGTGGATCTGCGACTATTGCCCCCTAGCCCTGGAAAATAGGTAGTCGTTCGAGGATGAACGATACCAAGATAGATCCGTACCTAAACTGCTTCAGTTTGGTATTTTTACACTTTTTCAATTGTCATTTGATATTCATGGTTACGATTGTAGCCCAGTCAAATAATGTCGGGTTCATACATTCTGATGCTAAGAGGAGTTGTGTTTTGGTAGCCTCATGCGGCACCTGCGACGCCACGGCCCACGTAATGGTATGGAGCACCACTCTGAGTGCTAGTTCAAGAACAGTGTGAATGTCAACCTTCCCGCTACCTGATCCTATTCATGCCCCTGGGCACACTCTTTCCATCATTGGAACCAGTAGCTACCCTTTATACAACTCATTCCTCCAGGAGGAGTCAAATTTCAGATCTTTTCTGACTCTCTAAAAATGAAAAGATTGCTGAGTCGCTTGTCATTTTGATCTCATTAAATTGGCTGCGAAACGACATCTACCCAGTATACGTTTACCCCTTTTTCGGGCTGGGATAGATTATTTATGAAAAAGGAATACCCTAGCTTATCGCGACTAAGAGGTTTTCTCAGACACAGTTTTCTACCTTTTCAGATTTGAGGAACTATCTATGAAAAGGGACTGTTGGAGTTTACTTTTCTGTGTCTTTTCAAACTCTCTAAACATGAAAATACGTCGAGTTCTTCCTTTGTCAAACTCGTTAAAACCTGATGACATCGGACTAAGTCATAATGACGATACTCGAGTTCCTCCTTCCTAGGGCTCATTAAATGTACTTGGTTGGATTTGTCCGAATGAAAAACTTATATCGCAAGCATATGCTATCCCCTTCAAGCTTGTTTTCAAAAATAATTGGGGTACTCGCCAGAAATGGTGGGAAAAAATGGAACCAGTATCATCGTCGTGTTGGCAGTATGTCGCTCTTCAACATGGCACTTGTCAGCATTCGTGTCAGGTTGGGGACATCTCATCTTGTTTCTTGCTTGCCTCCGTGGGTTTGGGTAATCCTTTTTTATCACTCATCTACTCTTTGCCTCGTCATCATGACCTCAGATCATTTGATGTCAAATACTGCCAAATCCAGTGTCGTGTCGCCGATATGTTCAAGAGAAGTTGGACTCTGCAGTTCTCAACCTCCCTCTGATTCTCTACTGATCCTTATTCACAAACATTATGTTCCTCTGTCTCGTGTCAATGATGTGGGGAACACTATGGCCCACCTTCGATCAAGGTTACTTCCTGTTGACTTCAGCTCATTATCCAGGAAGCTGATCTAGAGACTCCCTTCAGGTACCTTGGAGCCTGCATGCCTCAATGGTAGGTTCTTCGCATTCGACGCAAGGTTTTCATCATTGGCCTTCGATCGGATGATTCTACGGGTGTTCGACGCCAGCTCACTGATCACATTCTGTGAATTGTACCTATAGTACCTTGAGGGCCATCGTCATTATTGGTGGTTCCTCTCACGTCTGTTAACGGCTTTCATCATTGGCTGGTAATCAGACGATGTTCTTGCATGTTCGACTTCAGCTCACTTATTCACATGCTAGGACTTGTTCTCTGTTCGGGTCGAGCTGGAGCGCAAGACCCTAGATTTTTTCTAATGAAATCTAGGCTGTGGATTTTTGTGGATTATCATGATTGGTTACATGACTCATTCATTGGATGGCTGCGACCATACCTGAGTCTACTTGTTGATCCTTTCTGGATGGCTGCGTCCATACCTTGGATCCTGATTATTGTACACTTTATTCTGGATGGCTGTGCCCATACCACATACCATGTATTTGAGATATCAGTTGTATTTGTCTACGCAGGTTTTCCGACGGTAGTGTTTTCAGTTGGGCATGTTCTCATAAAGCATTTTTTCACCGTCCCTGCAATCCCCTGTCCCACACATTGGAGGGCCTTTCCCGTGACCTATGAGTAGTGACATAACCTAAAACCACTTTCATGGCATCCCCCTTGACAAGGACAATCATTCCTTTGAAGAAAGTTTCCTCTAAAAAACCTTAAAAACTGATCTTTTAGCCTTAGCGCGACTAGCTAGTTTAGCCCTCGCGCCAATGGGGAAAATCCACCATAGAGGGCGCGCCAACTAGCGCTTTGTCCCAGTGTTTCACTCGCGCCAAGCTTAATAAGGAGTGTTTTTTAAAAATAAATGGCGGAAGTTTGATTCCAACAAACTCCTGAACGAGTCACTAAAATGAGTTGGGAGGTTTGGCTTCGGATATCCATGTATGGGAGGTGGTTTTCCACCTATTATGGAATCTTCCTTAGAGATAGGGCCAATCCCATGATTGTAGGGATCCCAACTCCCCTTCCACCATCTATAAAAGCTTTCTTTTTCCCTTAGCAAGCTAAGAGATGAACTTGTAGCAAGGAGACTATAGCCAGAGAGCTTTTGAGAGCCAAGCTGAAGAGAGAGAGCTTTGTCCCGTTTCCGACAGGCTTCGTTGAGATGTGCTCCGCTGTCAGCCCCGCCGAAGGAAGATCAAGCGTTAGAGCTTTGGGTTTTATCTTTCCTTCTTTTTTTAATGATAAGCGACTTTGATTATGGTTCTATTCATGTGTCTATTTCTTTGATGCAATGAATTACATCCTCTCTGACTGATGCATGGTTACAAGATTTAGATTTTACGTTGTGTATCGTTGTATCCTTTGCATGTGTGCAGGTGTTCGAACGCGTCAAGCAGAAGGATCGTGATCTGCCAAGCGAGGGACGGGGAGCGTCATCCTTTCTTCAACGACCATCGTGTAGGACTTGAGGTAGGAAATTCGTTATGTTTTTGTCATTTTGTAACTAAGAACCTGTGTCACTACTTGACCTGATTGTTGCTAGACCCGATCTGGGCTAGTAGGGATCGCCTCTGTCCGCTGAGGGGATTTACCTCTCCAACACTTCCTTAACACTATTTAAGTGATCTGATTCATGGAAACATTTGTGCCTGCTCATTGACGAAGCCAAGATTATGGTTGTGTCTTTTTCGTGTCCATTTGAGCGGTGGACCCCAACGTTGGACGGATTAGATGGTGCTACATGTGGCTAAGATGAGGCAGAAGGACTTGATTTAGCTATAGAAGTTTTTTGTTGTTGCATGTTGTCTTGCTTGTGAGCTAACGAATTCTTAGATCCTTTAGTATCTTTTATGTATTTCCATCCTCAGATTTTTTCTTGGAATCTCAAGGGCAGAGAGCCCTTTAGAAGAAGGGAAAAAATATGGAGATGACTTGTTTGTTGATAGATCCTGCAACAAAAAGTTGTGTTTTCATAGTCTGTCGGCTACGAAAAACAAATCTCCTGCAATCGAGGAGGGTTTTGTCATGCAATCATTTGTTGAGATATATTTCAACACATGTGAGAAAAGGTTACAATACCCCTCTAAAGCATGTCTATGTCTACCTTAATGAAATGGCTTAGCGAGTTTCCCACATCAGCTAAAATATTTGGATGTAGTAGATGAATGGGCATAGTAGGGAGCCTTACCCAAAATAGAGTTGAAAAAATTGTCAAAGATAGAGGGTTAAAATGTGGAACCTTTATTGAAAGGAAAGCCCGAAGCAACCCTAAAGCCAGGGTCCTTGATCAAAAACCCTTTGACGATCCTCTATATTTTTGAAATATACCACAAAGAAACATTTCAAACAAAAAATCAGATCTATATTTAGGGACTAGGTTTGATGCACCCATCCCCAAAGTGCAGATGGCGATAACCAAAACCCATTAAAATGACAAATAATTGCATGTTGCATATAATCTATGCAATAAATGTGAAATTGAGCATGATTCACTTTAATAGATGGAATATCCTTGGCCTGATCCATAATGAAGGTTGGCCTTAAGAGATCATTGGGAGTTGAATGTGAGATCCCTGGCTTTAGGGCATCCTCAAAGGATCTAGATGGAGAGGAAGAAGGCACAGACTGACCTTTGCCTCCAATGTTTAATTATGAAACTAAAAATATTGAAGCATCCTTGGTTATGTCGTAATCAGTGAGTCAATTCCTTTCCTGAAGTTGTCTACCTTTGTGAAGGAGTCACATAAAGATGGAGGGGATTCCTGCCTAATCGTGAATTATAGTTGCAAGTGAAGAGACCAGATCATCAACTTTCACCTGCATACATATAATATCCCCTAATATTGGCCTCATGAAGATCGAACAGTTCAAGAGATATGGGTGATGGACTTAGCTTGGATGCAAGAAGAACCCTGCTGCAAAATAATTTCCCCCTGATTTACTATATTTGTAGCAATAACACCAAGATGAGGGGGATTTGAACAAAAGACTGAGTCCTGAAGTGGAAAATCTTCCAAAAATAGGGCAACAACTGAAGACATTAGGGTTTCCCTCGCGATAGTTGGCCACCTAAAAATTGATTCAAGGTAAGAGATGCAAATTTGAGGTGTAAGCTTTGGATATGTGTTTTTCATTATTTTGATTGTTTGTGGTGGTCTTGTTATATGCACTAAAAACCCATTACAATAATTAGAGACTCCACCAGGGAGTTTGTAAAATTGGTTTGCTCTTGCTCTTTCTTCTTGTTGCATGGTTCATTTCATGTGCTTTTTTTAATTATCGTTTTTAGTGTCACCACCAAACCTTTCTCATAATTCATCGTTTTCCCTTGATTTTCTTGTAATCTTGTTTGTATTCATTTCTAGTTTATTTTCTTTCCTTCTTTCTTTACTTACCAAATGACATTTTTGTTGAGTTTTAATGGATTTTTTTATGTTTAATTAGAAGCACATTGGAAGACATATTTCATGTGACACTAAATCACATGACACAAATTAATAGATAATAACTTCATTTCTCATTTAAAAAACATTGTTTGCCCATGGGATTACATCCTACCATTGAACTTGGAGGAAGGTCTACACAATTTACCTAGAACTGATCATGTCCAAATCTCGTGTTTTGGTGGAGATAGATTTGTTAGAGCAAAGGGTCACAACAATCACATCTTTAGAACCTATACAACCATCTTGATTATCTACAAGCACATAGTTATGAGATTGCATGTTGGAGAATTAAAAGGAGATGATATATGGTAGTTTCACATCCTTCCAACATTCTCCATAATGGGTTGTATTATTTGGAGAAATATTTTAGTAGGAAATCAGGATGAAGAGGATGAAAAATCCCCTTTTGTTACATATTACAAAAAATAGAATCATTACCGAATCACACTTTAGAATACACAAGTATTCATCCATGGCCAATATTCTTATGATTATGAATGAACAATTTAAAATCGTGACAATTTTAAGCCATCTTTGTTATTCCATAAATGTGAACCGCTTAATTAGTATATTGACCTTTTTATCAAGACAACTATGATCTTGCACAATGTTATTAATACTAAAGGCATTTAGAGCTAAGCACCCTAACTATTATCTCCACTACATTTAAAGCTAAATCTATCTTCATAAATTGGGCTTTATAGTTTCAACCAATTTGTTGATTCATTTGTTAGGAAGGAAATAATCCCATACATTGTAGGTGCCACCTAAAAAATATGGAGTTAACCACTCTCTATAGTTACCCTCTTATCTATTCATATGGAGAGGAGGTTATTTCATAACATGCAAAAGACTATATTACCTAGAAATTATCCCCTTACATAAAGATGTACCTACTCATACCTAGGCCATAGGAAACATTAATTGTTTCAAACTCAAATACTTTCCACTTCCATTTTACCATACACATATTTAAAACCACTTAACAAGGAAGATGAAACTCTTCCTACTTTTCCATTTAATGTTTTGCTTTGAATGATGTTGTAGACATGATTTCCTTTTGTAAAGGATCATTACTTTCCTTACATGAACCTTCTTAATTTTTCAATGTGAAAACACATCAAAAGTGTTGCAAACACTTGCTAACAAAGAGAATGGACCTTTTCCTTTATCTTCCAATGGCATATTTGAGTGTTTTAGGTTCTAATTCTCTACCTTTCAATGCCTTTCATGATAATGAGTAATTATGAGAATGGCCCACAAGATTGTAACCAAAGATTGTAACGATTATAAAAGATATGAGTTTTAGGGGCACAAAATATATCAATCTTGTTAATGGTGTCATGCCATGCGATGCAACATGGACTTATTTGTAGGAATTTCTCAAATCCACCTACTCATATTAGTGAATGAGGTAACAAACTCACCCCTTACCTACTACCTACCTTAGTTGTTCGATAAATGAGGTTAGGGGTTGATACTCGACCAATGGGCAAGGAAGTAAAGGAAAGGTTAAATAAAAATAACTTTGACCCTACCTATGTTGTTAGAATGTTTCACCCGTATCATAGTGTTAGTATTCTCACATCAATTCTTGAAAGTGATGCATTTTGTGAATGGTAACATATGTTTTTAACTACCAATAAGGTTTGTTCTACAATACGTCAAGAAGATTCAGTATGTGGAAACTTCTATCACTTTCTCATTCAAAAAATCCCATTTCCCTTAATTATTAAGTGTCAATGAGAGTCATCAAATGAGATCGTTATTGACATATAACATAATGATCTCTCTTTGATAGAAGAAATCAGCTAAATTATACATAATGTAAAGACGTATGGTGCATTCAATAACCCTATGGAATTCAATTTTAAGAGAAGGACTAATCCCTCACTCAATGCCCCATTCATGTTTATTACATAAATGCTCACACTATTTTATGTGAAATTAGAGTTTTTCCTTCTTTCCTGTCTCATATTTCAATAGAAATTCCTCAAGACTCTACATCTTTTTAGTCACTCAATCAAATAATTGTTAGAGTTTTTTAATATAATGTAATAAGAAGAAAATGGGATTATAAATATATCTAACTATTTTTACTTTTGATTGTCCGTATGAATCATTTATAAACAAGTTCAAAATAGTTGAGGCCATTTTGTGGGACCTTGTGACAAAAATGAATGTTATTCTAGTTCGAAAGTTTTGATATGCTTCTTTTATTCTCCGAGTCTCATGTTTCCCAAAATACAATCCCAATATGCTATCACATATTGGGGCCATCCAATCAATACACAATGATTAAAGAGTTCAACTTTAAAAGACACAATAAAGGTATTGAGAAGAACATCCATTTTAATTTATGGCACATATTTCTTACAACCATTAATCCTTTCATAATCAGTTGAAAGTGTGTGCCAAAGTTTTTCAGGTAGGCCAAATGGGATCAAACAAATTCTAAAATTGATCATGTTTGAATTCAAAATCCTGGGTGCTTGATTGAATGGGAACACACTATCCAACTCGTAGGTTTACTTACTTTGTTAGTTAGTTTCTTGGGTTTCACTTAATTTAGCTTCACTTTTTATGGATATTTTTTGGGTCATTTTACGTTATTATAAAACATCCTTTTAACAAAGATGATTTTAAAGTTCCACATTTGGGGAGATTTTTAGCAAAGGTGGTAGGAAAAAAATTTGTGGACACCAAACCTTGGTGCATTGATTAAAAAATATGCACACATGTGTGCTTAATGTACTAGCTCACTAATGCTCCATAGTCCATTGCACCAAAGCACTATCAACCAAAAAATTTATCAATGTCATAGTTTTATCATGGCACACCAAGTCTCCATTTTGGACTAGGCACTAATTCTCCCCAACGAAGGAACACTAAGGTAGAAAAATCCAAAATAAGTCATTGGTTCTCCATTTTGATCTCGGTACACTATTTCTAGACTTCGGTCTCAAAGCATCAATGATACAAATTGGTCATAGTGCATTTGTGCTCCATGTTGTTCTAAGTACATTGGTCCTTCATGATGAGTGTGCATTGTAGAGAAAATAACCTAAAACTAATATGGCAAACCACTCTGATCTTGTAGCATCAATGCCCCTTTTTTTCCTTTGAGCATTAGTCCCCTTTTCTAGTGTTGGGGCATTAGTGCTCCAATTTTCTCTAGAGAATCATGGTATACTAAATGACCTATTTAAAAGTCCTTTTAAAGGTTCAAGCAAATTACCTAAGGCATGGTGCTCCAATTCGTGCTTGGAAATGATCTAGATTGGATCGTTATATTATTTTTCATCTATCTCGATGCTTTCAAAGTGGAAAATTTGGGGGAATTAACTAACAGGACCATTTATATCAACATGTCCCAATTTGGCGAATTGGGGTTTGAAACCTTTCAGAATAAATTTGAGGCATTAAATGATGTTTTATAGGGGAAAAACCTTTCCCATTAAATGCCACATCCCCTAGCACTATTCTATATTAGATACCTTTCCAGCAATGCAAGAAAGGCCTCAAACAAAGTCCAGATGTCAAGGTTATGCCACCTAGAAGTTGACCTTCCTATTTTGACCACCATGATTCGAGCATGTGTCAAATTAGCTCCCATTATTCATGGAAAAGGGGATGATCATATGATCATGGTGAAGAAGACTCTATAAGAGTCAATATTGTAACCCTTGCTAAGAGTTGAAGGAGTCAAAGTTAACCACTAGTAGGATATTATGTTATGTTATATTTGGGCCACTAGGAGAAAAAGGGATACCATTCTATTGGAGTGAATTTTGTTCCACAAATGAGCAGATTAGTGGACAGCGCATAGAGAGAGAGATAAAATAAAGAGGATTTATGTATTGTGGCATCCCACATGCCACAAGTCTCACCCCTTTGTACTTGCATCCATTCCCATTCAGAGAAAGAGAGAGCGGAGCAACCTCACCTTCTAGTTGGGTTTTCACCTGCAAGGGTTTCCCATATCATATCTTGTGTTCATTGTGGTTTGTGATTTTTATTTCATTATTTTATATATTTTTATATTTTATTTAGTATGTGCTCAAGCATGACACAATAATTAATGAATCGATAAATCTAAGGAAAATTTGACCCTCTTAGTGTAGATTTCGTATTTTCAAATATATTTTAGTCATTTAGCGAATTGTCTAGTGGAATATATTTTAGTGATGCCAAATATATTTTAGTGATGTTTTTCAAACCCAGAACATTGAATGAGACTAATTATAGGCACTATACTAAATAACATAATCTATAAGAAAGGACAATCAAGTGGTTCAAACTAGAAGGAGCGCCAGGAAGCTTCCAAGGAGGCGAAGAAGAAGCAGGAAGGGGGGGGATACAAAAATATAGCAGCCACAACACACTAGGGAAAACATCCCAACAACCACTTTAACCATTATAAAATTGATGGTCATATAGAGGAGATGTCCTAGAAGCTGCATCCAAAGCTCAACTCAAAGAATTGAAAGAAATATGTTAAGAAGAAAAATCTCATGGCCATAGATTCAAGCAATAAGGTGGAAAGAAAATCCAACGTGGATGAGAAGATTATATGTACATTAGTGTAGAAGGGGGTGGATCTAAGTATCCTTTAGCAATATCAAGAGAAGGAAATGACCGGACACTTCCATATAAAGATATGAGTCAAGAAAATGAAAATCAATGCTCTATTCAACACAGGTTCATAGGTGAACCTCATAGTAGTAGATATGGTCAACAAAACAAATATTGGTGATTCATGACCAGCGTATCCCATATCCATTGGGATTGGTAAATGAGGAGGTATAGATAGAGGTAAACAAATAATGCATAGTCAAATTTGTTATTAGTGTTGATTTTATTGATGAAGTAGAGTTGGATGTAGTTATATGGGGGTGCCTATATCTACATGGAAGATGTGATCTTCTTGTTTAGAGACAACCAATGCTGCCTCATCAAGGATGTAAAATATTTCATCATCAATGTGCACGAGGGAAATTCAAATATCTCATTGGTAAATGTCAAGCAAGTTAAAAATTTGTTTAGTTCTACTAAGAAGTGTGTTTTGTTATTTTTAAGAGAAAACCAGTCTATAAAATATTCCTTGAGAACTAAGTTATCCCTAGAGGGGTGCACTAAGGAACATAAAAAAACAAGTATAAGAGTTTTTATATGTGTACAAGGGTGTGTTCTAGGAGCTTAAAGGGCTATCACCCTAGAGGGAAGTGGAGCACATGAACCAATTGTTTCTAGACTCTCTAACGCCAAACATTATGTTATACAATAAATTTGCTATAAAGAAAAAAGAGGTGAATAAGTAGTTGTAGTAACTATTAGAAAAGGGTTATTCGACCAACTACCTCACCATGTGGGTCACCCATTATAATTGTGCCTAAGAAGGATGGGACTTGGAGGATATACATTGATTACTTGACGATTTTTCAATATTTTGAGCCCTGGTGGCTCTTAGTGATAGTCATGGTCACGAGGGAGCTTAAGGCTTGGCATATGAGGGCTAAGAACCCTTGACACATTGCCATATCATTTTTTTAATGAAAAACGAAGGATCGTGGAATTTCTAGTATTATGATATATGGAGCCCCAGTCACTATCCTAGTCACAAAAGTGTTATGTTAAAGCACGTAGGGCTTAGATCCCTCAACTTATCAACAAACTAGAAATTTTTTTGGTGCATTGAACATTGAATCATTTGATATCTCGATATGCCAATGCTCGGGCATGTTAGCTGATAGTAAATTCACTAGCAGTTTATAGAAATTGTTGTCATCATCCATACGTGAAAAAACTACTTTTGCAAGTGTTTTTTTGTGTTAAAGGATTTCAAGGATTTCACCAATATATCGATATAATAGTGATGAACATGTTACATGAGAATTTATTATAGCGTGAGGGCTTATAAGCACTAATATACAAAAGGTTGATTAAAGCGAACTCTGAGCTTCTGAAGAATGGTAAGCGCGTGTATATCACTTGTTTGTATGTGTAAATTCTTAGATATGATGGTTGGAATGAAGGGAGTGCCTATATAATATGAATTATAAAGGCATTGGTAGTATAAGTGTTCGAACAAAATGCATAGGCATATGTGGAGTATAACTTTAGATTAGAAGTTGTTGTATGACTATGACGAAATAGTCTAGGTAGTAAACACACTATATTTTGAAGGTGGTTTGAAGGAAGTGCATATTCTGGCAGTTTGAAAGAAAAATCTAATTATTATATGTTAGGTTGAAGGAAGTGCCTATTCTTACAGTTGGAATCGAAAAGAGTGCCAAATTAAAAATGACATAGTAAGGGGTAATTGTATAACGATAACGTATCAAATATATAGCATAGTGTATCATTACAAAGCAAAATTTAGAACAACAAAATGGAACTTTGAAGAATAAGTCTCCAAAGTAGAATTGAAAGAAGCAACAGTGGATCTTTAAAGAATATGTTTATAGAATAGACTAGTAAAGGGGATTGGTGTCTCCTATAGGTTGGTACCTATAAAACAATAGAGGGGATTGGTGTGTCAAGTAGGTTGGAACTATCATTTAAAGAAGTTTTGTGGTTTTCTTTTGAAAGGGTTTCCACATATATGTTGTGTTTCATGTCCATCTTATGAGATTGATGTTTTATGGTGCTTGAATGTTTAAATAAGTAAAATTGCATTATACGAATTCACCCCCACCCATCTCGGTATAATTGTGAATCCATCAATAGGTATCATAGAAAGAAGATCTTAAAGGGAGAAATGGCCAGTCATGATGGTCATTTTATGAAATAGAGCCCCATTATTTGATGGAACAAATTATGCTTTATGGAAGATAAGGATGAGGAGCTATCTAATATATCTTGGTGTTTGATATTTGGATATATGTTGTGGATGGTTATCAAATCCCAAAAACTTCTCCAATTGATCAAGATGGTAAAAAGGACATTGATAAAAATGCATAAGCAATGCATGTCATTTTTATGGCCTAGCATAATTAGAGTTTGTTAAGGTAATGCAGTGTAGGTCTACAAAAAGCATTTAGGAAAAAATTTAAAGCAATTATGAATGAGATGAAAAGGTAAATAGGACAAAGCTTAACAGTCATAGAAGACAATTTGAAAGTTTGAAGATGAATAAAAAGATATCACGGACTTCTTCATTCATGTAAATGAAATTGTTAATACTATTAGAGGACTTAATGAAAGGATTGAGGACCCAATAATTGTTCAAAAAGTGTTGAAATTTCTTACCTCGAGATTTAATGCAAATGTTTCAGATACTGAAGAAATGAAAGATTTTGAAAACTTGAAGATGGATGAATTGCATGGGGTCCTCATCGCATATGAAATGAAGATAAGAAAAGAGAAGTCGAGATTAAAGGAAGCAACCTTGAAAGCATAAAAGAAGACAAGAATACACAAATATTGTGATTGCTCCAGCTATGATTCAGGTGTAGAAGAAGCTCAATTTGTGAGAAAATTTAAAAGATGATCTAGAAAGTACAAAGGTAAACTTCCATTCAAATGTTTTAATTGAGGAAGAATAAGTTACTTTGCTTCTAAGTTTCCATATGCAAAGCAAGAAGAAAATGATAATGAATAAGAATATACAAATAGAAGCAAAGCTCGTGAACACAAAAAGGGAAGATACATCAAGAAGAAAAGTTTTTATTCCAAAGAAGATAATTACTCTTATGAAGAAAGTGATGGTTATGCATCTGATGTTGATAAATAAGATTTTCTATTTATAGTCGTAGATGCTCAAAATGTTGATCAAGAAAATGAAGTTAAGTATAAAGAGAAATTGGATTCAAAGGAATAATATGTTGATAGAAAGTTAATCTTGAGGCAAAAAATTTTAGTGCCTTGGATGAAATAAATAGATTCAAAATAGAGATTAAAAAATAAAAGGAACCATTGCAACGATATGAAAAGAAAAATCATGATTTAGAGGAAGTGTCTATCGTCCTCCTAAAGACACAACTAGAAGAAGAAAAAATATTAGAGGAAGTGTTGATAAACCAATTGAAAGAAAACCAAGGAAATTGTGAAAATATGGAAGTAGGAGTCATCTCCATAAGGAAAGAACTAGAGAAAGCAAATGTTAAGTTGAATCAAAGTTTTAAATTTGGAAAAAGTACTGAAATATTAGATGTCATTTTAGTTTTCATAGGTCTCCCTTGATTAAAATAGGTCTTGGTTATAAATAAAATCACAAGAATTTGAAGGGAGAATCAAGCACAAAGGCATCAGAGAAGGAATACAAAGAAGAATCTATTTTTTTTGCCAATTTGCTTAGAAATTTTATCAATAACAACATCAAAAGTGAAGCTAAGACCAACAAAGACATCACCCTAACAACAATACATGCAACAACATAAATGAAATTAAGAACTAATAAAGACATGATCCTATCAACAATACAAGCAACGTTATAAGTGGAGTTAAGGAGCAACAAAATCAATGTAATTTCATAAGAAATTTTTCTTCAAATAGTCCTGTCACATCTAGGTATCAAAACCTTTTCTCGGGTTATTGTTTTTCTTGTAATAGTTTTGGTCAAAGTAATGAATTGTACAGCATATGTAAGAAATGGTCATATGAGAGATAGAAACAGAGAATCCTATGAGACTCCAAGGAATGATTGTGTGAACAACAAACTTAGAAGCTTCAATAAGAATATTGCTAGAAACTACAATTCATTTTCTCCTCTATTGGATCATGTTGAATGCTATAAATGTAACAACTATGTGCATCGATTAAGTGACGTATAAGTAAATCAATAAGGATTCCTCAACAAAACAAGCAGTATGAATACACAAACTTATGGAAGAGGATGCAAGAAAAACACGAAGAATGTGGCTTTCAGTTATATGCTCAAAATAAAGAGAGCCAATGGTATGTTGGCAATGGATGCTCAAGGCACATGACATGAGATTAGAGTAATTTTCTTCCTCTAAATGAAGAAGAAAGAGGTAGTGTGATTCTTGGAAACAATGCATCAACAAGGATAGCTAGAAATGCCACAATCAGTCTTGATAATGGAAGGACTAAAACTTAGAATGTTTTGTATGTTGAGGGTTTAAATCACAATCTTCTGAGTGTTAGTCAAATGTGTGATCAATGATATTATCTGACATTTGGGTCTAAATGATATGAAATAAGGAAAACACGATTAGGAAGATCGGTGGAAAATGCAACTGGAACCTTAAGCAATGTATATATCCAATATTAAGTAAAGGGAGAAAAATGTAAGTAGGGAAATTGGATGAAAGTTGGTTATGGCATAGAAGTGGGTCATATCAATTTTGATAATTTAGTGAAACCCAACAAATCAAAAGCAATGAGAGACATTCTAAACATTTCAAAACCCAATGACACTATTTGCAAGCATTGTCAACATGGAAATCGGGCTAGAGTCTACTTTACGACAAAAAGATATTCATAAAAAAAGCCATTGGCAATTGTTCATATAGACCTTTGTGGGTCAACTAAAACACAAAAATTAAGAAGTGAAATATATTTTATGCTTTTGATTGATGACATAGGTGACTTTCCTTAAAGAAAAAAATTGAAGCATTCGAATACTTTGAAACCTTTAAAGCTCGTGCTGGGATTGAAACTGATCTAAGGGTCAAATGTTTCAGATCAAACAAATGAGGAGAGTTTACTTGTGATGAATTCAATGAATTATATCAAAAACATGGAATAAGAAACAATTTTTAGTACTAAAGACTTCTCAAGAAATGATGTTATTGAAAGAAAGAATAGAACTATGCAAGAGATGGCAAGAAAAATGTCGAATGAAGAAAAGCTTCTAGACATATTCTAGGGAGAAGCATTTAATACTGTATTTTACACTCTCAATAGAGCTCAGATCAAATTACATACCAACAAGACTTTGTATGAATTATTGAAAAGTAGAGCAATTACAATCAAGTACTTCAAAGTGTTTGGAAGCAAATGCTACATCAAGATGAATTACAGAATTTTAGGGAAGTTTGATTTTAGAATAGATGAAGGAATATTTCTTGGTTATTTATCTATAACTAAGGGCTCTAAGTGTTACAACACAATACTGCACAAGATAGTAGAAAACATTGATGTAAGAGTACGTGAAGCATTACCTCAAAAGGAGAAGGCACAAACAAATAAAAATGCATAGGGAACAATCAACATAGAGCATGAAAAGGAATAAGAAGTGGAAGAACAAAAGGAACAAGATTAATAAAAGAAGGAGTTAGACCATCAACTTTCAATGTCTCCATCTAGGTATGTTAAGAAAAATCAATCAAAAAACCAAATTTTTGGTGATAAAGATCTAGAAGTTCAGATAAGAAGGGGATTGTTAAGCTCACCCAAGCATGCAAACTTTGCCCTGTTATCAAAAGTATAAACCCAATAATTTTACCCAAGCCAATGAAGATGAGCATTGGACAAATGCTACGAGGAAGAACTAAATCAAATTGAGAAAAATGGAACATGGGAACTTGGACCTAGACCAAAAGATAATAATGTTATTGGCACTAATTGGGTCTTCAGGAACAAATTAAATGAGGATGAATAGGTAGTGATAAAAAAGGCTAGATTGGTTGCAAAGGATATGGACAAGTGGAAGGTATTGACTTTGAATAAAAATGCTCTCCAATTTCTAGACTAGAAGTCATCAAAATGTTTTTGGCATTTGCTTGTTTTAAAAATTCCAAGGTTTATCAAATGGATGTTTAGTTTGCTTTCCTAAATGGAAACTTGGAAAAGCAGGTATATGTTGAATCACGAGAGGGATTTCAATTTTCAAAAAATGAAGACTATGTATGCAGGTTGAAGAAAGCTCTTTGTGATCTTAGAAAGCTCCAAGGGCTTGGTACTAAAGTCTTGATAAATATTTATAGCAACAAGAATTAAAAAAGGGAACAACAAATAAAAACCTTTACATCAAAATGAATAACAAAAATATATTAATCTTTTTTGTCTACGTGGATGATATCATACTTCGAAGTGATGTTTGCATAATGAGTCAAAGGTTTGCAACAAAAATGTAGAAAGAGCTTGAAATGTCCATGTTGGTAGAATTGCCATTATTCATAGGATTGCAGGTTGTTCAATCAAATAAATACATATTCATCTCCCAATCCAAATATATTAAGGATATGTTGGAGAAGTTTGGAATGGAAAAGTGTGCACCTGTTAACACTCCCATGGTTACAAGATGAAAATTAAGCAAAAGTGAAGAATCTCTAGATGTAGATCAAAACTTGTATATATCAATGATAGACATCTTATTATATTTGACAACTTCAATGTTAGATATAATGCAAGTAGCAAGGATGTTTGCAAGGTTCCAATTTTCACCAAAGGAGACTCATGTTTAGGAAGTAAAACAAATTTTCAAGTATTTGAAAGGAACTATGGAAATTGGTTTATGGTACTAAAGAAGCAATGATTTCACCTTAATGACATATACTGATGCAAATTGGGAAGGAAGTTTTGATGACAAGAAGAACACTACTGGTGGATCATTCTTCTTGGGAAATCATATGGTACAATGTTTGAGCAATAAACAAACCTCAATCTCTCTATCCAATGTTGAATTATAATATATTGTTGTTTGACCTCTCAAAAGTCTTATGTGGACATACACTCCTTCCAATTTTTTATGCTTCGTCTTTTTCCTCTCATGATGATCAAACCTATCTCACATTTCATGTTCAATGGTTGTTAGGTACTCTGGGGCACACCCATTCTTTCACATAACATATTACACCAATTATTAGATATTTTATGACTAGTTGCTTTATTGAGTTAACCTTAGAACCTTCCATTAAGGATCTTTCATCCTTTACAAAGTCACGACTTTCGTGATGACGCTAATGTATCATGGCATGCCAACTCTTCACAATGTCAATTTTATGACTTCCAACACTTAACCATTTTTTAGATTCCTTATGAAATTGGAAATCCCGTGGAATATACATTCTCAAAAATTTAAGTGATGTAATGGCATCCTTCATGATCTTTTTACAACATCAACATTCTTTAACCCCTTGGACATATTTCTTGTATTAGGACTTTGGCTTATGTGATCTATAAAAGTGTATACAATCTTTCGGTAAAAATCACATCAAAGTAAATTTTGCCAACGCGTTTTGAATGAGCCAGTGTGGTTCATCATCAGGACAAGATGAGAAATCTGATCTAGGAACCAGTTTAAATAGATGAGGAGAGCCCTAACTAGCTATTGTAAATAACAACTAGTATGACTAGAATAATATATATATATATATATATATATATATATATATATTATAATAATCTAAAAATTAATTAATTAAGAGATGTATTATTATTATTATTATTATTTTACTAGTTGTGAAATTTGAATTAATAATAATATGTTATATAATTCAAATATAATTTAATATTCTTATACCTACCTACTAAATGAATTAAATACTTATATGTTTAAAAATAATTAATAATTATATGCTCTATAATTTAATATTCATATTTTCTTGATTCAATAGGTAATTTTAATAAGTTAAATAAAAATAACTGCAATGTTTACCGAGGTCACCAAAAAGAAAATAATAATAATAATAATAATAATATTCTCTATAATTTAATATTCTTATTTTATTTATTCCATAGGTAATTTTAATAAGTTAAATAATAAAATAGCTACAAGGTTTACCAAGATCCCCATAAATAAAAAAATAAAAATAATAATAATAATAATAAAATAAAAAATAAAAGATATAAATAAATAAATAAATAAATAATAATAATAATAATTCAAAAAAAAAAAACTAAGAGTGAAGGGCAGGAATCTAGCATCCGCTAACAGTCCACCCATCATCCCTGTTAAGGTTAACCGACCTCTTTTCGATTTCTAAGGCTTCCTTCAAATTGCGGTGGTGGAAATGATCAATCCTTGCAATAACCTTGGCATCTTTAATGAAAATGTGATGTTTCGTCTTTTCAGCATGTTCTGCTAAGGCAGAGGAGCGTGATCTACTATGTTTAACGTCAACGACATGTTCATGAATTCTTTGATTAATGGATCGACCAATTTCACCAATGTAAGGTGTTCCATAGGAGCACGAAATCAAGTAAACACCCTTACTATCCATAGGGAAAACATGGTCCTTAACAAATCTAAGCGAGCTCCGAATGGTGTGGAGGGGTTTGAAGGTTGAGGTAATATTATGTCTCCTCAGGATCCTGGCAATTTGATCAGTAGTACCTTGAATAAACAAAAGGTGAACTCCAGATAACCGATAACAAGGATCCTTTTTATTCCTAGAACCTTTTTCAGCTTTTTGAAAAGCTCTAAGACACTGAACCTTGCTACAACCGTTCTTATTGAAAACTTTAAGGAGATGAGATTTCTCATCTTCAAAGTGGAGATCATTGGAGATTCTGAAGGCTCTGGTCGCTAGGGTACTAAGAACCCCTAGCTTTTGAGTAGGGAAATGATGAGAACAAGCATGTAAATATTGCTAAGTGTGCGTCTTCTTTCTAAAGGCTTGATGAGAGAAAGAACCTTCATCATTCCTATAAATAAGAACATCTAGAAAGCGTAAGTAACCATCCCTTTCGAATTCCATGGTGAACTTAATGAAGTTAGATTGATCATTAAGATGCTAGAAGAATATGACCAATTTCTCTTTGCCATGGGGCCAAACCACACAAGTGTCATCGACAGACCTTTTCCAAAGCCTAGGTTGAAAAAGGGAGGAGGAAAGGGCCCTTGATTCGAAATATTCCATGAAAATATTGGCCACAACGAGGAAAGGGGCGAACCCATGGCCACATCACAAGTTTGTTCACAGAATTCACCCTCGAAATTAAAGAAGGTCGAGGTTAGACAAATCTCAACCAGATAAGCAGTATCAGGACCCGTGACCCGAGAAATGACATCCATAGCTTCCCTAATTGGAATGCAAGTGTATAAAGAGACAACATCAAAAATTACAAGTCGGTCATCGGGATCCAATTTGTTGCCTTTCAATTCTTTAATAAAAGAGGATGAGTCTTTGACAAGGAGTTGGTCCGTCCCACAAGAGGTTTAAGCTTACTAGCTAAAAATTTAGCGAGTAGATAAGGGGTGAAGGGGAGCTCCATCCTTATGAATCTTAGGAAGACCATAGATCCTCGGAGTGAGGGGGTTACTTTCAATAATTTTTTTACTCAGGGAGCCAATAATGCTACTCGATTTTATAGCCAAAGCGACAACTTTTGAAACTTTTTTAAGAGGATTTTTGTCCAGAAATCTCACCCCCTTAAAGTTTTCAATAAGAACGGTTATAGCAAGGTTCAATGTCTTAAAGCTTTTCAAAAAGCTGAAAAAGGTTTTAGGACTAAGATGGATCCTTGTGATTGGTTAGCCGGAGTTCATCGTCCATTTATTCAAGGTAATACTGGTAAAATCACCAGGATCCTAAGGAGACATAATATTACCTCAACCTTCAAGCCCCTCCACACCATTCAGAGCTCGCTTAGATCTGTTAAGGACCCTGTTTGCCCTATGGATAGTAAGGGTGTTTACTTGATTCCGTGCTCCTGTGGGACGCCTTACATTGGTGAAACTGGTCGATCCATTAATCAAAGAACTCATGAACATGTCGCCGACCTTAAACATAGTAGATCACACTCCTCTGTCTTAGCAGAACATGCTGAAAAGACGAATCATCACATTTGCATTGAAGATGTCAAGGTTATTGCAAGGATTGAGCATTTCCACCACCGCAAGTTGAGGGAAGCCTTAGAAATCGAAAAGAGGTCGATTAACCTTAACATGGATGATGGGTGGAATGTTAGCAGATGCTGGATTCCTGCCATTCACTCTCTTTTTTTTTAATCTTTTATTTTTTTTAATTTTTTAATTTTTTTGAATTATTATTATTATTTATTTTATTTATGGGGATCTCAATAAACATTGTAGCTATTTTAATATTTAACTTATTAAAAATACCTATGGAATAAATAAAATAAGAATATTAAATTATATAACATATTATTATTAATTCAAATTTCACAATAATAATAATAATACAACTCTTAATTAAAAATAATAATAATAATAATAATACAACTCTTAATTAATTAATTTTTAGATTATTAAAAAAAAATTATTCTAGTCAAACTAGCTGTTATTTACAACGGCAAGTTAGGGCTCTCCTCGTCTATTTAAACTAGTTCCTAGATCAGATTTCTCATCTTGTCCTGATGATGAACCACACTGGTTGGTTCAAAACGTGTCGGCAAAAAATACTTTGATGTGATTTTTACCAAAAGATTTTATACATATTTCTTGTATTTTAATTTCATCAAAATTTTCGACATAGGAAGCTTTGGAACTATTCTTAGATTTTTGGATGATCATTTTTCAATAATTAACATTAACTTAATTGAAATAGTTACTTAAATACTCTTCATTACAAACCATTTATCCTTATATGATTATAATTTTATACCATCTAATGTAACTGAAATTCATGATTATCAGTTCATTTGCAATCTTCATTTCCTTCGTCATACTTAGTCATTTTTTAGGTTTTCCCTTGAACATTCCTGATTAAAGATCAATATCATTATATAAAAAAGATCCATGTTTTAGGTATGTTTAAAAAATTTGAAATGGCTACTCTCCAATGATTATTTATGATGTGAAGTGTATAGTTTTTTTTTTTTTTATGAGTTCTCGTTGGAACATATTCACCTTTTATGAGTTTATTGCTTCTAGCAAAATTATTAAATGTGTTGGATATAGACACTAATTTGAATGACATCACTAAAAAACTCGTATTATTGGTAAAAATAGTAGCCTAAAGAGATGTATGTGGAGTTAGGGTGATGAGCAAACACCACAAGGGATCAAACTCAAGACCAACTACATAAAGAGATGTATGTGTTGTTCTGATAAACAAACACCATGTGGGGGTTTGAACTCGAGAACAACTACTTATGGATACAAGGTCGTAACTAAAATGTCAAATCAAGGCATTCAACAAGGTGCCTATGTGATTGGTAGAAGTCTGAACCATGAAAATGTATATAGAATTGTACTGGTGAACAAACACAACAAGAATATGAAACTCAAGACCAACTACTTGTGGATATGGGTCTTTATCCAAAATTCCATAATGAAACATGTAGCAAGGTGAACTCTAACTCATGAAAATATATATGGAATTGTACAAGTGCACAAACTCAACAAAAATATGAAACTCAAGACCAACTACTAGTGCATATTGGTTTTTAACCAAAATTCCATAACAAAACATGAAACAAAGTACTCACCTTATTAATAACAATTCAAGACATGGATATATAAATGGAATTGAATATAGAATTTTAATTAAACAAAACTATTATTAATAGATATCCATAATATTTATAAACAAAATTGGTGTTGCAAAAACATTCCCAAACACATAAATTAAAATAAATTGAAAAGAAAAACATAAATTAGAAAAACATCATGAATGTAAAAAAAATATCGTACTATAAAATAGGATTTATATTAACATTACAACTAATCAACCATTTCATTAATAAGAAACAGTCATCCCTTAACACTCTCCTAAAAGAAAACCAAAAATCCCAATATTTAATTTTTAAAAACAATACACTTTCCCTTCTCTAGCCCCAACCAGAGACAATTAATGTTTAGGAAAAAAAATTAATGCAACAAAAATCCTTTTATGCCTGAATTTCATTTTTTCATCGCTCCTGTCAAATCCTACACGTTACTCTGTTCGCATAGGGTGCCTTCTCACGACATATTTACGTCATAAGGCGTCCTTATTTGAAAACAACTTTCCTACCTACCTATCTGTCCTATTGTTGATCGTCAGATTCTTTGTTAGACGATTGAGAAACGCTCAGCCATAGATATAAAACAGTTAAAAATAACTAAAACCTATAATATGCAAATGGAATTCGCATTTGTAATGGGCACCTGGAAGCCGTATTTTCTGCAAAGAAGGGGGCACTTGGAAGAATCGGGCTGTAGACATGGGCCGCATTTGGTGCAGACATCCTCCTTCCTAGGCACCTGGAAGCCACATTTGCTGCAGAGAAGGGGCACGCACAATCATCCTCCTTCCGGGCCGCATTTGCTGTAGACATGGCCAACATTTGGACGCATTTGCAAGGGGCACCTGGAAGCCGCGAAGATTGAGAAATCATTTGTTGCAATACAGGAGCGCTGATGACACAGAGAGCTGCAGCTGCAAAACAGTTTGGTAGTTATTAGTTAGGTGTTGGTAGTTCTTGGATTTTCTTTTAAATGTGTTTCTATCATTCATTTTCATCTATTTCTTCTGTTATTTCTTTTTTCCAGTGAAGAGCTGAAAAAGGCCAGGGTGTTGCGTCTGAGTGCCGCTGAGTGCTGAGGACTTCCACTAAAGTCAGAAAAGTGCAGTGCTGTTATGTTTGGCTGCAATTACTGAGCTGCTGCCGGAAGGTTTCAAGCTGCAAAGATTCGATCCGGCCAACTACGTGGTTAGTAATTTCTACTTTGATTTCTTATTTCCCCTTAGAAATATTCTTTTCTGTATTTTACTTCTGTTATTGGAAACAATTTATCCTAATGCACTGTGGCAAATGCTTTTGAAATTGTTCCATATTTGCTTATGTTAGATCTTTGTTTCCAGGTTACAATCTGCTTTAAACCTACAGGGGTGCAAAATACCAGATTCGATCTCCATTTGTAGATCTATTTGTGTCCATCTACTGTGTCATTCTTCTTGAACAGAAAATTAGGTAGCCGTTTCCAAAGAAAAGTTGGGTTTTTTGTGTATTTTACTTCTGTTATTGGAAACAATTTATCCTAATGCACTGTGGCAAATGCTTTTGAAATTGTTCCATATTTGCTTATGTTAGATCTATGTTTCTGGGTTACAATCTGCTTTAAACCTACAGGGGTGCATTGCTGGTGTCTTCACATATTTTCTCTTGAAATAATGATCTGATCACTGTTTACTTAATATTCACTACGGAATGATATAAAACTTGGAAACTCTTTTCTTTCAGAACCATAGTATACGTTATGCTTCTTGGGCTTATTTACTTGAAGAATGGGTAGTATCAAGTTGCCTTAGTCAAACCAAGTCATACAGTTTTAACCCCTAGGAACACCCTCCTTCTGCTTTAAACCTACAGGAGTGCATTGCTGGTGTCTTCACATATTTTCTCTTGAAATAATGGTCTGATCACTGTTTACTTAATATTCACTACAAAATGATATAAAACTTGGAAACTCTTTTCTTTGAGAAAAATAGTATACGTTGTGCTTCTTGGGCTTATTTACTTCAAGAATGGGTAGTATCAAGTTGCCTTAGTCAAAATAAGTCATACATTTTTAACCCCTAGGAACACCCTCCTTAGTTTAGCAACCTTTTTTCCTGGCCTTAAAGTAAGAGGCAAGGGCAACAAGTTGACAGTGGGTGGATTACCTAAGAGTTGCCTCTTAGCTTTCCCACTAAGGTTAGGACTTATCCTCTTTGGTGAGAGTTTGAGTTTTAGAGAGAGTGTTTCATCATTAAAAAAAATTGTGTGTCTGCTTATGATCTCCCTTGACTGTGACAAAAAATCTTTAGAGACTTCCCCACCCTCAATGGATGGCAACCAAGGTAACCATTCTACCAAAAGGTTCAATTGCACACTTAACAGTTTCCAACGACATGCAACCATCACTGACTACAACTATATACATTATATGATTTTTTTTAATCTCACAGGCATAGTGAAAGAAAATCCCACAAATGAGCAAATGAGAAAACTCTACCAACAAATGAGGGTCAGCACTGTTCGAGAAGATGATAGAGAAGAGAGTGGAGCCATTCATCCATGTTAAATTTTCAAAATTCACCTCACTTAGTGGCAACCTCACTTTACGGGCATAAGTTCATATGTTAAAAGCAGGCTTATGAAATCTATTTTACATTTATATTTATACCAGGCTTATGAAATATATTTTACATTTATACACATGGTTTGTCCGCAGAGAAAAGTCCTATTTCTATGTTGTGTCAACAAGGTGCCATAACCCTAACAGACTTGGCCTTAAAGTAAGAGGCAAGGGCAACAAGTTGACAGTGGGTGGATTACCTAAGAGTTGCCTATTAGCTTTCCCACTAAGGTTAGGACTTATCCTCTTTGGTGAGAGTTTGAGTTGTAGAGAGAGTGTTTCATCATTAAAAAAAATTGTGTGCTGCTTATGATCTCCCTTGACTGTGACAAGAAATCTTTAGAGACTTCCCCACCCTCAATGGATGGCAACCAAGGTAAACCATTGTTGTAATTCACCTCATTCAAAGGGAATCAAGAGAGTCAAACCCATGACCTTCTCAACTTTGGAGGAGAGATTTGATATTTCGTTCATAACTGCTTGAGTTAACCATTTGAGCTCAAAAGGTTCAATTGCACACGTAACAGTTTCGAACGACATGCAACCATCACTGAGTACAACTATGTACATTATATGATTTCTTTTAATCTCACAGGCATAGTGAAAGAAAATCCCACAAATGAGCAAATGAGAAAATTCTACCGAAAGGTTCAATTGCACACTTAACAGTTTCCAACGACATGCAGCCATCACTGACTACAACTATGTTCACCTTGATTGCTGACTGCAAAATAAACACCATTAGCCTCCTAAAATCTGTTCAAATACCAATCTGTTTGAGAGGAAACAATGTGTGTACACAAAAACAGAGTAAAGAGTGAAGCAGAGTCTAAGAAAAAAAGAAAGTATTAGCATAAAAGTATTCCTCTGTTTTTGGAAATTCCCCAGGTTCTTCAGCTTCAAACAGCCTGCTAGAATTGTATGAACTTGAAGAATCTTTGATATTCTATGCAATTCTGCAACATTTCAACGATTTCCTCTAAAAGCCATATATTGCAAGCTAAACTTTCCCTACAGGAAATAAGTTGTATGTTGTTAAGAATCTATGTAGAACCAGTGTAGCAGCCTCTTTAGTATGCCCATGTATACTTCCAAATGTCACAAGTTCATACTCATCAATCAACCTGACCAAAGTTTGTCTGCATCAAATATCATTAAAATTAAAAGAGTTAATGAAGCACAGATGCAGATTATTTAGTATCAAAGCTAAAGAACTGACTTTTCAACTTAAACCATTCCCAATATACCTGTCAGGAATTCAAAAACAATAACTTAGGATCTATTATAAGTGGCAGGGATTAACTTAGGATCTATTATAAGTGGGAGGGATTAAATTTCAATTTTTGTAAGTGTAAGAAAATCCCACAAATGAGCAAATGAGAAAACTCTACCAACAGATGAGGGTCAACACTGTTCGAGAAGATGACAGAGAAGAGAGTGGAGACATTCATCCATGTCAAATTTTCAAAATTCACCTCACTTAGTGGCAACCTCACTTTATGGGCATAAGTTCAAATGTTAAAAGCAGGCTTATGAAATCTATTTTACATTTATATTTATACCAGGCTTATGAAATCTATTTTACATTTATATTTATACTTGGACTTTGAAGTGCCAGAAGACTAGAAAATTTCACATTATGATACAAGGAAAAGGAAAAATTTGGTAAATCTATTTTACATTTATATTTATACTTGGAGTTTCAAGTGCCACAATAATGGAAAATTTCACATATTAATACGAGGAAAATTTTGGTAGGGAACTTTAAGCAAGCACACTTGGAAAAATATACTATTCAATTAGCTTTCATACACTAAAATTAAATACAACTCACTCATTAAATCACCCTACATCACTCTCATAACCTTGATCAATTTTTGTGCTATGATCTGCATTTACAAAGCAACTATTGTTCATACATATTAAACTACAAAATTAGGTATGAAACTTTCAATACATCTCATTAAATCACTCTACATAGTTACTGGAATATTTCACATTATGATACAAGGAAAATTTGGTAAATCTATTGTTCATACATCTTAAACTACAAAATTAGGTATGAAACATTCAATACATATCATTAAATCACTCTACATCGTTATCGGAACCTTACTAGGCTTATGCTTCCATCTGCATTAGGTGCAAAGCCACTATTCATTCATGCATTTTAAACTACAAAAATAGATATGAAGCCATGTAATTATTTTGTTTTGCAGGATTGACAACACAGATTGCTGCATCTAGAATGCACTCTCATAAGAACTTCTCATTGCAAATCATGCATTTTGTGACCCCGAGTATTTTTTTGGTTGTAAATTTGTGATTCTTTACTGATTTTCTTTCATCCTCAATACAACAGTGACATTGAAGTCATAACTGTGTTTGCTTTACTCACTAACCCAATAAGCAATGGGACAAATACCTACAACCACATGCTCCAACACCACATGTCTCCACTGGTCATTCTCTTTCAAGGTTTCTCACAGGCTTCAAAACCTTAAACCATCAGCTTCTGGTGGCCCTGTCTACTCCTACCATGTTATATAGGCACTCTCAACTCCTTATATAAACCACTTAGCTAAACATTCCATATTCTAAAAATAGAGGATATTCAATTTATTGCTGAGATCAAATACAAATATCTGGCATACAACATTGAATCCAATAGCACTTGAACTTTCACTATGAAAAGTACTTGGTAGTAAGTTTGTGATTCCCTACTGATTTTCTTTCATCCTCTGCCCAGCAGAGTTTGAGTTGCAGAGAGAGTGTTTCATCATTAAAAAAAATTGTGTGTCTGGTTATGATCTCCCTTGACTGTGACAGGAAATATTTAGAGACTTCCCCACCCTCAATGGATGGCAACCAAGGTAAACCACTGCTGTAATCCACCTCATTCCAAGGGAATCAAGAGAGTCAAACCCATGACCTTCTCAACTTTGGAGGAGAGATTTGATATTTCGTTCATAACCGCTTGAGTTAACCATCTGACCTCAAAAGGTTCAATTGCACACCTAAGAGTTTCGAACGACATGCAACCATCACTGAGTACAACTATGTACATTATATGATTTTTTTTAATCTCACGGGCATAGTGAAAGAAAATCCCACAAATGAGCAAATGAGAAAATTCTACCAAAAGGTTCAATTGCACACTTAACAGTTTCCAACGACATGCAGCCATCACTGAGTACAACTATGTTCACCTTGATTGCTGACTGCAAAATAAACACCATTAGCCTCCTAAAATCTGTTCAAATACCAATCTGTTTGAGAGGAAACAATGTGTGTACACAAAAACAGAGTAAAGAGTGAAGCAGAGTCTAAGAAAAAAAAAAAGTATTAGCATAAAAGTATTCCTCTGTTTTTGGAAATTCCCCAGGTTCTTCAGCTTCAAACAGCCTGCTAGAATTGTATGAACTTGAAGAATCTTTGATATTCTATGCAAATCTGCAACATTTCAACGATTTCCTCTAAAGGCCATATATTGCAAGCTAAACTTGCCCTACAGGAAATAAGTTGTATGTTGTTAAGAATCTATGTAGAACCAGTGTAGCAGCCTCTTTAGTATGCCCCTGTATACTTCCAAATGTCACAAGTTCATACTCATCAATCAACCTGACCAAAGTTTGTATGCATCAAATATCATTAAAATTAAAAGAGTTAATGAAGCACAGATGCAAATTATTTAGTATCAAAGCTAAAGAACTGACTTTTCAACTTAAACCATTCCCAATATACCTGTCAGGAATTCAAAAACAATAACTTAGGATCTATTATAAGTGGCAGGGATTAACTTAGGATCTATTATAAGTGGGAGGGATTAAATTTCAATTTTTGTAAGTGTAAGAAAATCCCACAAATGAGCAAATGATAAAACTCTACCAACAGATGAGGGTCAACACTGTTCGAGAAGATGACAGAGAAGAGAGTGGAGACATTCATCCATGTCAAATTTTCAAAATTCACCTCACTTAGTGGCAACCTCACTTTATGGGCATAAGTTCACATGTTAAAAGCAGGCTTATGAAATCTATTTTACATTTATATTTATACCAGGCTTATGAAATCTATTTTACATTTATATTTATACTTGGACTTTGAAGTGCCACAAGACTGGAAAATTTCACATTATGATACAAGGAAAAGGAAAAATTTGGTAAATCTATTTTACATTTATATTTATACTTGGAGTTTCAAGTGCCACAATAATGGAAAATTTCACACTATAATACAAGGAAAATTTTGGTAGGGAACTTTAAGCAAGCACACTTGGAAAAATATACTATTCAATTAGCTTTCATACACTAAAATTAAATACAACTCACTCGTTAAATCACCCTACATCACTCTCATAAACTTGATCAATTTTTGTGCTATGATCTGCATTTACAAAGCAACTATTGTTCATACATATTAAACTACAAAATTAGGTATGAAACATTCAATACATCTCATTAAATCACTCTACATAGTTACTGGAATATTTCACATTATGATACAAGGAAAATTTGGTAAATCTATTGTTCATACATCTTAAACTACAAAATTAGGTATGAAACATTCAATGCATATCATTAAATCACTCTACATCGTTATCGGAACCTTACTAAGCTTATGCTTCCATCTTCATTAGGTGCAAAGCCACTATTCATTCATGCATTTTAAACTACAAAAATAGATATGAAGCCATGTAATTATTTTGTTTTGCAGGATTGACAACACATATTTCTGCATCTAGAATGCACTCTCATAAGAACTTTTCATTGCAAATCATTCATTTTGTGACCCCGAGTATTTTTTTGGTTGTAAATTTGTGATTCTTTACTGATTTTCTTTCATCCTCAATACAACAGTGACATTGAAGTCATAACTGTGTTTGCTTTACTCACTAACCCAATAAGCAATGGGACAAATACCTACAACCACATGCTCCAACACCACATGTCTCCACTGGTCATTCTCTTTCAAAGTTTCTCACAGGCTTCAAAACCTTAAACCATCAGCTTCTGGTGGCCCTGTCTACTCCTACCATGTTATATAGGCACTCTCAACTCCTTATATAAACCACTTAGCTAAACATTCCATATTCTAAAAATAGAGGATATTCAATTTATTGCTGAGATCAAATATAAATATCTGGCATACAACATTGAATCCAATAGCACTTGAACTTTCACTATCAAAAGTACTTGGTAGTAAGTTTGTGATTCCCTACTGATTTTCTTTCATCCTCTGCCTAGCAGTGAGATTGAAGTCGTAACTGTTGTCAGATTTCGAGGAAATTGGTTTGAAGAGTAATCTTGGGTAGATGATTAGATCTTTTCAACTTAAACCATTCCCAATATACCTGTGAGGAATTCAAAAACAATAACTTAGGATCTATTATAAGTGGCAGGGATTAACTTAGGATCTATTATAAGTGGGAGGGATTAAATTTCAATTTTTGTAAGTGTAAGTTTTTACTTCTTTAAAATTTTACTTGGAATTTTGATGTGGTAATTTTATCTTTTATTTTATTTTAATTTATTTTTTTGGTTGAAAGTGAATTTTAAAAAAAAATTGATCAACATGAATAAAATTTCAAAATTTCAACTTTGTTGACTGACAGACACCTTTAGACATCGTACTAGGTTGTAAAATGCTTAGCTCAATGAAAATGATTCATTTACTTGGCAACCATAAATATCATTATAGGCAATTTCATGGAAAATGGAAATGGCTACAATCAGCATAACTCTATTTTTAGGTTTTCAGTGTAATTATTAGGATTTTTTTAGTTAAATAAAAATAGATTTAGCTGGGTGCATAATTCTCTCTCAAATGACTTCTTTATGTAAAGTTCTAAGTACATTTATTGAAAATTAAGAAGTACAATTATTGAACATAAAGAAAAGTTTTAGGAAGTAGATTTATTTTTATTTTTTAATTTGATTTGTTTTGTAAATTAGTTAGTTATTTAACTTATTTATTTTTAAATATAATAATTTATTTATTCCAAAAATGCTATTTTATTAATTTAATGTCAATGTTGTATCCTAATAGCTCAAGTTATACCACACTATAGTGAACAAACTAGATATAATTTTTTTAAAAGAGTTTTGAAATATGTATATCTATATAGGAAACATATTTATACATCTAACTCAAAACCACATATAAACAATTTTAATTATTCTAAAAGACCTAATAATGATTCATTTGGATTATATTTCATGGGCATATTTTACACTCCACATGTTTTGTTCGAGATTGTTTCTCTACTTTGTGTTCATGATATTCTAACTTTCACATTTATGAAGATGTGTTTTACCAAATATTTTTTTTTGTTAAATGTCTTGTACATCTGTTTTACCAAATATTTTTTTTGCTAAATGTCTTTTACATCTGTTCTACCAAATATTTTTTTTGTTAAATGTCTTTTACATCTAACTCAAAACCACATATAAACAATTTTAATTATTCTAAGTTACCTAATAATGATTCATTTGGATTACTTTTCATGTGCAGATATTATAGTGCACATGTTTTTTTGAAGATCGTTTCTCTTTAATGATACTTTATGTTCATGATATTCTAAGTTTCACATTTCTGAAGATGTTTTTACCAAATATTATTTGAAATGTTGTTTTGCCTAAATATTATTCTAGAAAAGTGCTCTGGTATCTTAAATGATTACAATAGAGGATTATTAATAATAATTTCAGTGTCATATTAATAAATTGAAGAAGATATTATTTTACTATGTTTTGTACAAGATTCTTTCTAACACCTTAAACATTTTTATCATTTACTTTTTTATATTCAACATAATCATTAGTTTTAAGTTAACTAAGATTTACCTACAAATGATCCATAATTTTTATATATCAAAATTTAGATTAATCTACAAAAACTAACTTTAATTTAGATTAATCTACAAAAACTAACTTTTTAAAGCAATAAGTGTATCTTAATCCATCATTTCTAAATAAACCTATAGTTTTAACTTCTCGTGTAGAGAAAAACTAACTTTTAAAGCAATAAGTATATCTTAATCCATCATTTCTAAATAAACCTATAGTTTTAACTTCTCATGTAGTTCTATAGGAAAAGTAATTATACATCTAACTCAAAACCATATACAAAGAATTTTTAATTATTCTGTTATCTCTGTTTTCAGAAAATGACAACAAATCTTACTAAAAATTTCATTCCCTTAATGCTCTCGGGGAAAAGTCATATTCAGCCAATTCTACAAATCGTTGAACTTGAACGTATTACGTCAATGCAAAGTTCAACAATACAATATCGCACCGCCATCTCTGATGGCACACATATGAAGTGCCTTATGCTTCTGACAACTTTCAATGACCTCGTTGAAGCAAGCTTGCTTCAAAAAGGTTCAATTATACATGTGAAAAATTGGACTACTTCAACTATTGGTCCATCATTGTAAGTTTTTTACACAATTCTTATTTAAAATTTACATATTTCCTTCATATCACTTTGAATTCTAACAATTGCTCTTATTACTATCATTTACCATGTAGGTCAATAACGCTATTAGACTTCGACATTTGTACTACATCTGCACCTTTATTTGGTATTCCAAAAAATCCGAGTATCCCAATCACTTCTCAAGAAGAAGATCCGTCGTCATCGAACCAACAACCTTCGTCAAAGAGGCACTGCACCCTTTCTGACATTCCTACTGCATCCATTACACCAATCCAAATTCCAATCAAAGCAATAAATCCTTACCATTCAAACTGGTGCATAAAAGGATATGTTCAAAGAAAGACACCTCTTCGACAATTTCAAAATCAATATGGTCCTGGCAAAGTGTTTGGCTTCGACCTCTACGATACAGAGGGTGGGGAAATACACATTACATGTTTCAACAATGTTGCCGATTCTTTCTTCGACAAAATCCAAGTTGGAAATATGTACATTGTCTCAAAAGGCAATGTCAAAATGGCTAATAAACAATACAACCACTTAAACAGTGACTGGGAAATTTTGTTAAATGCTACATCTACCATAGACCATGTTGCCAACGAAAATAGATCCAACCCAACAGTGCATTTCAATATCAAATCAATCAATGATATCAGAACAACAAACGTCAACTCCATTGTTGATGTTCTTGGTATTGTTACTAGCATTTCCAATCCATGCACCATACATAGAAAAGACGGCTCAGAAGTTACAAAACGAACAGTAAATCTTCAAGACATGTCTGGATATAACATGGATGCAATCTTTTGGGGAGATAATTTTGATGGAGTATCGAAAGAAATTTCCAGCTTATGTACTACAGGAAATTATCCCATCATAGCAATCAAGTCTGCTCGTGTTGCCGAATTTAATGGAAAAAATGTCGGTACTACAACAAGATCAATTATTCTTGTAGATCCTGACATCGAAGAGGCTCATATCCTAAAGTCATGGTTTAGAAAAGAAGGTTCCACTACAACTTCTACACCACTGACAAGAATATATTCACCTTATTTTGGGCATCAACCCAAAAAAATAACAATTGCGGATATTTACAATATCGAGTCCTCAGATATACCTGCATTCTACCAAGTCAAGGGAACAATTACAAAAGTATGGATGGACAATTTTTATTACCTATCATGCCCATCTATTGTTGATAAGAAAAAATGCATGAAGAAACTCATTCCAAAGAATGCAAGCACATGGTTTTGCCATAAATGCAACACCGAAGTAACTGACTGTGATTACAGATACTTACTAAAGATAGATATACAAGATCACACTGGTCAATTGCTTTCAACAGTTGCTTTCGAAGACGCAGCGTCTACAATTCTTGGAGTTAATGCAAAGGACTTCTATTTGTTATCTGAGGATCCTGATGTAATAAAGGAAATTGTCTCGAAAGCACTCTGGACAGATCACATCTTCACACTATCAGTGAAGACAGAAACATTTAGAGACATACCATGCTTGAAATGTGTTATCATCAAAGAAGAGAACTTGCAATTCTCAACAGAATGCAACAATATCCTCCAAGCAATCAATAAAATTTCAATATCATAGATAAATATGATTACAAGTACTATCATACATAAAATTTGTGTTATTATGACGTATGGTTACTACATCTCAGGCCAATTGTAAACAATATGTCATGGCAGAAAAGACACTTGGTTTATGTCTTTGAAATTCATAATCTATTTTCTTAACTATTACTATGAATTTACCAGTTGGTATTTAATCATAGAGAAAATCTGTGTTATGCTACGTGCAAATTATCTCTCCACAAAATATTATATTGTAATATGTCATCAATGTAATGTTTGTGGCAAATGTACTTGAAACATGTGTTATTGGGTATCGGATCAAAAATAGTCTTGCAATCTAACTTGACTATATTGCTTTTGCCAAACATAGTCAAATCTTCCTCTATAGTTACAAATCACTAAAACTTATTCTCAAACACATTGTTTTAATAATATATTAACAAAATTAAATTGTAAACTTCAATTTCTTTTTTCCCCTTCCATACAATAACATGGTTGCTGTCTCTCCAACTAACATTGTCACTCCATCTCAATACTTCAACTTTTCCCCTATTAACAAATCAACCAACTTTACACATTACATATCCAATTACATTCATATACATCTCTAAAATACTTAAATATAATCTCAAACATATTGTTATCAACACATTACACATCTTATTATCTTCCTCTATAGCTAGAAATTACTAAAACCTCATTTCAAACACGTTGTTCTAATAATATATTAACAAAAAAAAATTGTAGACTTCAATTTCTTTTTTCCCCTTCCATACAATAACATGGTTGTTTTCTTTCCAACTAACATTGTCACTCCATCTCTCTTTCATGTAGGTGCATTAACTTGTCGAAATGTCTACTACTTCTAATGATGAACGCGCGTGAAGATACTATGCAGCAAATAAAGAACAAATAAATGCACGTCGACGTGCAACTTATGATGCTAAAAAATCCTTCGAAGATTCCCAAACAAACAAAAGGCAAAAGAAAAGTCAAAATTCATCGTCAAGAACATACGATGGAAATTCACAATTTCCATCAAACAATTCTCACTCCGAAAACAATTCTCTTTCCCAATTTACAAGTCTACCATCTTCTCATCAAACCATTCTACCAAATTCATCCACAGCTCATTCGCCACCACACTCCATTCCACATGCTTTCGACGATGCTCAGAATAATGATGCTCAAACAAATTCATCCATACCTCATTCAACCCCTCCATCCATTACGCATGCTTTCAACAACGTTCATACTAATGATGCACAACGTGAATTCCGTGCAAGAATTGATAGGCTTGCACCTAAATCACCAAGCTCCATTTGTCTTGAATCCTATCCTAGAATCCATATCCGCATGTCGAACCAAATCTATTGTTGCTACAGATGCAAGTCTGAAAAAAACATTCACCGTTTCTCATTATCAAATAACATGGACCCTGGTCCTCAACCACCTGTCCTAGTTGCTCTTTCACAAATAGAAGAAATGCTTATTGCTAGGGTTCCCTATCATCCAAGTAACACATGCACGTGGTGGCCAATATAAATACACTGGCCACACAATTTGCTTTCCACAAGACATTACAGAAATAGCATGCATGTTGCCACTACGTGTTGAAGACTTGGATATTTTAATCGTTACCCGTCAAAGTAATGACAATCAAGCTTATGACTGCATTGTAAGTAGACATCGAGTTCTCGCCGCATTAGAATACAAATTGACAAATGATCCTTACTATAGGAATGCTCGCATTGATAACAATGCACTAGCATCATTACCAGAACTCCCAACCGATATCTCCTCCTCCCTTCACCATTCCAATACCACAGATCCAACTACTCAACTGTCAATCAAAACACCAATTTTCCCCACTGAAGATTCCGTAGACCAATACCCACACCATACGTCATCATTCATTCCCACTATACCTAATAGAAATACAGAAATCCAAGAAATACAACATTATTTACATGCATACAACCACCATTCTGCTGCTACAATCCAATGGCCACCAATAAGCTTATCCCTAATCAATGAATACAACACAGAAGGTCTAATCTCTATGGCTTTCCCAACCCTATTCCCCACAGGAACTGCACTACCTAATCAACCAAGAATAAAGACAGTGCAATTACATGAATACGCACTTCATCTTCTGCATTACCATGATAACAGATTTGGAAAGCACCCTCGCTTCCGCTACTACATATACAATATGATGATGCGTCATCGCAGTCAAGCAACGGCATCCTTCTTTGTAAAAAAAAACATCGGAGATGGCTTCCCAACATCAATCCAAGAATTGAACATCCGATTACAACAATTTCCAGACGACAAATTGGCAAAACAAGTAATGCGCTTCGGTAGCTCTCTACGTGGCACAAGATCTTTTTGGCACAAAGCTAAAAATGAACTGACAGACATGATATCTCAACTCGGCTGCCCAACGTTCTTCTTCACATTAAGTGCAGCTGATACAAAATGGCCTGATCTTCATGCAATCATGCCAGGAATTCCACCTTCTGATGTTGCAAAACAACACAAATGGAGGAATGATAACATTATCTCTAATCCCCACTTAACATCACTATATATGCATCACAGATTCACAATATTTCGTGAAGTTATCTTGGAGAAACAATTGCAAACAGAAGACTATTGGTACAGGTATCCACTCTACCATATTACTTTTATAATTCTTCATACATCAAACTCCTTCTATTTCAAAATTTTCTAACAAAAAAACATCCTTCACAGGTACGAATGGCAACATAGAGGATCAACACATATCCATGGCTTCCTCTGGATACAAAATGCACCTGATATGGAAACTCTTAATTGGGATAACATAGAAACAGTTGATCGTGCTAAACAATTCTTCGACAAATACATATCAGCTTGGAACCCTCGGCTTTCTACAATTTCTAACCAATAAATTTCTCAAACAAATGTAGAAGACCCTTGCTTATTGTCTACGTCAAATATTCTTAGAAACAATCCTTTTAATGATTATGTCCAACTTATCAATTGCATTGAGAGACACACAAAATGCACTGAAAAGACATGCCTCAGGAAAAAAGGCTCTTCATTCGAATGCCGATATAAAGCACCTTGGGAGTTACATGCACATTCCTCCTTGTTCATTGACTCTAATGGCCAAAAAACATACACTCCTGCTCGCAATGATGATCGACTAAATACCCATAACCCTACCATCCTATCAATTTGGCGTGCAAATATCGATTGCCAACCAGTACTCTCAATCCATGCCGTTCAGAAATATATTGCGAAATATGCAGCCAAAACAGAAAAAAAATCCGAAACATTCCATGATATGCTACGTAGAATTGTACTTTCTTCACCTATTTTTGACCCAGCAACATCTGCATTCCGAAAATTCCTTACAGAAACTCTTGTCGATCGTGACATAGGAGCACAAGAAACCTATCATATGATACAGAAATTACCACTAACATTGTGTAGTCGCTCCTTCTTCCCCTTAAATGTAAGCCAACAAATCTATATGCGCCTTCCACAGAATAACACCACAACTCCTCCATCACCACACTTCATAGATACATACATCCATCGACCATCTCCCTTAGAATCCATATCACTTATAGAAATAGCAAGATCATGGTCATATGATCCCCGTCGTAAGACAAACAAATGGAAACAAAGACCCGAACAAGCAATTCTTCGTATCATACCGCGCTATTCCTCAATACCATCCACAACCGACTCTTCTTATGCTAACTTCTGTAGAGTTGAACTTATGCTTTACAAACCATTTCTCCATATCGCGAGTGACATAGGAAATTATGTTGAAGAATTTATCAGAAATTGGAAAGCATTTCATCCATTCTACAAACCTTGGCATCAACATCAGACTCTATCTGATATCGATCCTCCTGCAGATGATAACACAACTACTCAAGAATTCCATCCTCCAGAAACCATGGACCTAAACGAATGGGAATTACTCTCTCAGTTGTACCCTACAGACGAACTGCTCATAGATGACATTCAAATGCTTGGTCTTCGTGGTTTTGATGACAACCATAATTGGAATGATAGAACTATTCCATTGCATCTCGAAGAAATAGGCGCACATTTCATTGAGAATAATCGCTCTCTCCATCGCATTATTCAAGCAAATACAAATACTTTAATGTGCCTTAGCTCATTATCTTCAATGCAGAAAAAAGCTATGGATATTATTTGTGCTCACTCCAGTAAGAAGGATATCTTACCTGCTCTGCTAATGATAATACAAGGCACTGCTGGAACTGGGAAATCCCTTCTTATAAATTGCATCAAAGAAATTCTCATAGCACTTGCTGGCTCAGAACCTTCACCGATCATGCTCCTAGCCCCTACAGGTGTTGCAACATTCAACATACAAGCATTGACAATCCATTCCGCTCTCCACCCTCCAATAAAAGATCTTACACCATTAGAAGGCAATGCTCTTGCAAAATTTCAAGAAGAACTCAAGCATATTAGGTACATACTAATTGATGAAATGAGCTTCATTGGACCTAAGCTTCTTCACCAAGTTGATCAACGTCTTCGTGAGGCATTTCCATTAAAGAGAAACTTTCCATTCGGTGGTTGTTCAATTATATTAGTTGGTGATCTCGGCCAGTTACCACTCGTCAAAGACATACCACTATATGCAGGGACAAGTTATGGAACCACATTGTGGAACACATTCACAACAGTCATCACATTGGACAAAATATTTCGTCAACAAGGTCAGAACAATGCTCAAGTTATTTTCAAAAACTTCCTCCAAAACATTAGAAATGCAAATCCAACAATCGAGGACTACAACATCCTTATGACGCGAACAGACTCTTTCTTGTCTGAAGATGAAATACAGTCTTTCCATGATGCTATACATCTATTTCCAACAAACGCTCAAACATTGGAGCATAATAAGAAAATGATCAAATCTTTAAACACTTTAGTTGCAAGATCAATCGCAGAAGACAACACCACATATTCTACATTCTCTTCAGAAGAAGAGCTACTAGAGCAAATTGTCTACCTCTGCAAAGGGAAAAAAGTAATGTTGACTTCCAACCTTTGGGTTTCAGCAGGGATTGTTAATGGTTCTCTCGGAGAAATCATATCCATCTTCTACAAAGAATCAACTTCACCTCCACAACTCCCAACATTTGTAGTAGTTGAATTTCCAAAATACATCGGGCATGCTTGGGATGAAACAAACCCAACTCACTTGCCTATTCCAACAATAAAAAGAAATGGTCGTACGCAAATTCCACTTAAAATGGCTTGGGATTTAACTATACATAAATCTCAAGGTATGACTCTGCCACAAGCAACAATAGACATTGGAAAAATTGAACGACAAGGCCTCATGTTCACAACAATTTCAAGAGTCCCTTCACTACAAAGTCTCTGAATTTTCCCTGCATTCAGTTTCGATCGTTTCATGAAAATGAAAGACAACAAAAATATTGCTCGCAGAAAACAAGCAGAAGAACGTCTTCGTTCAATGTCTCCTACAAACGACCAACTCCATTCCATTTGTTAACATCAGAAAAAGGTTTACACATATGATCAACTCCATATGTTTCATTTCTACTTATTACCAACAACTTAATTTACTCATTATTAATACATAGTTAAAAAAATTAAATTCGTTATATAATTCTTAACTATTTCATTTTAACATTTTCTATCTTTTGAAACAGAACACATGGACTTAAAAATATCATAGCTCCAAAGCCACTGCATTCCAAATCTAGCATCTCATAAAGGTTTCCAAATATTATAAACTCCAAAAAAATTTAATCACACAACATTTCTACCTCTTAACATTAACCTGATTTACTGATTATTACTAAATGGTTCAAAATATACATTCTTGATATAATGCTTACCTATTTGCATCTAACAATCTCTTTGTTTTGAAACAGAAAACATGGATTCCCAGATATCGCTATTGCAAAACTATAGCGCAGAGATAGATGCAACAATTCATTCATTACAGGAGATACAAAAAAGGTTCCTGCCAGTACCAAATCCAAATGTGCCACTATACAGACTACGACCAACTATAGATTTATTACTTAAAATAAAATCTACTATCAAACGTATAGTCCACATACACGAACGAGATAAATTGAGAAAAGCAAGAGCAGAATGGCAATCCAGAAATAGGCAACTGCAATTCCGAATAAATCTCCAATGGTGTTCAGTCTGCCATCGACCGACCTGCATCTACGACTGAACGTTTCCAATCACATATTACAGGTAACTTCAATTCCAATCTATATTATTTCTTTATGATAGAATTCACACAAAAGCTCATTGAAGTCAACTTCAACAAGTTATTTTCCATTTTAAAATAAATATATATTCTTCTAATTAAAAAAAAATAAAAAATTCTTTGCAGGTTCCTTACTACATCAGCATATCTCCTAAATCTTCGCCAAGCTCAGCATCAATCATTCTCTTCATGATACACATGTACTCTTTTACAAAACACATAATATCATTGCAAAATACTAACATCCAATGTACATTTCTACAATTGCACACTCTTCGAAATAACATTTCAAACATTGTACATTCTTATACTCTCACGTAATAGAAATAAATTGCCATCAGCTAACCTTTCCATTACATATTCCACTTATTCTCAACAATATAATTATGTATTCTTTTCAGTAACATATTATTACAATATTAAAACTCCTAATAAATATAAAAAACTTCAAAATGTCACATTAACATATAGTTATATATTCATAGACATATCAAATTACAGCTCAATCTTATTCTACCATCTTCCTTAAGGCGTTTCCTTTGCAACATTAGGTGCAATTGCTAGTTAGGTATATCATTTGTATGAAGTTCTTACTTAAGAAGTACGGTGGAAGGTATTATTTTCTCAACTATGGAAGCATATTAGATGTGATTTGGGTGTTAAACAACCAGAGATCAAAACCATGGCAGTGTTCATAGACATATCAAATTACAGCTCAATCTTATTCTACCATCTTCTTTACGGCGTTTCCTTTGCAACATTAGGTGCAATTGCTAGTTAGGTATATCATTTGTATGAAGTTCTTACTTATGAAGTACAGTTGAAGGTATTATTTTCTCAACCATGGAAGCATATTAGATGTGATTTGGGTGTTAAACAACGATTGATCAAAACCATGGCCGCCTGTGCAGTGTTGCGGCGTGCCTTGGCCTTTTCAAGATCATCCTCCTCCTCCTATATACTCAACTCTCACAAACGATCAGTATTATGCCATTCGGCATCTCTTACCAGGGGTTATCGGAGCAATGACAATGGAATGTTCATCAATTTTTATGTTAATACACACTTGGAACCGCCTCTGCTTAATCAATGGCAGAGGGGATTCGCCAAAGCAAAGAAGTACAGTAAGTTATTTGTTTCACCCATTCCTTCGTCTTCCATTTCTTATTTTTTCGCAGTTATTTATAGCAAACGTCTTCTCAAATGTAGAACACAAGTACAAACTATATCTGGTCTGAAACAGTTCCCAAGGAATATTTGGGATTTTGAGTTATATACTCGCGTTCGCGTAAACCCATCTAAACCTCTTAAAAAATATCTCCCATCTCTTAGTTAAAAGGGAAAAGAAATCCCTCTTTCTCTTTTTGATATGGAGGCTGTAAAACTTAAGGTCGCGTAACTGAGATTCCGAGATTTAATACACCAGCCATTTGTGTAGCTGCAATATGCATCGTCTTGTTGTGAAAATTGAATTCCCGGTTTAGATGAGCCCGTGCTAGTTTAAATATTCAACGCACCCAATGCATTGTTTAGATTCAATTCACCATTACACATGTCAGTGTTGATGGATCTACCACTCGGGCCGTAGAGCACCTTGGTTCTTTGTTTGCAATTTTTAGAATCAATTTGTGAAATATTTTGCTTGGTTTAAAGACATTGAATTATAATTTCAGTGGGCAAGTCTATTTGCAATTTCAGGTTTCCATAAGTTTGAATGGTTCATTCTTGTAAGTGTAGAGTAAGTTTCTGTCTCACCATTTATTGCAACCTAGGGCACAAGATATATGTGCACAACAAGATTTTACACAAATACATGATACACTACCATTTGCTGTTAAGCACACACAACACAAGACATTCAATTAGCGGTACACAGGATTTTCTGTGTATAAGTCTATACCCTTCAAATATTTTTTACATCAGCATAGAGCTTTTGTTTTTTTAGTTTATCTCCTTTAAGTGTTTAATTTATATGTTTTATATTTTTAAAGACAATTATTTATATTAAACGTACCTGGAAAGGGCTAACGGAGCTACATATGATACGAAAATGGAGGGCCCATAAGAGTCATGCCTCTCTCTGAGATTAGCTTCTCGTCACTCAAAATGCCCAAATAGAAAAGCGGAAAATTTTGAATTGACTGAACTGCATATTCAACGCTGCTTTGCCTTGTTCTTTATGAGCTTGGGTTTCTGTGGTTCATGTTTGATTATTAATTTACTACAGTTCCAGCTCTGTATCTGCCATCAATCTCTGCAAATCCTTTGTGATCTGGGTCCTTAACTCCAGAATGCGCTCCGATTCTGAAAAACTACAATCCTGGGTATGGCTTGATCCCTCAGCAGCTTGTCATTTCTTCCTCTTAATTCCACCACATTTCCAACTAAATCTTCCAGAGCTTGTTGAATCTTATTTTTTTTCCATTTGTTGCAGAATTTCATTGAGGCCCATCATGGCTTGGTGGACCTCCAGAGTCCAGACACATTCCATCTGCCAAGGCCCAACACAAAAGGCATTCCTCCTAGGCCTGAAATGGCCTGGATTTTGTGAGTTTGCCCATAGGTTTCTCACTCCCATTAATTTTGCTTCTTATAGAAGTTTTGTTGATAAGCAGCTTCTGCTTCTGCTGAGACGTTCACTCCTTTGCCTGTTATCCTACTTTGCTTGATTTCTTCCAGTGTGGAAGGTCGATCCCTTCTTTAACCACACTCCACCTTAAGTGGTCTGCAGCCTCTTCCTTGCTGTTCTCAACCTCCCTCATAAATTGTCTCCATGACTGTTCTTTGGGATTTTCCCACTTTGCTACTTGTAACTACTTTCAAGTTCCTGACTTCAAAGACAATCTAGACCTCCTTTCCATCCCATAAAAAGAAGCCAAATGATGATGTGCAGTATTGGTCAACCACGGAACCCCCTTCCTGATAATTGTGTAGTTGTGCCTGGGCTGTGAAGGCTCTCAGTCACATGGATAGTTCAATGTGCTCATCAGTGAGACGTTCACTCCTTTGCCTGTTATCCTACTTTGCTTGATTACTTCCAGTGTGGGAGGTCAATCCCTTCTTTAATCACACTCCACCTTAAGTGATCTGCAACCTCTTCTTTGCTGTTCTCAACCTCCCTCATCAATTTTCTCCATGGATGTCCTTTGGGATTTTTCCACTCGGCTACTTGTAACTACTTTCAAGTTCCTGACTTCAAAGACAATCTAGAATTCCTTTCCATCACATAAAAAGAAGCGAGATGATGATGTGCAGTATCGGTCAACCACAGACCCCCCCTGATAATTGTGTTGTTGTGCCTGGGCTGTGAAGGCGTTCAGTCACATGGATAGTTCAATGTGCTCATCAGTGTCTGGCCCGGAGATGTGGATCATTGAAGGCAGATTAGCATTGCCTACTCCTGTTTGTTCGATGGCACAAGCATTTTCAGTCCTCTGCTCTACCAACTGAGCTATCCCACTTTTGATGTGTTTGGGAGCTCCTGCTTGAATGAGTAATTCACAGAAAGTCAGCCTGTAAACATAAGAGTACTATACATGTAGTTTGGAAGGAATTAGGTCCAGAACTCTTTAAAAAATTGAAAGAATTAAGGAATTCCAGAGTTTGGATACAAATGTGGAAGGAAGGAAAGCAGTGACAGAATATCTGGGGGGATTCGGGTGAGATTGAATGCAGGTCCCTGTGTTGGTTTGTCTTGTCCAATTTGATCTTACATGGGTGTAAGAGAGGGATCCAACTGGTCTCCCTGCTGTAAATGTCTCAGAGGAATGACTATTCCTTATCTATTCTAATTGATAGATGAAGAAAATCTTTACATGGGGTAGCCATGATGGCCTGCCATTCACTATAAATAGCTGCATCTTATAATGTGGAATAAGGAAAAAATTCAAGGAAAGCCCCCCATTTTTTACAGATTTTCCAAAGAAGGGTTTCTTTATCCACTCCCCAACAATTTAGAAATGCATCACCACTATCATAGATAGTTTTGATGCGGATATTTGTTAATTCTTCTCTCTAATTTCCTCACTTTCAAATCTAAAAAGGGAACCTTACTTTTTGAGACCATTTTGCTATCTAATTAATTAGCATCCTTTTTTACGTGTTGAAATCTAGTTTCATTGTAATTCTTAACAACTTTGTTGACCCAGGTTAGTTGACCTTCAAGATCTTATGTAGAGTCTTTGTTTTTGCTGTTTAGAGAATCTATAATTACTTTACAATCTCCTTTCACAATAAAAAGCTAAAGGCCCGTCGTTAGTTTCAATATGATTCTTACAAACAAGGTTTTCATCTCTTCTTAATTGTTAGTATGTCTGCCTAGATATTTGGTGGTTAGGATCTTACCCTTATTATCTCTAGTTACCAATGTTGCACGACTCGAACTTGTATAAGACTCATCTGACCATTGACTTGTCGACTCGTATAAGACTCCGGAATGACCCGTATAAAACTCGTATAGGACTCGTCAAAATACAAAAAAACCTTAAAATATGGTAAATTTTAATCACAAAAAAAAAACTAATGACAATTCCAATCCTTATAAGTTATAAAAACCACAATATATGCAATAGTGCCAACATCATCTCATATCTATAAAAGTACAACATAATATATTTGATTTTTGTGAGCTTAAAACATTAGATCTTTGAATAAGAGAATCATGATTCCATAATTAAAATAAAAAATTTCAGCAAGTTCAAAATTCAAATACATATGTCATAAATGATAAATGATTGTCTCCATCTAATCTTAGTCTCATCACTCATGGATGACCATGCCTATAATAAGCCCTCGGATCTATTAGTATGTTCTATCTTCTTCAGTATTGTGCCCTAATCTGAAATGGCATAGAACAGGAGCAAAATTTAACACAAACTAGAGAGATCCTTAGTCTCTTCATCGAGCCAACTCAAATTAGGGGGCTCCTCCTGCACAACCCAATCAGACTCTAAATCAATAGTATCCAATAAAATTGGATTTGTATCCTTTGGTTGCACTTGTTTTGTGAGCATTCGAAGGTTGTAGTAGATGAAAACTAACTTCTCCAACCTCTCATGCTCCAACCTATTTCTCTTTTTGCTGTGGATGTGCTCAAACACTGACCAATTGCGTTAAGAAGAAGAAGCATTGCAGGGTTGACTCAGAACTTTGATGGCGAATTCTTGTAATTGCGGTGCCTCAGAGCCACAATCTATCCACCAACGCGCTGTAAAAAAATAACAACAAAGATTATCAGTTTGCAATGCCAAACATATAAAAGAGAACTAGCAAAATTACAAGCTAAGTTCTAACAATTTGCACTTACAAGGCATTTTCTTGTGGCTTGAGTTGAATCCAAACATGCCAGATGCTTCCTTGTACATATCTCGTTGTAGGTTGATTTTGTCTTGAATATCTTGATCCAGGAACATTTTCTCAATGCATATCATGACACCTCTCATCACCTCAGGATCTCTTTGAATGTTAGACCCCTCATTATAGAATAAGCTCGGATTGAGATATGCTCCTGCTGCATCCAATGGTGAAGATAGTTGTCTGTCCCACTTGGAACCAATAATTTTCCATATAGGGAGATATTTAGGTTCATATCCCTTATTGAAAGTATTGATGGCCTCTTTGGGCCTATCCATGCCCTCATAAATATATACCATTGGAGGTTTCTCCCCATCCATCAATCTCAAGACTTTCACAAGGGGCTCAGTGAAGTTGACAATCTCAGTGACTTTGTCCCACAAACTATCACCCAAGACAGATGCTTTCACAGACAATGCTTCTAGTTTTGTGCCATCTTTCCAAAATACTCATTGCTAGCTACAAGACATTCTTCTCAAAGCTTGGTACTCATACAAAAGGCTTTGGAGGGAAAGAAAGTTTGTAGCAAACCGTGTGACAGCTGGGCGACTAAGCTCACCCTGTGTGAATTCCCTCTTAAGGTTCAACACCCAAGCATGATTATAAATATACTTGGTAATTTGCTTGCATTCTTGCACAACATCTTGCACCCACTCCAACTTCCCAATGTCCTCTAGTATCAAGTCTATGCAATGGGCAGCGCATGGAATCCAAAAAATGGTGGGATATTTGGCACAAAGCAACATTCCAACTGCTACATAATTTGCTGCATTGTTCGTGATTACTTGAACAACATTTGCAACCCCAACTTCCTCCATCACATCAGCCAACAATGTCAAAATCAAATGTGCATCTTTTACATTTGCAAGTGCATCAATGGATTTTGGGAACATGGTTCCTTTAGGGCAAGCTACAACAAAATTTATTATTTTTCTACCACTCTGATCTGTCCACCCATCAGACATAATTGTACAACTTGTAAATTTCCATGAGCTTTTAATGCTCTCCAATTGTTCCTTGACACACTCAAGCTCCTTATCTAGCTCTTTCCCCCTAAGGGTATTATAAGATGGGGCTTTGTATCAAGGGCCAACACTTGCAATGGCATCCACCATGGGCTGATAAAAATATGACTTTGCATAGTTGAATGAAAGACTGTTATGGTACCAAAACCTCCTCACTGCCATATCTGCCTCCTTCCTCTTCTTTTGATTAAAACTATCCAAGGTTGGTTGAGATCCTAGAGTTGTACGAGGAGTGAAGAAAGAAGAGGTTATACCTGGATCTGCCTAATCAAATAAGTTCTTCATTAAATCTTAATGAGAACCTACTTGGGTTCCTATCCTTGGATAATGGCCCAACTGAGAAATTTATAGTTACAACATACCCTGGATCTGATCTAGTTGATCAAGCCATCTATCCTTGAACTCCTTGGCTGATTTGGATCTCCTATGTTGCACCCCTGCACCTTCCTCAGATTGGGCACACTTGAGTGTCACACTCTCACTTAAGAAAATCTATCTCTCAATGGCTTGTGCCGCTCTATGGTGTGTCTTTCTCCTCTCCTTTGCCTTGCTTTTATAACTTTACTTTGAGAAGTCTCTAACCCTAATCTCCAAAGTAATCAACCATTGAGATTAGATATCACCTCACTTGAGATCAATGGTTGAGATTAAAGCATAATCACTAAAGTAAACACTTTACTTTTCCTAAGTTTCTTTAGCTACTGGCCAACATAATTAATTATGTGCTTTTCCTAAGTTAGGCTAAATTACAATAGCAACTTACTCGTACTTGAGCAAGTGTCCTAAGGAGACTTTGGGCAACTTTTGCATGCCTAGAAACTTCGGTCTGTGCAGAAGTACTTGCTTGAGCTACGATCATCAATAGTGTTAGGGAGGGTTTTTAACTGAACTTAATGTCTTATTGGAGCAAGATTGGGCTTCTTCAAAGATTATTTCAGCAACAAAAACAATGGAAATCCTTGCAAAAAACCCTAGTCATCCATTAAAAAGAAAAAGAGATTGGCAAACCTTTCATTGAATTTGTCCCTTAACTTCCTCCCAAAAAGATATTCAACTAAGCTTGGAGGGGAACTACACAACTCCAACCATGCCTTTAAAAAATGAGTCTCTCCTCTATTAATATCTTTCAAATCAAACCCTAATTCATAAAAGGCTTTAGAATCCTCCTTGATTTTGCCTTTTGAGTGAATAAAATAGGTCTATATTGGCACTCGTCATCTTTTTATTTTATTTTTAAATTTCATGATATCCTTTTAAAACTTGCATTTATTATTCATTTGAAGGTTTGATCATATCAACAATGCTACATGACATCTTCTCATGCAATGATAACTCCTCCAAACATGTAGAAAATACCTTGAACAAAGTGTTCTCAAGCCAATGCTCTCCGTGAAGGTTAAACATGCCTCAAAATATGTAGAATAGGTCTCAAACAATCTGTCTCTATCCCTAATTACCTCAAAAGGTGAAATGCCTCCAAATATGTGAAAGTGGATCAGATAATGTGTTATTACCCCAAAACGTTCTCCTTAGAGGGGTAGTATGCCTTGAAATATGTGGAATACACCGCGATTAATATGTAATTCCCCATATAGTCTCTTTAATATGCTTTAAATGCCTTCTTGCACAAAATTTCCATCATAAAGGAGGTATATTTTCATGATCAAGGGACCAAATGTTTATTTTTTTGATTCATAGAGTGGGATGCTCTACATCAGATGACCCTTATTTGACAGTCGAACTGCCTTCAACGCCACATGTCAACATTCTAAGAAAGGTGTTCCTTATCTTCTTTCTTCACCACCTATCATGCCTCAGGCTTCCTCCAAGGTAGGGCATTTTGCTCCTTTGGGCTTTGTCATGCCACATGCCATGCTTTGAAACTCTTGTAATGTAGGGTGTTCCACTTCTAGGTTGTGTCTGCTTTTTACCTTGCCATAAACCATACCTTGGACACTTCTTGAGGTAGGGCATTCATCCTCTAGGATTTTCTTGCTTGCTTACATCCTCCATCTATGTGGTCTAGGGTCCTGGCTGCAACCAAGGAACAAGGCTTCTCATCAATGATGCAATGAAAGATAGTGTATACCATGTAGCCATGCCGCCAAATCAGTGTCTAGTGCACCCAAGTGAAACTTCATGGTGAAGCATCTCTGGGAAAAACACCATCAATACCTCTCAAGTCTCTTCCTGCAACCTGTAACTACCACTGAACTTCAAGGATCTGCCATGCCGGTGAGAGATGAAAGGCCCATGAAAATGTGAAATTAACCATGCGTTTTCAAGGGTTAAGACAAGTGATGTATTTTTTGAGTAGGCTCGCTTCCTTTTACAGGGTTGATAACTTGTGTTCAGATTTAGGTTTGTTTCCATTTTATATGAATGATATCTTTTATGATATTGGTAGTCGTCTTTGACGAAAGCTGACTATTCCTATACTTGGTGTACAATATGACTGTTTTCTTTTATGAATTCTTGACTGATAGGCCAATCCCCCAAGGAACGAGAATACTTGAGCCCTATAGATTGTGCCTTTTGTATTTACAGTTCATCATTTCATTTTTATGGAACTTAACATTGAGATTTAACACTCTGAACTTTTGCACATTCTTTCTAGCCTGTTCACATGCAGAGCATATTGTGCATTTTTGGAGCTGTATTCTTAACTTTTTGTTTAGTATATTGTAGATGTGCTCTAGGGTATAGACATCTGAATCTGTTTTGGTGCTTAAACGTGTATTGCAACAGTGTTGCCTACTTGGTTAGATGATTAGCTTTCGGGTCCTGTAGATATATGCATCATGTATGCTTTAATGAAATGTAGCAAGCTGCACTATTTTCCATTACCACCGCTGTGTACAATTTATGTAGGAACTCTTGTGCCATGGCAGGATTAAGGTATAAGAATTCTATTTTGTTAAAGATGCAGAGGATGTAGGTAGATGGTAAAGGCAGGAGAGGATTCCGTGAATTGAATGAGTTGTAGTAATTAGTATACTGTATTCTAGAATAATAGCTATTAGATAATTATTTTGTTCACATTACTATTTATTATTTCTGTACTTAATTTTAAAGTACTTAGTTTTTGTCATGGCTTTAATCAATGAGTTGTAGTAATTAGTATACTGTATTCTAGGATAATAGCTACTTTATAATTATTTTATTCATCTTACTATTTATTATTCCTGTTAGTTTTTGTCATGGATTTAATCATCTGCATATGCTGATTTCTATATTCACATATTGTGTTTCATTTTAATTCTCTCAGTATGGAAAAATGGATGGTTTTAAACCTCTGAATGATCCTTTTTGTAGCAGGTGACGAGAGTACTGTTGAAGCTGTGCCGAATGTTGGCCCTACTATAAAGTCAACTGCTTCGGCACAGATGCAGGCTGGGATAGATGCATTATCAAGAGAACTTTCCAAACTGCGTACAGGAAGAGCATCATCAGGTTTGTTGTTGCTTTGCATATTTACCACAAAAACAATATGATGCCCAAAAATGCCATTCTAATGAATTGACAGTTGCATGCTTTCAGGTATGCTTGATCACATTATTATCGAATCTGATGGTGTACGGACACCTCTAAGCCGTATTGCAGCTGTATCTGTCATAGATTCACAAACACTCAGTGTGACACCTTATAACTTAGATGTAAGAATATCACTTGCTTCTTCTCTTCTTTTGGAATGCACAGTGAGAATTAAAGAATAGGCGTGAATTACATTATTATTCACAAAGACGTTACATATAAATAAATGGAGTGACTGTTGGATTCATCTTCCATGGTCTCTTGGATTCCATTGACTGTTCACATTCCACACCCAAAACCCTTAGCGGATTAGGTGTCCAACATCCCCCCCCTTAATCCGAAGAAGAGAGCTGTAATACAAAAGTCACAGCTAATGGCTGAATGTGCTCTCTAAAAAGATGGCATAAGGTGGGAGAACTCAAGCTCTCAACCGACGGTGGTTTAAGGATGACCACCAACACTGGAATGCTTAGTGCAGTTCCTTGAACAATTCCAAATCTGGCAAGAAGCTTGTAAGATTCCAACTCTCAACTCCTTCAGAGTCAACACCCTTCTCAGCAATTTTATGTTTTGCCTGACCAACTTCTCGATTAGATCATAGGCAGCTGGTGATACCTTTGTTTCCTTCCTCCAAATGGTCAGCAATTTAGATTTGAGTATCTGGCAGATGTCGACACCCTCTTTTAAGAACAGGGAGACAATCTTTTGCATGCTTGTTCTGACACTGTCTGGATGAGCTGATGTAATGTTGGTGTAAAAATTCTGGAACACTTGAAAGATCAAGTCCTCACATTCCAGATTCAGCATGAATTTGCCAAAGCTGAACTCTGCCATGAGTTCTAAGATTCTGCGCCGCTTTTGAATCGTAGGAAGCATGATGTTGTTCAACTCCTGAAGGGCTTCTACTATCAGCTGCAATACCTCTCTCATGATATCAATATTGTAAGGCAGTAATGGTGATGTTAAAGTTATGATCCTGCTGAGACAAGAAACAACTGTAAGCTTGACCTCTTCGCAAGGATGATCCCAGAGTTTGGGTTGTATCAATGCAAGCATGGATGGCTTGAGAGCCCAACTGAGTTTTTTCCATTCGGGCTGCCCCACCTTGGATAGACACCTGTTTAATTCCTCCAACTTACGAAGGTCTATGATTGACTTTGTTTGTTGCAATTCAAATCCAAGTTCAAATAGACACTTGATTTTTACATCTTCCTTCTGGATGTCCTTTGATTGCTGAAGGATAGCATGGACCTTCCGAGAGAAATGTTGAAAAGTGTAACTAGGTTCGGTCTTCATAATGACTTGTAATTATGAATTTATGTAATGAAGAAGACAAAGATAATAAAATGTATTTTGTAATGCTTGCCTCATCGGTTTCATGAGCAAGGAGCTTTTATTATAGGTCAATGACTTCTTCTTGATGTCTTTAGGAGTTTGTCGTCTTGTCATAAATATAATTTAAGAGTTATGTATATGAAGTGATGTTACACTTGTAAAGGGACAAATTGTTGGTATAATTGTATGCTCCAAGACCTTGTCAATATGCTCCACAAGTCGGCTCAAATATGATGAGAAGTCTCCTTGATCATGTCGGCCTGCACACAGATGATCATGTCAGCCTAGTGTAATGAGACAATCCCTATATATAGGATTGCGACCTCATTGTTGAGACATGGATTCAGACAAGTCTAAGATCACAAAAAGGAATAGTCTGCGGTTTGATGCGAAGAGGAAAAGACAAGTATAGCGAGGAAAGAGGCCTATCCAACGAAGGAAGAGAGATCCTTTGGATCTCTATTTTGGGCTAATAGTCTCGGATATCTGTTTTGGGTCTCACATTGGAACTGCAGTAGGTATCTTGACAACGAGAGACAAGGACCTTGCAAGGAGTGCAAAGAGAAGGTAACTCGGGTCTATTACTTGGATACTATATCTCGGATATCTCAAAACTATACAATGCGTAAAGGAGGCTGCAATCAGTGTGAGCCTCAGTCATGGGTCACCTTGTTTTGAAAAAGCCTTGGGCATATACACAACGTGGAGGAGAAGGCATCACAACTAGGAAAGAAATCTCAGACTAGTGCAACAATGGTACTGGAAGGTAAGTCGAGGAGAATTGTCTATGTGACCAAGGTTAGATCAAGGAAGAAATGATAGAAGGCTAGGGACCAAGCTTCCCTAGGGCTGGTGCACGACAGTGCAGAAAAGAAGTTCATCATAAGGAACCTAGAAGAGCAGTGACAAGGGTCTTGGAGGCATGCTAGTGTTAAGGGTCTGTGTCATGGTTATGGTACTTGTCAATTGATGATCTATAAGAAGAATGATTATCAAGTTTTCCCATCCAAGAGGGAGAGGTTTTGGCCCTGGCTGGAAAGCCTAAATATTGTGTCTCTTGTGCATTTGATAATTCACTTGAATGAATGAATGAATGATATTTTAACGTCCACGAGACTAAAAAATTAAAATAGTCTATGGGACTACCAGCTTCCTTGTTTTTAACCTTCTGTAATTCAATCCTTTTCTTACTCAAATTGATGATGAGTTGACCCAACCTTCTAACAGTTCCCTCACTGAAAAGACAATGCCACGGAATTGATGCTAACATACTTCGGTAACTGTCCCTGATATCTCTGAAAGCATCACATTCCAAAATGAAATGTTTTTTCTGATTCCACTGCCCATAAGTGAAAAAAGTACATACCCTTTCTTCCCAAGCTTCTTTAGGTCTCTTCCACAGTCCCGTTTCACACCGAAGTTGATGTGAGTTAGTTCTTAATTGAGCAATAATAGCCTTTTCTCTCCACGGAATGCTAGCTCCAATGTACTCTTTTTGTTGGACATCACAAGTGGGGTTGAATCTCTGAACATAATACTTCTTCTTTCTACCCAACTCTTTTCCCCATATACCCTTACGTAACTTCTCCAACACAAAATTCTTTAACTCCTTGCTATTTGTGGGACATGCATTAAGGTAAATATTCCATTTTTGCATCCATTTGTTGTTTTGTCTCATCCATGATTTCTTTCTTTCACTCATACCTTCATTGAAGATAACTTTCGGCCATCTACCTCCTCCCATTTGCTCAATTCTTTTTAGATACCTTATAAGACGCACCATGGCAATTGCTTCGATGGGAGCTGCCCCTGTTTCACTCAACATTATCTCATAGGGAACCAAACTTTTTATTTTGAACTTGCTCATGATCAAGCGATTTTGAATTTTTTCAATTTGTTTCCATTTTGAAACAGGGATGTTGCTAGCCCACAATTCACACCCATATAATAGCACTGGACAAACTAGGAGTCCAAAAAGTACTTTGATCGTGTTCCAATCCCATAACTCTGCCTCTCTACATCTCTATTTTGAAGTGCATATAATGCTTTCCACCCTCCTGAAATTCTTTTCTTTCTGCAATCCTCCTAATTAAGCTTGTTGTTGAAATCGATCTCGAGGTACTTGTATTCATTTACTTCTTCAAGAATGTTGCCTTCAAAGAAGAACGTATGCTGGCTTTGCTTCCTTTTATTAGAGAAAATCATTATATTGGTCTTACTTGTATTGACTTGCATCCCCACTGCTTCACAAAAATGCTTAAGGGCATATAGGTGCATCTGCAATCCATGGGCCGATTTAGCAACCAACACAAGATCGTCGACATATAGAAGAAGCTTTATCACAAACTCCCCCAATCGAACACCATCCCCACCTTGCAAATTTAGCCACTCTTCCAGTTTGTCAATATATAAACCAAAGAGGGTAGGGGATAAAGGGCAACCTTGCTTGACTCCGATGTCACTTCTAAAACTTTCTGAAATGCGTGCTGAAGTTCTAATTTTGACTTTCACCTCTTCATAAAGCCTATGGACAACAACTCTATATTGTAAAGGAATTTCAAGTTCTTCCATTCTACGCCACAACTTATCTCTAGGGACCATGTCAAATGCCTTTTTGAAGTCAACAAAGCAACAAATTTCTTCTTCTTTGCTCCCCCAAACCTTTTCAACAATGTGTCTCAGCGTGATACCATGATCTATTGTAGAATGCTTTGGCCTAAAACTTGCTTGCCCTTTTTCCCTCTTTTCTTTTACTTCTGCCCACTTACTGATTCTATTTTCTACCATGCCACTAAAAAGATTTGCAAACAAAGGATTGATCATAATGGTTTTATAGTTGGAAGGATTATTAATGTCTCCACTTTTAAAAAGGGGAATTGCTAGACTAGTTGTCCAATCCCTTGGGAATCCTTGCTGAATGACGTTGTTGAATATTTCCATGATGTGCGGTGCCAAAATGTTCATTCCCCACTTTAGATATTATGCTTGAAGTTCAACCAAGTCCTTTGCCTTCCCTGTTTTCAACTTTTTAATTCCTGCCTCCACCTCATGTACTGTGAAAATCTTTGTAGATGTGTTGATCCTGGGAGGAGGCTCAACCTCTAATTCTTTTTCATAGAGTTGTCTTGCATAGTCAAACCACTGAGTGGCTGTAATATTATTTTCAAATTGCTTCTTCCTTGGTTGAAGTTCCTGCCAAAAACGTTTTGGGTTATTCTTGCCTAGATATATCAACTCTTCCCGCCTTGTTTGCATGAACTCATATTTTTTCTCTTTTAAAACCTGCTTATATAACTTTACATTCATCTTCCCCTCTCCTTCCTTTTTCAAGGTTCTCCTTGCCATTTTGCATTCCTCATCAAACCACGCATTCACAGGAAAACAATTTGATTCTGATTTCCTATTTTTTGCTCTTTTGCACTTCTCAAGTGCACCTTGGATTATATTTGTTAACTCATGGCTGTTGAGGCTTTGGGGACCAATTTTCTCCTTCTGAATTGATCTCCTCAACTTTGTTTTGAAGATAGTGCAATTTTCTTGTGTTAGAAGAATTTTGCCCCTTGATGCTGATTGTTGAGAACATTGGGTTTTCCTCCTATTCTAAAGAACGTAATAATCTAACGAAGATAAGATCTAAGTAAAGAAGTATAATGGAATCACAAGTAATTATCATGAAAGAGAATTTGAATTAAACGCCCTCATGGCTTGTTGTTCTACTCTTGCTTTTGATCTGTAAGTTGTTTCCATTTTTGATCCGCACAAGCATTGTAGTCCAGAGGACCGACTGATGTGTTACCATGTCGATTCTTGAGGTGCTTCCAAAAGTAACATGATGACATTATGGCTTAGCCTTCTTTCTCTCTCCTAGGGTTTCTTCCCTCCTCTTCTCCTCCTTTATATATATATAATCCTCTTTTTTTTACGAAATACAAATAAATACCACTGTAAAATTCTTGAGATAAAACAAAGAAAAATTCCCCCAACTCTTTTAACATCCAATCCTGAAATTAGGAGAAGCATTTAATACTCCGCTCAAATGTGTAAGCCAAATAACCATGAAATGATAATAAAATGGCAGAATACGAGTTATGCCAATCCAACCATGGCAAACAATCACTGCGCCCGTCTTATAACTCCACTTTTTTTTTCCTGCAATAATAACCCTTGAACCAATGCAAAAGATTATCCTTTCAATTAACGAAAAAAAATAAACCAACAATTTCTTACACACAACTTCTAGCGACCCGTGATATCCATGAGATATCTTTGCTAGGAATTTCAATGTTAAACCCCGGTGCCTAAATTAGAAATTGCACAGGTTGACCATGAAGATATTAAAATAAACATAATTAAAATATCAAAGACATAAGCACAACCGAAATATGGTGGAAAAGGCTTCACAAGCCTTAATATATTGTATTCCTCTGATGTAAAATAATGATAATGATACGAATATAAATTACATCAAGATAATGTCTCAAGATAGTGCGTCTATGTTGGACGCAATCACTTTGGTGGAGTGAATATTTCAACCACACACTAATCTAGGAGCCTAACTAGATGGATAGAATCTCTCAACCAACTAGACCTAAACAGACTCCCTAGTTTGAGGAACTAACTCAATCTAGAAAAGTAGGAATAAATCCAACTTTTACAATTTTAATTATTTTGAATATTTTGGACTTATTATTGTTTCTATGAGAGTGTGAGGTTAACATTCCCCCCCTCAATCATAAGTCAAAAGTAAGAATTTGGTAACATCTCCAAGTCCTCATGTTGAAACAGCTGAGTTGATCCTCAATGAAAAACTGCCTAAAAAACCTCCAAAACAGGATGTCGAAAAAACTCCAATCTGAAGAGAACAAACCATGAAACATGAATCCATCCTTGAAAGTTGCTTGACAACTCCATCAAATGCCAAGTTGCAATGCAAAAGGATCCATCTGTCCTTTGCTTGGTCCACTGACCATCAAAGTGAACAAAAGAATGTCCACAAATGCTCTCAATAGACATCCTAATCGCTTGTCCACTCACAAAGTTTTGCTGACGCCCACTGGTATATTTGTTGAAGTTGAGATTCCCAATCGCTTTCCCACTGGAAAATTTGACGATGCCCACTGGCTGTTTTGACAAAGCCCACTAGCTGTTTTGACGAAGCCCACTGGCTGTTTTTGATGATGCCCACTCACTGATGTGTTGATGATGCCTTCCACTGGCAAATCTGTTGATGTTGTTGAAACTTCTAGTCTGACAAGCACCTTCAATTCCATTATCTTTTCCCCCCTTTTGTCAGCTGAAAGGAGAGACAATCATCTGCATTTGATTTCTGAACTCCCCCCCCTTCAGATGTAGGAGAGTTTCACTGTTGTATTCTCTCTTTCAGGTGCACGAGAGTACCATCTTCATTTGACTGTTGGCTGCAATAAGTGAGATTGAATTATGTGGTAAAACTTATACAATCGTTTGATTGTTGACGACCATTCCCAAGGATCAATGCATACATTGATCTTCAATCTGACTAGTTGGTTTTGTTTGCAACATCTCTCTGATGAGTGATTCTCCGCTTGCCACAATGGTGACAAGGATGGAGATCAAAACAATGATCTTCCATATGACTTGTTCTTTGACAATGTTTGCATTTGGGTTTTTCTTCAACTTTCTCATGGCTTTCTGATGTTACTTGATCAAGAAAACTTGCATTGATGAACTTGATTGGCTTTGAATAATCTAGGATATGCAAGTTGTTGTCATTTTTGTCATATCCTAAGCCACACCGATTTTTGTTGCATTGTATTTCTTCCCACTACTTGATGATTGGCTTGGAAGAAGAAAGTTGAACTTGATCATGGAGAACTTCTACATTTGAAGTTGTTTGGATGAGTGGCTTGGAATTATCATCTTCTGAATTTGTATTGTTGAAAGGTTTTGAAACACGTCCCTTTTGCAGCAACACATCTTGTTGCAGTTGTGATTCTAGTTGAAGAAACTCAATTGTCTCATGTGCCTGATGTAGATGCATTTTAATGTCAACAAGAGTCGCTTTGTTGATTTTCACCATGTCTTCAGTAGTGGATAGGATCAGATTGTTAAGAACCTGTAACAACTGAATGTTTTTCTCCATGTGAACTTGCTCGCTTGAACTCACGCTCGCTTGATGTCTTGAACTTGTTCACTTGCACTTCGCACTTGTTTTTTTCCTTCATGCTCGGTTGAACTCGCTCACTTGATTTAACTTCTTTGCAAGAGATCAACTTTTTCCACTTGCTTGATAAAAAAGTATTGGGTGTCAGGTTCAACCGAGAATGCACCCTTTCAATTCAACTCAATTTGATTTGAATTTGATTACAAGTTAACTTACAAAAAATAAGATTATTTGCAAGTTACACAAAGACCAATTGTTGTTGATGTGGATGACCTCTTTATTAGCTTGATTATGTGTTGTAGTTGCTCAATTGCGTGTGCTTTGCTTGTTTGTGCTTGATTATCCTTCCTTAAATGTTCTTTGCAGCTATTTAGTTACAGGTGCTTTGATTAATGTGCTTGTTTTCATTCACTTGATTTGAACTTCATTTATGTGTTAGATGAGGGAATTGTAGTGTCAAAACATGCAGAATCATTCACTACACAAGATGTACCTAAGATCCCCTTATTCAATTTTAGGCGGATCTAGGACACAATCACAAAAAAAAATGATATCTTTATTATGCTTGATACAATGTTCGATTCTCTTTTCAATAGCCTTTGTCATGATACATGCATTTAGCTTATAACTCTCATTTTCATACACAACCACTTATACATCAAGGACTTCTAAGTTTTTCTTGACTTGGACAATGACTCCTTAACCCCATATTAAAATTTTACAAAGCTTTCATACCATGACATCATAATTGAGGGAAATGAATTCATAAAGTGAAAGAAAGCCCAATTGTTTTTAAACATAGTGTCCCCAAAATTCCTCCATACTTTGACTCAATGCCATGACTTCCAACTTGAAGTAATAACCAAAAGAAGGAAAACAATACCTTAATGAATTTGCCACATCCTTTGTTTTTGCATGTGGGCACGTCCTTTTGTTGCAACGTTGAGTTGTACTCTAGCTGATGGTTCCTCTTCAAACCGTCTATGCCCGATCTGCCATCCAAATTCTCAACTCTCAATGGCGACCTTTAGTCTTTTTACGTGTTACAAATCTGTCCTACAACTCAATCTCATCATTAAAACATTGATCTGTGCCTTGCATTAATTAATTTAATTTCAGATGTAATTCTTCTCCTGCAATTATCAATGCCAGAATTGCAGGTTTATTTTCCTGATTTGGTCTGTCGACTCCAGCAACATGTGATCAATTCTAGCAATATGTAATTAGAGCTTGCAACAGTTGTAACTGTTGTCAATTGTGCGGACCGTTCTGCACCACTTCTCCAGTCTTCGTTGAAAGCACTATAAAATAGAACAGAAAAGAACAAAGAGAGTGATACAATAACCACTGCTCTACTGCAATGGTTATATGCTTTAGAGTAGCAGGTGAGCTTTGAGTCAGGAAATACGCTTGTGTACAAGTATTTTGTGTGTGTGACCCTTTATGTTACAGACAAACTGAACTTTGAGTTCCTATAACGGGATTGATATATGTAAAGTAAGGGTATGGCCATGATAGCCACACCACTCATAAAAGCTTTGAGGCTAATCAACAACCACAACCTCTTGACCGATGGGAAAAGAAAAGGAACAACGCATGTTTAGCTTCAACGGGTGCAGTGAATGAAAGTATCCCGGCCGCTGCAAAACCATGTGACAGGAGCCTATGTGATCATACTCCATTATAATCAATGCCATAAAGCACAAGGATCAGATATCTTATCCAGGAGGATCAGGGTGGTCATCGGTTACGATGCCAGTGAAGGTCCAATTGCTATGATCTCACGCAATTCCAGATCTTTGACAAGTTGGGCGGATGCAAGGCTCAATAATGATTTCCATAGCGATCAGAAGCGATCTTCATAAGCTCAACACTGATAATTTATGCAGTGATTTCAACAGCATCAACCATTCGTGATGTATACAAAACACAACTCATCGCTCCACACTGCAAACTTCCACGTGGGTTTTCATGAACATCACAATACCGCCAAGTCTTCACACAAACAGCAAGTCTCTTTTCCATAGCGCAACTCAACACGCAGGCAACATGCAATTTTCCATTTGATATCTTCCACTACGCAGAATTTAGTATGGTGGCGTCTACACATCACACAGGTCGATTCGCAACATCCTCTATACAACTTTGCTCTCCAATTCCAAACAAAAAACCCTCTTGAGAGCAATGATTGCAAAACTAGAAAATGCCTCCACAGGCAGCAATATAACAATAAATTACTGCTAAAGGAACATATCTACATTCGATGATTTAAACGGTGGCTGCCCTTAAATACAAAATATTTCTCCTTACCCAGTAGCTCGAAATGGGGACTCTCTCACTCTCCTAAGGGTTTTATTCCTGCAAAGCAATCACCTTCGTTGCCGCTGTGCCAATCCGCAGCTTCAGCAGGCCTTAGAAAGAAAACAAAATTGTTTTGGTAGAGTCACATTCGCAAAACGAAGGAAATACAGTTTCTTCCCAATGCCTCTCTGAAATAACAAATGCTTCAGCGTCGAATGCTTCGCTGAACTCATTGACATCAATCCTCTCCAGTTGTAGATTTTCAGGTGAATGCTCATTCCAGATCTACAGCCAGCCATCAAGATAATCCAGATTGGAATTTACTAGATCGGATAGGTTAAGCTTCCTTTGACTTGCTTAATTTACAATCTGATTTGCACCAGCTGAATCACTCCAACCGCTGAAGAAAAAAATAAGCATTGACCCTCTGTAATAATTTAGATCTGGAATAGATCTCTCAGATCTCGACCTCCGACACAGAAAATATGCTTCTGCCTTTTGCTTTCGCTTCTGTCGCCACCTCTTATCATTAGAAATTCCACGTTGGCTTGGGATCCGATTGATGGCTCGCGGGCAGAGAAATCTTTTGAAGGCTAGCTCACAACAATCACTCCACACGAAACAATCTCCATATCTACACATACATACACACCTAACTCTCACAGTTGTGAAAACAAAATTCACAACCAAAAAACAATACACCTATACTAATATCTGTACATAAACAATAACACTAAAGGCTCTCTCACATTTTCCTGGCCCTCCCATGAAGGAGTATTACTTCGATACCACAATGAAGATATTAAAATAAACATAATTACAATATTAGAGACATAAACACAACAAAAATATGGCAGAAAAGGCTTCACAAGCCTTAATGTATTGTATTCCTCTCATGTAAAATAATGATAATGATATAAATATAAATACATCAAGAGAATGTCTCAAGGTATTGCATCTATCTTGGACACAATCACTTTGGTTGAGTGAATATCTCAACTATACACTAATCTAGGGGCCTAACTAGTTGGAGAGAATCTCTCAACCAACTAGACCTAAACAAACTCCTTTTTGAGGAACTAACTCAATCTAGAAAAGTAAGAATAAATCCAACTTTTACAATTTTAATTATTTTGAATATTTTGGACTTGTTATTGTTTTTATGAGAGTGCGAGGGTAACATACCAGAAGTAGTGAACAAATAATAGGGTCATTGGGGCGCGCTTAAGAGGCTGGAAAGAAATGTAGCAAACGAATGCTTGCGCTGAATCCGCGACAAAGCCAAGTTTAGTCCAAAAATTGGAACAATAGTCCTTTATCAGAAAATTCGCCTACCACAAAAACTCAATTGGAAAACCACAGAGGGCAGTTGCTCATCCAAAAAATAAACACTCAGGGTAGCTGTTCTGACACCAGGCTTAGCCTGCTCTGACACCAGAGTTGACAAGTTCTGGAAAAGGGTGGTAGGAGTGAACAATTCAATTTGAAAGAATACATGGGCCGATCACATGTTCTCAAAATCACATGCATAATTTTCTGTGGAGACATTGAGACATTGTAGAAGTTGTTAAAACCTCTTAAAATCATTTGCCTTCATGAAGGGAAGGTTCTTCCAAAACATTAAGAGCATAAGACGTACACCAAAAAATTCATTGTTGTAGTGGATGAAAAGTTCTATAGAAATAACTTCGAGGTATGACCGAGACATGATGAGAAATTGCTAGAGGATTTATTTTGACCGGAGGACAGTATATTTATTTCCAGGATAATGAGAAGACAGGTACAGAGTGTTTAGGCAGAGAAACAACAGATGATAGGACTGAGGGAATGTCAGAGCAAGGTACAGGAGTGGCCAAGCATTTCAGGACTGCTCAGAGTGGCAGATCTGACCAATTTAGAGAGGCAAGTTTGAGCAAAACCTGCTCTGATTCCACTGTTGGAATGCACAACCAAAATTAAAGAATATGCGTGAATTACATTATTGTTCAAAAAGTTGTTACATATAAATACATGGAGTGACAGTTGGATTCATCTTCCAAGGTCTCTTGGACTCCATTGGCTGTTCATATTCCACACCCAAAACCCTTAGCAGAGTAGGTGTCCAACATCTTCATTACTTATGTATTTGTTTTGCTTTTGCATGTTAGACCTTCCCGAACCCAACACTCGATATTTGGTTCTCAACAATTATTAATTGAATGAATATACAACTAGATTCCTAACACAAAAAATATAGCAGAAGCAAAAAAAAAATACCTGATTTGAATCACACACATAAGTAATTTTTTTTCCAATCAACAGTTCTTCATTAATAAATTAATCACATAACTTACTTGGGCTCTTGCCTTGGGATAATGGCCCAACTGAGAAAATACAAATTACAAACCTGATCACCAGCCTCTCTACAGTCTCTTGGACCCAACACACGCTTGCTGAGAAGCCTCTCTCAATCTTGAGCTGTTGTTGTGTCTTAGCCTCAACACTTAGGCTCAATTTATAACTTTCGTAAGCTAAGATTGACAGCAAAAATTAGCTCATCAATTTAATTGAAGATAAGTGATTTTACTTTAGTTAACTATCCTATCTTTATCTTTCTTTAACTCAAGTACACGTCATCAATTTAGCTTGCTTTACATGCACATCTCATGCATGTCACATGCGACACATCTGCATGCGTGCAACTCACTTGCACTCTCTGCACGTACATGCAAGCTTCTAAAGAGGCAAATCAAGGTCCTTCTAGTCAAGACATAAGACTAGAAGTACCTTCCGAGCTACAAATCTCAACATTGCAATTACAGTATATTGCTTAATATGGATTGCGCTTGACTTTGTTTGCGATAGGCAAACGTGCAGTTCATCCTTGGTCATAGAAACATGATTAATTGTTCCGCAACAAACATCAACATTTTTCAAGGGTTGTTTTCAAACATGCTACTAAATAGCCTAAAATGTCTGTAAAATTGCTTTCTACATGTATCAATGGCAATATTTCGTGGTGGAGCACGTTCCATTTCAATCTGCCATTTTTTCCTATGCAGTTTTTTAATATCACAAGTTAAACTTTCTTGTTACAGTCATTTGGTGTACTCCCTGTTGTACAATAGTGCAACCATTTCCCCTTAACCAACTTAATTTTAGGTACATACAATCACTGTACTACTGCAAAGAGCACAGGAGAATAAGAACAAATACATTCATTAACTAAATAAAAGGAAGAAGATGCAAGATAAAACAAGTATGATAACCATATGGTCACCATTTCACCTATTAAATATCAGTCAGCAAGGCTGGAACGATAATGTGTATACTCTGTCAAGTGCCATAGATGCCCATACATCAAGATATGCTGCGACACTCAGCAAACCAAATACATACTACTGCAACTTGGAAGGAGAACCGCTGTCACCTAGGCTCCGACTCCCCTGCTCTTCTCAGATGACGAAGGGTCACCTATAGTGGGGCTTCTCTAAAATGATTATACACTAAAGGCTACGAGTTTTCAGAACAATGTAGGTTAGCAAATCTTTTGTTGAGTGTGTGTGCGTGTGTAAATTTCTGATCTTGATAGGATGGAATCTCTTCTCAATAAATATCATATAACAAATAAACACTCTGCCCAATCATTTATGTCAGTCATCCATGAATATATGGGGCGTATCTCATATTAGTGAACATCTGATGCAAATTGGTCCCTTATAGATCTACCTTTCTAACAGAGATTTCAGGCATTGAGCACATTCTTTTGAGCAGGTAATGTTCAAGGCTCAAGCTGTAGGAAAATACACAGGAAATGAATGGTTGATATTGTGATGCCTTTCTGTGTTCCTTCAGATCAGCCTGTGTGCTTTTAATTTCTTTTAAGTAGAAGCCATTAAGACAGAATCGGAAACTGGATATATAAGATAGAATTCAGTAATTTCCAATAGCAAGAGTGTTGCTAATGAAGTTTCCAGCTTGCGGTTTCCTTTCTAAAACCAATCAACAAACATCCAAATGATAGGCTAGTGTGCATGCTTCAACATATAAACATAAAAATGATAAAGTTTTAGTGATAGATGAAAAGGAATCATTCATACATCTCATCACACATGCGGTATGTATCATGGAAGTTTTTGAGATGGGAATGAAATGCAATGTTTTGTTTTAAGATCGAAAAGAAGACAATTGAGAGACCTGTTGAAATTCTGATGTTCTATGTTGTAACAATCACTTATTACAAAACTTCTTTATGTTGCAATATTAGATAAACAATTGTAGATAGAACATAAATCAAATGCACAATAGAAGACAGCTAAAAACAAAATGAGACACACAGAATTTAGGTCCAATGACCAGGGAAAAACCCAACCAGATTATTTTTCTATTAAAAATCAATTGTTCAGCAGAGATACAAAGTACAATGAGAGATCAATAGAATGAGTAAGTTCACCCAAATCTGAACAAGCTGTAGCGTGAATATCACTGGTTGCAGCAGCAGATGCACACACTAAATCAACTTTCCCTTCCATTGAATCAAAACTGAAACTAATGTTCTATGTTGTAACAATCACTTATTACAAGACTTCTTTACGCTGCAATATTAGACAAACAATTGTAGATAGAACATAAATCAAATGCACAATAGAAGACAGCCAAGAACAAAATGAGACACAAAATTTAGGTCCAATGACCAGGGAAAAACCCAACCAGATTCTTTTTCTATTAGAAATCAATTATTCAGCAGAGATACAAAGTACAATGAGAGATCAATAGAATGAGTAAGTTCACCCAAATCTGAACAAGCTGTATCGTGAATATCATTGGTTGCAGCAACAGATGCACACACTAACTCAACTTTCCCTTCTATTGAATCAAAACTGAAACATTGAAGCACTGTATCAACCTTGGCTCACCAAGTTTTGCTCTTACTCTCCAAGTCTCTCTCTCACAATCTTCTTCAATTCTCTCCAACTTTCCCTCAAGTTCATCTTCTTCTTTCACAATGCACAAGTAGTGAGGGGAGAAAGAATGAGGCACACATATATAGGAGGAGCAACGAATCCATGCCATAAAGGAGGAGTAACTCACTTGCTAAGAAGGAGAGTAACATATGTCCATTTAGGAAATGTAACTCATGCCATTAAGAAGGTACACATGCCTTTGTAACTTATTCTATTAAGAAGGAGAGTGTAACATATGCATTAAAGAGTGCATAAGAGGAATCTTTCATGACATGCTTTAATGAGAGCATAAGAGAGTGTAAGAGGAATCTTTTATGACGAGCTTTTATTGAGTGTAAGAGCATTAATGAGAGTGTAAGAGGAATATGCCATGCCATTAATGAGTGTAAGAGAACATTATTTAGAGCCATGACCTTTTATTGAGTGTAAGAGCATTAATGAGAGTGTAAGAGGAATATACCATGCCATTAATGAGTGTAAGAGAACATTATTTAGAGCCATGAGCTTTTATTGAGTGTAAGAGCATTAATGAGAGTGTAAGAGCCATGCCATTAATGAGTGTAAGAGAACATTATTTAGAGCCATGATTGAGTGACTTGAAATTCCTTTTAATAATAATAATATCATAAAAATGATAATTATAATATTGATGATAAAATATTAAGTCAAGATTGAACTATTAGAATTGATTAATGATAAGAAGTGATTTTCCATCAACAATACTTGATTACCAATTGATGCAAGGTGATTTACTATCCTGAGACTTTCTAATATCGTACTTTCTATTTTTAGAAATTTTATTTTTAGACTTTCTATTTTTAGAATTTCATCCCTGAGCTACCAATTTTCAACAAGACCAACTTTCAAATCTAAGTGAGATGAGGAATGATGAGATAGCTCCAATCTTAAAATCTCTCAAATTCAATTAGGAAACCAGTATACCAACAAAACATGAAATCTATTAAACAGTCATAATGAATTTCATTGTTTTATTTCATCAAACAGTTCATGCACAGTCTATGACAACACTTAGATTCTTTAGGTTAGATACCCAATCCGTAGAGCTTATAATTATGGTTTCAACTCTATAATACAAAACGTAATTGATGGATGATATGCAAATGGGAAGGTTTCACATACATTTGCTTAAATGGTTAGATAAGTCCCATACATCTCTGATCATGGCTGAAGATACATGCGTTATTCCTCAAGGAACCAGAATTCAAACTACCTATCACTGCTCGTATGTAATGCAGTGATTTATGAGATGTCTCATGTTGATTTTTGGGTAGCATCCGATGTGCTCTAGCTCCAAAATTTTGTGGATGGGCTAGAACACATGAGATCTCCAAGACCCATAAATTGTTTTGAGAAATTCCACTCGGAGTGAAAGATATTCAAATAATTAATTATTTTTAATGGAGCCTAAGTTAAAACTTAGGGAATTAAAATAATTAAACATGTGGATGAGAAGCTTCTAAGTTACGAGGGTCAAGTCTAATTTAATCTTAGCCGTTGATTAAGGATTAGATTACGACTGTTGATTTTTCAACAGGAAAAGTATAAAGGAAGGATTGAGGTTCAGTTGGAGAACACACACAGTGGATGAATCTAGAGATCGAATTCTTCTGACGGAGCAATGCTCGGACGAAGATAAGATCTAAGTGATTCAGTTGCAACGAGGGGCAAAAGCAATTATTGGTCGGAGGACCAAGAGTACGTAGTAGAGCAAGGGCATCAGAGATAGCAGAGGAAGCAAAGCAACCACCAGGAGAGGTGACGCAGGCCCACGCAGGGCTCACGTAGGGGCAACGTAGAGCTTCCGAGAGACAGTCTGAGATTTAGCTAGAGATCAGGGTTTTTGAGCCAGGAGGACTGAAACTCGATTTTTTGAGAGGCAGATCAACGCAGAGAGAAGGTGACGCAAACTTCAACCATCCCCATGTAGGCCTACACATCTATTGCGCAGGGGCAACACAGAGGGAGATGGCATTTCGCCAGTTCGATCTTGGATCAGCCAGGACTTGCAGTGTGAGGTAAAACTCACTATTTTATCTGTCTATCGAGGTTTTTCTCTATTGGGTGAGACAGATTTTGGCACCCTAGTACTCAGAATATTGCTGCTTAATAATGCAAACGCTCAGATCTGTTGCATCGATTTTCCCGCATTGGGTTTTTCTGGGGACAATTGTCCAAAAATAAGTGGGTCCTTTGTGTGATTGCTTCATTTATTTTTCAGTTCTTGATCTGTATATTGGTGTAGGCTGCAATGTATTTGTATTAGAATTTACTGAATAATTCTGTAAATAACTTGTTAAATGAAGAAAACAAGTAAGTAGGATTTTTTTATGTTTAGATTCAAAAAATTTCACATGGTATCAAAGCAATTGCAGATCAAGGAGGACTGAAGCCATCAACGAAAGGACAGAAGAAAGTCTATAGCGGGAAAGCAAATGTCCCGAAAGACAGCGCAGCCCTAGGTTGGAGAGGTAGAGGAAGGGTGATGCAACCACCTGGGAAGGCTCACGCAGAGCCTGCGTCAGCCTGCTAGGGTGACGTTGTAGTTGTAGAAAGCAACGTAGTGGTTGCTGGGTCAGCGCAAAGGCCGTTGAGTCTCAAATTTCTGGATTGCCGTGGCTGGAGGTGCAGTACAATTTCTTCCTGGAGTTGCTGGTGGGGCACTAATTCTGTTGGTGTAGTAGAGGGAAGTAGTTCCTCAGAAGATTTCTTGCCAAGAAGTCTAGATCTAGTGCTGTGCAGCAACAAAGCAAGATCAGAGAGGAGTGTTTCAACATTTGTTAGCAAAAGGATTTCCGTGAAGGAAATTGAAATTCAGAGGGAGCTTGTTCCTTAGAGGGTTTCTATCGCCAAAGAAATCCAGATCCGAGTTTTGCTGGGGCAGCAGCGGAAGAGGGAGAAAGGGACTTGTCCGACACTTAGTTGAGTAGAGATGGTCGTGAATGGATTGAGGGATCAGGACAGGTTGGATGGAGCATCCAACTTTGTGATCTGGAAAGCTAGGATCCTGGCAGTTTTGGATGAACATCGCATCAAGAATCATGCATGGAACACTATTGCTGTTCCGGTTGATGCTGATCCTCTCAAGAAGTATGAGGAGGCTCAGGCAAAAGCAAAATGCATGATCATGGATGGAGTCAAGGATCATGTGATCCCACAAATTGCTGAGAAGAACACAAGAGGGGAAATGTGGGAGGCTTTGACCACTATGTACCAAGGATCTTTCGTCCAGTGAAAGATGTTGCTTGAGAACCAGCTGAGATTATTTCAGATGCAGAAGGGAGAAGAGATCAATCACTTTCTCATCAAATTGCAAGGGATTTGAGATCAACTAGCTTTCATAGGGGCTACACCAGATGGTGGACTTATGGTCAGGACTACCCTAAATGCAGCCACTAAAGACTGGGATAATTTTGTCTAAGGTATTTTGGGTAGGGCTGTTCTTCCAAGCTGGGAAGAGATGTGGGCAGCTCTTCGACAAGAAGAGATCAGACGGTGGACCAAGGCGAGAAGCAGCAGCAAAGGGATCAAAGTCAAGAAGGAGGAAGAGGAAGATGCGACTCTCGCATCGAAGGGACAACAAGGGCATCAGAGAAGGAAGAAGAAGGACCTCTTGAATGTCAGATGCTTCATATGTGGGGAATTGGGGAATGATGGATGCAACATGAGCGCTCATGCACCCAAGAAGTGGGGCGATATGGAGCTGTAGATCAGCTACAGTTTAGAGGGGCAGGATCCTTGTGGTGCCCAAACTCTTGGATCACATATGACTATGGGAGCCCTTAATGACAGTAGCAGAATGACAGGTGTCAGTTGGTGTGCGGGATGATGGAGCTACAATGGCAGAGCTAGAGCACAAAAGTCTGAAGCAGCACAAAGCTGAGGCAACAACAATGTAGCAGTGCACAGTGGTGCAGCGCAGTGCAGAGCAGCAACAACATCGTAGTAGCATCAGAGGGTCAACGCAGAGTAGCAGAAGAGGAAACTTCAGCATCAAGGTGCATCTAGGCTGACCAGTATGTCAGTATTTGGGATGTCTTTCACTTGCTTAACTCTTAGCAACTGAGTTGCAGTGCAACAATTAGCAGTGGTAGTGCTATGGGTAGCATGATGCAACATTTTGAGAGGGAGTTGCAGTACAGATGTAGCAGTGACAGTCGCAGAGTCATGGGCAGCAGTACAAATTGCAGCAGCGCAGTGGATGAGGGGTAGCAAGCTGAGCATCAGCAGCACAAAGGACCGATGTCGTGGATCAGGGTGATGCTTCTGGTGAGAAGTATTGCTAGAGCACATTCCTCGCTAAGAGGGATTGTTGATTTTTAGGTAGCATTGGATGTGCTCTAGCTCCGAAATTTTGTGGAGGGCTAGAACACGAGATCTCTAAGACCTATAAATCGGTTGGAGAAATTCCACCCAGAGTGAAAGTTATTCAAATAATTAATTATTTTTAATGGACCCTGTTGACCACACTTTGTCAACGACCCCATAGCAGTACACCCCATTTTTTCAAATGGGATTCATCATGTTCGACATGTTCACGCCATTCAGATTTCATCATTAGTCGACAATTTTATAAATGATGTAAACCTATTCTGCATGTTTATTATGTAACTGATCTAAGTAAGACCACTATGTATGTAACAACCTAGGTAAGCCTAGTATTTTGGTGATGATTTCTATCCTAGGTGGTTTTTTGTCTCACTGATTCATTTGTGTTTCTCGACACAAGTGATCGGCAGAGTTTTCCCCTCCAGCTTCACCCCAAAGCTAGGGTGGATTTTTTCATCAAGATGCTAAGTGAGTCCTAGTGTTTTTTATCGAGTCTTTGTAAAAGTAGTTTGGGAATAATCCTAGCTAATTGGCTAGATTATTTTATTACAAACTGCTTGGTCTACTAGATCATGTTTTGAGTCGCAGAATTGGATAGCTACTTGAGGGTCTATACGAATGGGTATTCCCCTTTTATGTGTCTAAATGTATCTATCTTATGTAAAGAGGGTTGAAAAATAATTAAATCCCCTCTCAGTGAATTAATTAAATTTTCTGGCCAAATTAAATTAAAAATCCTAAGCCAGAAATTTAATTAATTTTAAGTCCTAGGTGAGTTAAAATTCTTCAAAAGAAAAATTCGTGGGTCCTCGAAAAATAATTTTTTAAAGGTCCCAGGCCAAGAGAATATTGAGAATTTCAAGAAATTGGACCCTTGGGCCTTGGTGGTTAAGTCAAAGTCAAAATTTTGAGGTAATTAACTCAAAAATATTATTTTTGAGTTAATTAAAATGGAATTAAATGGTAAATTTGAATTTCCTCAAAATTATAATTTCGGAAGGCCGATTTAATCACGATTTTTTCGGAAGGCCGATTTAATCGGCGATTTTTTGGAAACAATCGAAAAGTGCGATTTTTTTGGTAAAAATCGTGGGCCCATCAAACAGCAACCCTATAAGTTCAAAAATTGATTTTTTTTTGTCATTTTTGCAGCCCTCTCATTTTCCTGACACACCCTGTTGGCAGTTAATGGTAATGTTAAATTCTTAAAGTAAAAGTGATATTTCCTTTATTTTTCATTTTCATCCTTTTACTTAAATTTTTAACATTACCATGAAATGACTCGGGATGTTTAAGAGTAGTTTCGACCTCATTTGATTTCATATGGAGAAACTAGAATTTTAGATTTCACTCAAAATTCAGCAGACTTAATGGTTTTCAGGGTTTCATGGTTTGGGGATTTGCATTGTTTCCATTTGGTTCTATTATGTGTAAGGGTATGAGATTGGCATTTGATCAAGAGTATGAAGTCCTTTAAGAACCTTGATGTTGGTGGCATTGATTGTTGAACTTTGTTGATGTTGGTGGTATTGATTGTTGAACTCCCCTACTGTGGTCTTAACAAGAATGTACCCTTCACTCAAAGGAAAACAACTGGTTAGGCATGTTAATCTTTTTCTACCGCATTTTAAGGTTGAGGAGATGAACCCTTCACTCAAACCAAAATAATTGGTTAGGCATGTTAAAATTTTTCAATTTCTATCATGTTATAAGGTTGAGCAATCCAAGTCTGAAGACTTTGAGCTAGATGATGTTTATGTATCTCTTGTTGATGATCCCATTTCTAGTAGCGATGAATCAATGATGAATTTCATGAGGAGGAGGAGGAGCAACAGCAGGAGGAGGAGGTGACACCACCTACCCCTGCTACCGGTAGAGGACGTGGTCTGCGTCCTTTAGCTCCTGGTGCTTCAGGATGTGGAGCACAACAGAGTCCATTGCCAGCCCCGCCAACTTCTTCGTCTAGAGGGAAAGCTGTTACATTTTCTCGCAAGAGGGGCAAAGGAAAGCAATAGTATAGGTTATTTGGTGCATTCCTTTGTATATAACATTATGACTCATGATATGAGATACATTATTATATTTTTTGTTGATATTTTGAGGTTGAGTTGAGACTCAGGACTTAGTATTCAGGACATGATTCACTATTATGTGTGATGTAGCACTAGACATGATATTATACATCTTATATATTAGTTTTTTTTTCATATTAATGTGTCAATGCATTTATTTTATGTTGTGGGTGCTTTAGATATTAAAAAAATTGAAAAAAAATGAATATTTTTGTATGTGCCGATTTTTTTACGATTTTTTCCGATTTTTTCCCCTCGCCGATTTATCCCTGATCGCGATTTTCAAAACATTGGTAGAGTAATCATGGGCACAGGTATCTTGCTTAGGTTACTGGATCTAGGGTAAGAATATTAATTGGATCGAGTTAGCATTTATCTCCAACTCTTGAAAATTTTATGTTTTATCACTATTTCTCTATTAGTTTAACAATTTAACTTTAAGTGTGCAGAAATTTTCCGGATTCAGAATTGGGTGTTTGGGGAAGTCCTAGTTTGGACCAGCTGACTCCCAAGGAGATAAGATCTGAAGAGCCCTCCGGATATAATTCCCCGGGCTTATCTTAAATTCCGTTTTTGGCAGGGTTCTTCTTAGGGCTTGTGCCTCTCTCTGAATTTATCTTTTTTTGAATTGTGCTAATGGTTTTAAATCTGGCCACAAGGGCTCTTGATCTGTAGAATAGCACTGTAAATTTGTAAATATCGTTATTTTTAACTCACTAGTGTTTTGGGGTTTCCTGTGCATATTTCTGGGTTTGCTGGTTTCTGGTTTTGTGCAGGTTCTATTGGGGGATTTCTTAGAAAATTTTTCAGATCTGAGCCAGATCTAGGCCCTGGAGGGTAAGATCTGGTCTCGGGATTGAATCTGGTTGCAGATCTGGGCTTGATCTTGCCTCAAGGTTTAAAATTGCAGATTTAAAAAATCTTAAATTTCTGTAGAAACGAAAAAATTTCAAATTTAAATATTTTTATGCATCAGCTGCATGTGTCTTTCCTCTTCTCTGTCTGCATTGGTGTTTTTCTGCTGCATTTTCCAGATCTCCATCCGCTGCTTTGAAAACCCTTCACGCTTTCCACATTTTCCCATTCTATTTCGTAGCTCGTCCATTTCCTTTCTCTACGTTGCCATCGATCCATTCTTTACGCTACCTGCATTTTCTGTCCCTTTTCTCCACGCTGTCCATACGCATTTGCCATTGTCCGATCTCCAGTTTTTCTGCGTCTCTTTCCTCTCTGCGACTGCATTTCCATCCGTCATTCTTCCTCCTCGCTGACTGCTCTACGGCTATTCCATTCCTTCCACATCGCATTGCCTTGCTGCTGGCCCTCATCCTCCCCATCCATTTTCTGCATCTTCCATTATTTTGCCGCTGCCAAACCTCTTCGCTGCCCTCTGTTTGCAAATCACCTCCACGTCCAGCAATGCCCGTCCTTCACGCTACCCATCTCCTACGTTTTCTTCATGTTGTCCGCCGTCTCATCCGCACAACCTCGACGACTCCCTCTCGACCTACATAAAACATAATACATAGCACTTGACATAATTTTTTTTTATCACCTCCTTTTTTTAAATTTTTTGTAATTTTCAGTTTAAGCGTATAGCGTAAATTTAGATTTCAAAATCATGACCTTCCACCTTTTTCTTTTAGGTTTGATCAGTTAATTCTTTGTTTTTTTTAAACTTTTAAACTTTTCTATAGTTTTAGATTTATTTTAGATTTTGTATTTTCATTAATTTTAGATTTAGTTTGATTTCTTAACACTTTAATTTCTAACCCTTTTCATTTTTGTAGAGTTTTAGATTTTTATTTTTATTTACTTTTAACTTATGACATTAGCTTTCGTTTTTAGTTTTAGAGTTTTAGGTTTTCATTAATCTTAAAAAATAAAAATATAAAATATAAAAAATAAAAACTTCAAAAATTATGATTCTAACTTTCTTTTGTCTATAGTTAAATTTTTAATTTTTTAAATTTTTTGTATATAAATATTTGTAAAATTAAAAAATTAAAAAAAGAAGGCTCGAAAAATTTTAAATGAACTTTTTAACTTAGGGAAATTTTGTATGTTAGTGGTCTTGGGTCGAAAAGAAAGGAAAAATTTAACTTATTCCATAGTCAAAGGAGAAATTTTAATTTTAATATCTAAAGTTTGACTATAGATTTTTGAATTGGATTTCTTTGGACTTATCATTTAAATTCAGAATTATTGGAAATGTATGGCATTTAAATTCGATGGTACCCTCATGATAATATTTTTGTTTCGAATTTAAATTGTTGGTTCAAAGTACTTTTATGCTTAGCTGTGGTTGATGATTGTTTAATGAGCTTTAATTGTGATTTTAAATTATTTGAAATCGGTAATTAATTGTTTAAGTCAACTTTGGAAATATTTCAAGTGATGATAAATTGCATGTCTTTATCGAACATTGTTAATGCATAATTGTGAGGGTGTTTTATTGAATATCATTGTGGTGGATTGATTTTTCATAGCAGCAGTTACATATCAATTACTTGACTTCAATTTCATAACGAGATATTTTGACTCCACAAGGCACTGGTTTTAAAGTTTCAAATATAATTGAATCTATAAAATCTCGTTAATCTTAACAAGTATTTGGTCATTTAGCTGTGTCTCCTGAAATGGTTGGTTTTCAACCAGTTCTCCTTTTTCATTTTCATTAGGGTCTACCTCCCTTAGTCTGCAAGGAGACAACTTAGATAGAGAGATTGGGGATTAGGGTAACAACCCCCGATCTGAGTCGTTGTCGCGGTGCCTAGACATTCTGTGCGACAACATTTTTTGACACCGTTGCCGGGGATAGAGTTTTTCTGTCCTTTGTATTAACGACATCTTCTAATCTTCTAATCTTTTTTCGCCATTCATTAATCTGTTACACGGCATAGCATTTTCTGGCGTCATTTCATCTCCTCGTCATTTCATCATCGTATCTTTTGTCATATTACTAATCCTTTCATCATTTTCACCTTTAGCACCTGGACATTTCGGTTGGCTTCTGGTTTGGGTGGCGACTCCACTTATTCATCTATTTACTCCCAAACAAGAATCCCCCCCTGATATCCATCTGCTACTCTCGACTATTTCTTCTGTTTTAGAATTAGGTTCATGTTCAAGTGGCGACTCCAATTCTTTCATTTCTTACAAGAGTTCTTGCTAAGAAGCTCACTTCTTATGGATCTCTTGACTTTTCATGAACAAGAATCTCTTTCTCTAACATCCATTTGGTTTTTTCCATTTAAGTAAGTTATCATGGGTGATCCTCTTCATGACTTGCCAAAAGAGGCCATTCCTAAATTGCCTTTGTTCTCGGGTGGTAATTCGGCTGCTGCTCGAAAGCATCTTTTGACGATTACTCATATAATAAACAGATATTGTCTTCCTTCAGAACATAATCATGAAGATGTCAAGATATGTCTCTTTGGCTTTTCCTTAAAAGGTGATGCTAGTGATTGGTTTCGAAATTGTCCCGAGGACTATTTTTATTATTTTCAACACATCATCAATGCTTTTAAAGATAAATATATAAAACAAGATGCCTCGCTTTGTGCTCCCAATACTATGCAAAATAATGAAAGTAGTCTTGTAGAGAACTCAACTATCAACGGGAGAGTCCAGGACAATTCTTAAGATGAATCCACTTGTACCATGACAACACAAATTCATGATGGTGGTGAAGCAGAAACAAGTTGTCAAATCAGTGTTGGCAATGATACGCATCTTGTTAGCGAATTGATTCAGATGGTTAAGGATATACAACTAAATCAAGCTCAGGTAATCAAGAATATGGAGGCCAACCAGGCTCAAATCATTAAGAATATGGAACTTAATCAAGAAAAAATAATAGCGGATCACGCCAGGGAAATTAATGCTATACAAAACAAGTTGTTAGCCTTGAGGAAAAGATGATGATCATGGAATTCAATCACTCCAATCAAATGATTGCCATGGAAGAAAAGCATATTGAAGAAATGACGATCATGGAATTTAATCACTCTAATCAAATGGCCACCATGCAGAATCATTTGATCACCATGGAAGCAAATCATGAGAAAGAAATGAACTATATGCATAATTGCCTCATGGCCATGAAAGCGGATAATGATAAAATTATAAAGGACATGGAAACCGGTCTAATGTCTCTTCAGCACAGGTTATTGACTGTTGAAAAGAGTCATGCGAAGGAAATCAGTACTGTAAAGGTTAAGCATTCTAATCAAATGACTGTTATTCAGAATAAGTTGGAAAAAATGGAAAGATCACATATACAGAATGTCCAACCCGGGTCAGAATTGTCAACAGATCATAGGCCTCCCAGTTTGTTGAAGCAAGCTCCATCCTACTACGAGGAGACCATTTCTTCCATTGAAAAGTGGTTGATTGAAGACGACCCGGAGAAAAGGAAAACCGAAGGGAATCAGGTTAATACATCACCCTTGATAGAGCATATGCAGAATGAAGAGAGGCATGTCACACATATATTGTTTACTTCGTCTGAAAGTTCACACGCAGAATGTTCCACATCATCAACAATAGAATCTTCCACAAAGAAGAGCCTGAAGCAAAAAAGAAAAAGAATAAGGAAGTGGTTTGATTTGTCTGATGGCCGAGAGCAGCTTGACATTTGGATAAGAGTCAAGACAGAGTCCTACATTATGCAAAATCGAGCATGGCACATCTGAAAAGCAGCCTACAGACTTCCCTGAAAGCAGGCAAATGCTTAGTATGCACTATATTGAACACATCTGATGCCACAGGGCATCCTTTGTATTGTATCTCTAACCTTACACCTTGTTATTTTAGCTTTTCATTTTGTAGTTAGAGTAGATTTACTTTTCATGTTAAGTAGAATAATAAATGAAAGAAGAGCTTCTATTTTTCATGTGCTTAATGTTATATGATGATATTTGGATGGACACTACTTATGTAATTTTGTGTGTTGCTTGGATACAGATTTTGGATTCTCACATTCCTCCGGTGAAGCAACGTGTCCCCAAGTAGAGCCAGATGTTGACCACACTTTGTCAACGACCCCATAGCAGTACACCCTCATTTTTTCAAATGGGATTCATCATGTTCGACGTGTTCACGCCATTCAGATTTCATCATTAGTCGACAGTTTTATAAATGATGTAAACCCATTCTGCATGTTTATTATGTAAATGATCTAAGTAAGACCACTATGTATGTAACAACCTAGGTAAGCCTAGTATTTTGCTGATGATTTCTATCCTAGGAGGTTTTTTGTCTCATTGATTCATTTGTATTTCTCGACACAAGTGATCGGCAGAGTTTTCCCCTCCAGCCTCACCCCAAAGCTAGGGTGGTTTTTTTCATCAAGATGCTAAGTGAGTCATAGTGTTTTCTATCGAGTCTTTGTAAAAGTAGTTTGGGAATAATCCTTGCGAATTGACTAGATTATTTTATTACAAACTGCTTGGTCTACTAGATCATGTTTTGAGTCGCAGATTTGGGTAGCTATTTGAGGGTCTATATGAATGGGTATTTCCCCTTTATGTGTCTAAATGTATCTATCTTATGTAAAGAGGGTTGGAAAAGTATTTAAATCCCCTCTCAGTCAATTAATTAAATTTTCTGGCCAAATTAAATTAAAAATCTTAAGCCAGAAATTTAATTAATTTTAAGTCCTAGGGGAGTTAAAATTCTTAAAAGGCAAAATTCGTGGGTTCTCGAAAAATAATTTTTTAAAGGTCCTAGGCCAAGGGAATATTGAGAATTTCAAGAAATTTTGGACCCTTGGGCTTTGGTGGTTAAGTTAAAGTCAAAATTTTGAGGTAATTAATTCAAAAATATTATTTTTGAGTTAATTAAAATGGAATTAAATGATAAATTCGAATTTCCTCAAAATTATAATTTCGACAGTCCAGATTAAAAGATAATTAAATCTTTTTCGACGGTCGAGATTATTTTGACAAGGATCAACCGAACTAGCCGTTGGAGATTTTATCTTATAAAATAGAGGTCTTTGTCAGTCTTTCAGTCATTCGATCTCTTGATTGTGCACTCGCTCTTGAAGCTCTCCTGTACTATTTTATGGAATAATACAAACGAAGACTTTGGGGTTTTATTTTGATGGTGGTGTTCCTTTTCAGCATTTTATGGTAAACTTGTGCTTAATATTCTGTTGGTGATTATTTTAATGGATTGTTGATTAATGGCTCTTGTAGAGTAATCGTGGGCACAGGTATTTTGCTTAGGTTACTGGATCTAGGGTAAGAATATTAATTGGATCGTTAGCATTTATCTCTAACTCTTGAAAATTTTATGTTTTATCACTATTTCTCTATTAGTTTAACAATTTAACTTTAAGTGTGCAGAAATCTTCCGGATTTAGAATTGGGCGTTTGGGGAAGTCCTAGTTTGGACCAGTTGACTCCCAAGGAGATAAGATCTGAAGAGCCCTCCGGATATAATTCCCTGGGCTTATCTTGAATTCCATTTTTGGCAGGGTTCTTCTTAGGGCTTGTGCCTCTCTCTGAATTTATCTTTTTCTGAATTGTGCTGACGGTTTTAAATCTAGCCACCATGGAAAATTTTAAGGATGGAAGTTTATCTTAAAGTTTAGAAACCTTAACGAATCTTACTAGTCCTCAATATGTAAATTGTAAAAATTTGATGATATTTTTGTAAAAATATTTAGGTTTCTAATTATTTTATATTAGTATATATAAAATTTTGGCGATTTTCAGGGTAAAATAGATTTATACTATAAAATTTGGGCAAATCAATTTAAAAAAAAATGGATATTGGCGAATCTTGTTTTTTGAAAAAGCATGGAAAATTAGCCCACCTGCGAATAGTAGCCTCTAAAATTTTCCCTGCTGGCCACAAGGGCTCTTGATCTGTAGAATAGCTCTGTAAATTTGTAAATAATAAATATCGTTATTTTTAACTCACTAGGGTTTTGGGGTTTCTTGTGCATATTTCTGGGTTCGCTGGTTTCTGGTTTTGTGCAGGTTCTATTGAGGGATTTCTCAGAAATTTTTTCAAATCTGAGCCAGATCTAGGCCTTGGAGGGTAAGATCTGGTCTCGGGATTGAATCTGGTTGCAGATCTGGGCTTGATCTTGCCTCAAGGTTTAAAATTGCAGATTTAAAAAATTTTAAATTTCTGGAGAAATGAAAAAATTTCAAATTTAAATATTTTTATGCACCAGCTACATGTGTCTTTTCTCTTCTCTGTCTGTACTGGTGTTTTTTTGCTGCATTTTCCAGATCTCCATCCGCTGCTTTGAAAACCCTTCACGCTTTCCGCATTTTCCCATTCTATTCTGTAGCCCGTCCATTTCCTTCCTCTGCGCTGCCATCGATCCATTCTTTATGCTGCCTGCATTTTCCGTCCCTTTTCTCCACGCTGTCCATACGCATTTGCCATTGTTCGATCTCCAGTTTTTCTGCGTCTCTTTCCTCTCTGCGACTGCATTTCCATTCGTCATTCTTCCTCCTCGCCGGCTGCTCTACAACTATTCCATTCCTTCCACATCGCATTGCCTTGTTGCTGGTCCTCATCCTCCCCGTCCATTTTCTGCGTCTTCCATTTTCTTGCCGCTGCCAAACCTCTTCGCTGCCCTCCGTCTGCAAACTCACCTCCGCGTCCAGCAATGCCCGTCCTTCACGCTGCCCATCTCCTATGTTTTCTTTATGTTGTTCGCCGTCTCATCTGCACTCCTTCGACGACTCCCTCTCGACCTGCATAAAACATAATACATAGCACTTGACATAATTTTTTTTTATCACATTCTTTTTTTAAATTTTTTGTAAGGTTTAGTTTACGCGTATAGCGTAACTTTAGATTTCAAACTCATGACCTTCGACCTTTTCTTTTAGGTTTGATCATTTAATTCTTTGTTTTTTTTTAACTTTTAAACTTTTCTATAGTTTTAGATTTATTTTAGATTTTGTATTTTCATTAATTTTAGATTTAGTTTGATTTCTTAACACTTTAATTTCTAACCCTTTTCATTTTTGTAGAGTTTTAGATTTTTATTTTTATTTACTTTTAACTTATGACATTAGCTTTCGTTTTTAGTTTTAGAGTTTTAGGTTTTCATTAATCTTAAAAAATAAAAATAAAAAATATAAAAAATATAAACTTCAAAAATTTTAATTCTAACTTTCTTTTGTCTATAGTTAAATTTTTATTTTTTTTAAATTTTTGTATATAAATATTTGGAAAATTAAAAAATTAAAAAAAAGAAGGCCCCAAAAATTTAAAATGAACTTTATAACTTAGGGAAATTTTTTATGATAGTGGTCTTGGGTCGAAAAGAAAGGAAAAATTTAACTTATTCCATAGTCAAAGGAGACATTTTAATTTTAATATCTAAAGTTTGACTATAGATTTCTGAATTGGATTTCTTTAGACTTATCATTTAAATTCAGAATTATTGGAAATGTATGGCATTTAAATTTGATGGTACCCTCATGATAATATTTTTGTTTCGAATTTAAATTGTTGGTTCAAAGTACTTTTATGCTTAGCTGTGGTTGATGATCGTTTAATGAGATTTAATTGTGATTTTAAATTACTTGAAATCGGTAATTAATTGTTTAAGTCAACTTTGGAAATATTTCAAGTGATGATAAATTGCATGTCTTTATCGAACATTGTTAATGCATAATTGTGAGGGTGTTTTATTGAATATCATTGTGGTGGATTGATTTTTCATAGCAGCAGTTACATATCAATTACTTGACTTCAATTTCATAACGGGATATTTTGACTCCACAAGGCATTGGTTTTAAAGTTTCAAATATAATTGGATCTGTAAAATCTCGTAAATTTTAACAAGTATTTGGTCATTTAGCTGTGTCTCCTGAAATGGTTGGTTTTCAACCAGTTCTCCTTCTTCATTTTCATTAGGGTCTACCTCCCTTAGTCTGCAAGGAGACAACTTAGATAGAGAGATTGGGGATCAGGGTGACAGCCCCCGATTTAAGTCATTGTCGAGGTGCCTAGACATTCTGTGCGACAATAGACCCTAAGTTAAAAATTATGGAATTAAAATAATTAAAGTGAATTAATTTAACATGTGGGTGAGTAGCTTCTAAGTGACGAGGGATCGAGTCTAATTTAATCTTAGCCGTTGATTAAGGATTAGATCACGACCATTGATTTCTCAACAGGAAAAGTATAAAGGAAGACTTGAGGGTCTGTTGGAGAACATTCATAGTGGATGAATCTAGAGATTGAATTCTTTTGACGGAGCAGTGCTCAGACGAAGATAAGATCTAAGTGATTCAGTTGCAGCAAGGGGCAAAAGCAGTTATTGGTCGGAGGACCAAGAGTACATTGCAGAGCAACGGCAACAGAGACAACAGAGGAAGCAGCGTAGCCACCAGGAGAGGTGACGTAGTCTAGAGAGGGTGACGCATGCCCATGTAGGGCTCAAGCAGAACTTCCGAGAGATAGTCCAAGATTTAGCTGGAGATCGGGGTCTTTGAGCTGGGAGGGTTGAAACTCGATTATTTGAGAGGCAGATCAACGCAGAGAGAAGGTGACGAAGACTTCAACCATCCCCACGCAGGGCTACACATCTACTGTGCAGAGGCAGCGTAGAGGGAGTTGGGGTTTCGCCAGTTCAATCTTGGATCAGCCAGGACTTGCAGTGTGAGGTAAAACTTACTATTTTATCTATCTACCGAGGATTTTCTCTGTTGGGTGAGCCGGATTTTGGCACCCTAGTTGTACTCAAAATACTGCTACTTAATAATACAAACCCTTAGATTTGCTGCACTGGTTTTTACGCATTGTGTTTTTTTGGGGACAATTGTCCAAAAATAAGTGTCCTTTGTGTGATTGCTTCATTTATTTTTCAGTTCTTGACCTGTATATTAGTGTAGGTTGCAATTAGAATTTACTGAATAGTTCCTTAAATAACTTGTTAAATGAAGAAAACAAATAGGTAATACAAATCAGATAATTGCAGTAGGATTTCTGTATGTTTAGATTCAGAAACTTTCACATCTCATTCATACAGTTATACTCTTAAGGCTGGCATACAAGCAAAATTGCTGAGGCTGTCACACAATCTTGAAAATTTTTCATAGAAGAATTTCACTAAACAGTTAATAAGCAACCTCAAAATCGCCAATTCCTCCAATGTTTCAGCCTGGAAAACAGAGTTTGGCCTTTGCAGATCTATGCTGTGGCAATATATGCCGAATTAAACCATTTTTCCTATATGAAATTGCCACTTTGAAAACAGAATGCTAATGTTGTTAGCAATGCTTTAAATTTCTTCGGATATTTCTTAGATACCTTTCATCAAACAATTTAGCTGCTAAGAGAGCTCAGAAATGGTAGGCTGCACCCTTGATATAAGACTTTTCATGGATGGTGCGCTGTTTTAGATGGAACAACAGACTCAATGATGGTGGCTTGAACCTTGGTTTGCTGTTCAAGTGAAGGGCTGATGAGGTAGGAATTTTGGTGGTTAAAGGAGAACTACAGTGCCTTAACAAGAAGTTGGGCATGGGGTCCAAGGTACCACAAAACCCGGATAGCACTAAAAGAGGAAGAATGGCACACACGCTGAAAAATCCAATCTGCAGGACCTAACTATCATCTGCACAAGAAATGTTTAGTACCAAAACCCTCACCAACACACTGTAGATAAATGGATGTACTTCAGCTGCAATCCTATCATAAAATATTCCTTAAATGTATGCTACCAAATATAGAGAAAGCAACAGCCAAGGAACAATTCCAAACGATGAATTTTATTAAAGATGAAACGGTAGTACCATGAGTATCAGCTGAAACCAAACTTGGTGAAGGAGTTGCTGAGAAATTTTACACAGTATATAGCGAGCTCTAGCTTGCTAGGGTGTACCTTAGAAGATTCATAGATTGTTTGCAGGTAAATACTGGAAGAAGACTTCTATTCCAACCTTCAACAACATAACAATGGTAGGGCAAGCTGAAGCTTTTTCTCGAAGTTGGGCTTACTAGAAAGTGTGCCTTATAAGGCTGGAAATATTACATTTAACACATTTTCTGTGGGGCCCTAAAAATAGCTGCGCCCTGTGCTTTTTTGGTGACAAAAATAAACTCAAAAGCATAACTTTGGTGGGCCCTGATGAGATGGGTTTCTCTTCCCAGCTGAGATGGACAGCATTACATTGAAATATTCCCTGTGGGGTGCTTAAAGTGTGCCCAGCCCTTTGCTTCTAATGCAGGAGCATATTGTATGTGCATTACAGTGGTGGGGTCCCTATAAGTGCACCCCTCACCTCAGACAAATACATTGTATTCCATTTTCTGTGTGTCCCATCTGCCCGCCTTGGCTACTATGGCTGAAAATACATTTTACAATATGCATGATTAAAACTCTAGGAGGGGTTCCCCTTTCTTTGACTTAGTGAGCCAGTCACACATATGGAGAAATACCTGTGTGGGCCCCATGCCAAGCATGTGGTAACAATGCACAACCAGAATTTGGCAGGTAATACATGCATGCATTCCTTACCTGAAAATAGGAGAAAGTTTGAACCATAGCCATTACTGCCATTACCTGCTGTAAATATACAAAGCTATCAACAGAGAAATAGATACTTATTTTCATAGATGGGACCATATGCTTATTCTCATATAAGGTACCAATTGCAGCAGGGCAATTTTTCTCACATCCATAGAAATCCAAAGGACTGCATCCCAAGCCTGAGGGCCAGTATGTGAGAAGGGAGAACTCTCTATAACAACAATATGGTCACTGGCTCCATAATAAGTCAGCAGATACAATGGCAATGCATCCAAACAAATGATAGAGACCCCAATCCTGCCCACAGGAAAGGCTATCTATTCTTAAAAGACTAAAGTATTCTAATATCACCTTGCAGGAAATAGGCATCTGCAAGGAGGGAGTGAAGTTTGAACTACACAGTGCAGCAACCTTGCAGGAAATAGGCATCTGCAAGGAGGGAGTGAAGTTTGAACTACACAGTGCAGCAACCTCCCACCAATCATTTTTGGTGTGCCTTGCCACCTATATGCTCCTTGGCATAGCCTGGGACAGTTGACCTACTGAAGTGGTGAGTATTCTCCCCATGGAGGGCCACACAACCTCATCATAAACCAAAAGCCACACCCAACTTAGTGCTGAAACTTCACACTCGATGGCAAAACATTTAAGCTAGGATGTAAAAACTAGTAGCCTTTGTAGGTAAATTTCATCAAGCATATGTATACATCCTGTTACACCTCTTATTGTATGAGGTTCGACACTGTGATTTTCAGCACATTGGTAGAGTTTGATGCTGGTTTCTTGGAGGTGTTTGTATTGACTGGGGGTACACACTCCCTTTCTTTGTTTGGAGCTGCTGCTTCTTTGTTAAGTTGGTGTTTTGGGTTGGAGAGGTCTCACTCTTCCTTGGTGGATGATCATGGTTGATTGTTTCCTTATGGTTATGGATGCTACTTTCATCCCATTGAATCACTCTCTTGACATATGGGTGCTTACTATTTCATGTGGCATCTTCTTCTTGGAGCATCCTAGTGATCTTGCGTTATGGTGATGTTACATTATTGATGTCACTAAGAGGGGGTGTTCTACGTTGTTCTACCTGATGATTTAATGGGGTTAGCACTTTCTTATAATCCCTTTGATGTTGTTGCCTTGGTGGGGTTTTCCTAGGTGATATGACTTAATATTGTCACCTAGGGGGAGTGTGTTTGATGATGTAAGTACCCTTGTTGATGTGTTATTTCCTAAATTTGAGTTAGAAAGGGGGGATACATTTTGGTAATCTAGCCTTTTCCTAAGGTTGGGTGATGTATTTTGATGTAATGATCCCTAGGTGGCGGTGCGCCCTAGTTTGGCATTTATGTTTTGTTGGGTATCTTGGTGGGGGTTTCGCTAGGGAGAACATCTTTTACTTGCTTGGTACAACACTTTAGTAGAGTGTACCCCTCATTGGCACACATGTTCACGGTGATTTAATCATCCAATGACTATTTGGAGATGGACTATGGTTATATTAGAGCATTAGCCTTTGTGCACACATGTTGAGGTTGATTTCACCATTCAATTGTTACATTAAGTATTTTCATCTTCACAAAGGTTAGTTACTTGAGAAACCTTCTTCGTTTAGCATCCTTTGACACTTGGAAGGGTTTATTTGTAGGAGGTTTAGGTTTCTTGATTTTGTGCTCCTCCCTTTGGCATGGATTTCAAGGCTTGCATGCATTATTCTACTATTTGGTGGAGGATGACACACCTCTCTAGGGCACACTTCTTTCGATGTGTTGAGCATCATTATGGAGGTGGTTATGGGGAAGTATTTTATTGTTTATTGATAATCACCCTTGGCAAATTGTCTTAAGGCACACTTCATTTGGAGGATACTTTATTATTTGTTAGTTAGATGAGGTGGTTTTATGGCACATTCTTCTTGTTGAAAATGTAGTAAGAAAGGTATTCTGGTTTGTGCCTTAGTCAGTGAAGACATCGAATTGTCCACATTAGTTAGACATCAGTTAGGATGAGTTATTTGCAGTTTACTGGAATAATCATCAAGTTAACATGTGTCGAGTTGGAGCTTCAGTTCAATGGAGTTTTCATCAGTTTGACTACAGAACGAGGTGGTAGTTAGAAGTTTAGTTAGAGCGAGTTAGTCTTCAGTCTTGATTGAAAGAAGGACAAGTTAAGAACTCCAATGTTGATTGGAAAGAGAAAGAGTGTCACTCTCAATTAACTTGTCAATTAAAACTTGAGTTCTAAATTTGAACTAGGTCTCCTTGCATGCTTGAATTGGGTCTATAAAGAGGAGGACGATGGCACAAAATAATTCATTGTTTTGTGCACAAAGGTCTGTGTGACAAGACAAAGCTCACAAGTTTGTGAGAGAGCCTTGATTGTGGAGAGCGCAAGAATTGTTTGCTAAGAAATAGGAGGAACAAGTGCGCTAGGATTTAGGAGTTGGTTGTGTGTAGAGAATAAGAGTTGGGTCCTAAGAAATAGGGCACAAGTGTGCTATAAAATAGGGCATGAAGTGTGTAAGGATTTAGGGCCTCAAGTGTGCAAGGAAGGAGGAGCAAAATTGAGCAAGGAAGTAGGGTTTGCAGAGCAAGTCAAGGAGGCAACAAAGGATTGGTTGCAAGCTATAGGGCCGAGATCAAGCAATGATCAAGGCAGGTCGAGATCAACTATATCAGCTGAGATTTATTGAGAGAAGCAGAACACTTTCTCAAGAGAGACATATTGCTTTGTAATAGATTCAATTGCTCTAAGACAATCAATAAAATACCACGTCAAGCAAGCAAGTTTTCCTTGTTGGGTTTCTTGAGAAAAATAAGTTTGTCAGTTTGAGTGATGTGTTTTTATTCCGATGCTTATGGATTGTTAAGAAATTCTGTGTCTTGGTGAAAGTAAACTAGACTTTAGTTTTCAGTTATTCATCTAAGTAGTTGCAGAGTTTCATGGAAATTTGACATGGTATGAGAGTAGAGATCAACATAAAGACCAACACCAAATTTATCAGTTAGTGAAGAACGCAATTCAAGCAGAAGGCTTGTGCTAGAGTTTTAAAGAGGAGTTTGAACGATTTTTTTTTTGAGTTGAGAAGAAATTTTTACGAACAATATATATATATATATATAGTTTTATTTTTTAATGTTTTCGTTAAAAAAAAGGGACATAAAAGAAAAAAGAAGGAAAATGGCCATTTTTTTAGGAAAAAAAAGTCAAAGGCCATGGGTGGCCGACCAACAGGCTAGCTAGCCAATAGAGGTTGTTATTAAGTTGCCGGAGCAGTCCAAAACAACCAACGAACAGGTCAACCAGCTGCAAGGTTGTGACAATTGTGCAAAGGGGGTCTGCAGAGAAGGGCCACAAATAAGGCAATGACGAATCGAGGAGGGGCAACTGGGGGTGTTGAAGGGACACAACATCTAATAGCAGGTTCAAATCAGGTGACAGCTCAGGAGGACACGATAAAGGAAGAGGTAGAAGGCTACAAGGCTCGACTAGCACGATGGTGCGTGGGAAAATCCGATAGTCGCAAGTAAAGCCAATCAGTAGTAGCGCACAACCACAACAAGAAAACACAGACAAGTGGATCGAGCACAAGGACATGCCGTCGAAGACAACAGGCAACGGGTCGAAGGTAGCCAAAGGAGCCGTAGTGGTACAGAACAACCATAACAATAGCATAGTGGATTGCGGCATCACAACCACACAGGAGCAGGGTCGACATTGACAACAACACGAAGGTGCGTCAGTAGAGTTGGTTGTTGTAGCCAGCAGCTGGCACAATAGCCACGTAAAGGAATCAACCCATGGAAATAGGGGCCGCAACTAGGGTGCACCGGTGTAGGGAGGCCCGACAGTGGGTGGTAGCCAAAAGATAGTTGGGAGCTGGACCAAGTGCAACGTCTACAAAGAGCTGCAAATCAAGGCATCCAATAGGGGCTAAGTGTGGAGAAGACAAGACTGTCAGTCAGTGGCAACAAGTCAAGCAGGGAAAAAATCCAGTAGAAATTGTTGCATTAGGCTCGTAGAGTAAAAGCAATGAGACAGACAAGGTTGGCAGCAAGAGAGCTATCAAAGTTTGTTAGGACGAGTGTCACCCAATCGCCAAGACAACACGAATGCAGATGTGAGGCCGTGTTGTGGCCTAAAACGTACACCTAAATGTGGGAAAAGTTTCCAACACCACAAGGTATAATATTTATGGCGCAACGCTCAAAGCATGCGTTGTCACCTATTCCCTACTCACTATGTATAAGCTCTCTCCTAGGCAAGCTAAGGGGGCAGTCCTTAAAGATGATTAGTAAAGGAACACTTGTTGAAACAACAAACTCTAGGAGAATAAGGGTAAGACAATTATTATTAATGTAACTTGATTAATTAGAGAAAGTGTAAATATTTATGAGCAATGTGAAAGATAGATTCGATCAAGATCAATATGGCATTAAACAAGATGAAATGTGATAGACTAGTGCCTTAACAATGCTCAAATACAAATCAAGATACTTGCAAAAGTAGATTGATATATTTCAAGTCACAATAACAACAATGCTGCAAGACAAGTGAAAGTACAAGAGATTATAGTAATTGGAAATATGAGCAATGAAATTTGAGACAAAACTTGCCAAAAAATATAAACTTGTACTTCAAGTAAAAGAGATGCTTAACAATGATATAGCAAATAAAGATACAATAAGCATGAAATTGACAGGTACAAGAATGTAAAGAAAACTTGCAAGTAAATAAAATAGTATACAATTCTAGTTACAATAACCAAATGAGAATGCAAGATGAACGCAAGATCTAACTATGTGAAATGCAAGAGATCTTGGTTGATTTTAATTAAAATGCCTACTTTAAGGTGAAGGCCTTCTTCTCAATTGTCAGAAACTAGTCTTAAACAAGGTTGTAGAAAGAGGTGTTGGGGAAGGAGGCTAAGGCTAAGGCCTCATTAACGATACCTTCCCAGGACTTCTAACAACCCAAGTGCCTCTGTTCCTACAAGGGATTGACCACAAGAGAACTACAAGGTCACTTGTTTTAATCGTTGAGTAAGGGTCTAAATCTTAAATTAAATGATGGAGAAGGTTGTCCTAACTCTCTACTCAACCAAGCTTATGCTTGAAGGTTAATTTTAACATGCAAGTTAAGATCTAAGATGCAAGATGAAATATCAAAATTGTAATGCTTCAATGAGATACAATAACAAAGTGCTTCTAGGAAATAAATACTAATCCACTATATGATGATAAGCACTTAGAGCAAAAGATTAGATTATACCAATGACCAATGAAGCGTGTAAGGATTATCCAATGAAACAATAACAATGATGACAATAGGAATTAGATGAGTTCGAGCAAAATCCCACAACGCCTTTATGTGTGTTTGTTAAAGATGTTCTTTACTTATTTAGACAGTGGAAACAAGTAAAGGTTATACAATGAAAACACAATAGAGAGATGGAAAATGAGATTGCTAACAGAAAAAGAAAGAGAAACTACTTAAGATCTTTAGATTGCAAATGAAACAAGACAAGGAAAATTTCAAGTGCACTGAGACAAAGTAGCAAGTTAAGAAATTAGATCTAGGATGCAATGATTAGCGATGGAAGATGCAATGAAACAAATTGCCTAAGAGACAAGAAATAAAGAGGCCTCGCTTTTAAATAAGGATGCGAGATACCATGGGATTGAGATCCCAAGCTCCCACAAACAAGAAGATCAATTTTGTTATTATAATTACAAGGAGAGGCCCTTAGATAGTGAGAAGAGCTCTTCAACCTTGAGGTGGTTTGCAAAATATGAATGGAACTTTGCAACAACTCAAACTTTCCTCAAGTCACCACAAATCAATGGGAAAATTACAAAGCAAAATGATCATATATCAACCTCAAGCTTGACCAAATAAACGATTCAAACCCTTAAGGGCATCTGACCCTCTCACAATACTAAAGAATGGCTTTCAAATGCTCACGACCCTACAGAGAAAATAGGCTCAAAATTTAATTAAACTTTATAAAAATTTTGTGGTTAAATTACAACATGATTGAGCCTTACATCCCTCGAAATTTTTTTGGTGATTCTTCTAGCTAAGGAACAGTTTCAGATCTGAATATGGCTAGCTTCCTTGAGCTTTCGGCTAGATGAAAAGAGGGGCCTCAAAATTTAATTTTCAAGCTCCAAAAAAAGGTATGATAATTCCTTCAGAAAACAAGCTTGAAATTGTAGATGAGAAACCTTTCCTGCAATAATAAAAAGATAGCAAATATTCACACCAAAGGAGAAAAAAAGCTCTCTGCCTAGATGGAAGACGTCTTACTAGACCTCACACCAATTTAAATTTTGTCAATTTCTTTTTATGGTGATTCTTTTTATGGTTCAAAGCTCAAGAGTAAAAATGGCTTCAAAAATTTCCGGCTTCCCACAAGAAATAGGCCTTTCGCACTAGCTGAAGAGGAGGCTCCTCTAGGAGCCTTCGACCTTGAGGAAAGAGGCCAAATACCATGCGGCTTGTTAAAATTGGGCAAAATCAAGACAAATTTCCCAAAGGGAAACACTAAGTCCCCTTAAGCAGACCCCTAAGCCCCAAAGGAAGAATTATAAATTGAAATTATTTGGGCAAGTAATTATAAAAAGTCTTGGAAATATATATTTAATATTAATGGAAAATTTAATTTGAAATAAATTTTCCTCCAAAGTTTTGAAGGGTCGACTGTTCAACTTTACCTCATAGAGACAATTATAAAAGGATGAATCTCGTCCATTGTTCAAATCATCGAATGTGATTATTTCTCACATTTGTTTTATTTTCGGGTCTCTCTCTGCAATCTTGATTGGTCTATTGCATTCTGGCTCAAGACCTTCAGCTACAATACTTTCTTCCTTCGTATTGGATATAGGACTTCGCATTTTTGGCTTCTCTCTCGCTACAGGTCTTATGGCACTAGATTTGCATTGATCTTTTGGCTTTAGATTCACATTAGCCTTATCACACAAGATTTGCATTTATATATGGCGCTGGTCTCATGGCACCGACTTGGCATATTTCTCGCTCAGATCTTTGCACTCTTGATAATACTTCCCTTCGCTCTCTCGCTTCTGGCATAATTGAACCGGTTCAAGGCTTTCACATTATTGGCTCTGTGATGATGGTATTGGATTGGCTTTGCCATGATGGTGGTATTGGCTTTGCGATGATGGTATTGGTTTGGCTCTGCGCATGGTGTCTCTGTCATCACAGTTGCATGTATGCCTTTGTCACTCAGTTTCGTTAAGTTATGTGGTTGGCATACTCTACATAATATGCATTGATTTACCACAATTTCTCTATGTCATTGACTCCATGTCATAGTATCGATTCTCTGTGGCATTGAAACACATTCATATGATGTCAATTCTCTGCACAATTTACACATAGTCATGCATGGTATCAATTCTTTGCACAATTTGTATAACTCCTTAGTTATATTGTTCTTGGCATATGGTCTCGACACATTATGATCTTGCTCCAACTATTGTATGAATGATTTTGCACAATTGTATATGTATAACGTTATTGACATCACAGTTATGGAATCACTATAGTCTCAACATCACAATTGTATGATTGGTCTCGACATTAGTAATTTGATTAGTCTCAGCACAACATTGTATGGCATTGCAATATGTATGACATGTATTTGTCTTGGTATGGTACACAATATTGATCTTGTCACTATGGAAGAATTGGTTTAAGCTCTATGTATGATATCATTATAGTACAGAGGCAGTGATGATATTTATATGTTGAAACCCTAATGTCAAGTAAGACAAGTTATTGATGGCAAGCATTGTGTAATGATGAATTTTGTTCACAAACCAAGTTGTGAACAAGACATGTATAGGCCCTGGGCAGCCTGTTGATATTTTTAATCTTAGTTGAACACTGGATGAAATCTAATGGAAGAAGAAGAATTAAATCCGGGTTTTCCCCCTTGTGGGGTTTTGCCCCTGTCTCCGACCAATCGTGGTGTCTCTATGTGTGAATTCTTTTCCTCTTACGTTCTTTTCATTTCCACTGCATTGTTGCTGATATTGTTCTTTCTACATAATTGCATATGAAGTAATAATGTTATAATGTTGTGGGGTGAATTCTATGTGTAAATGATGTAATGCAATTATCAAAGCATAGAACAATATAGCCCTAAGAGAAAATTAACATGGTATCAGAGCTGGACTGAAGAAAAGTCATGGATATCACCCCTATGAAGACACCGTTGATGGTAGCAAGTGAAGATGGCAGAGACCTAAAAGAATGATAGGGTTTGAGGGAAACCCTAGGCAATCTTGTTCTATTAAGGGAAATTAGGGTTTGGTGGTTAGGGTTTGGAAGAAGCCTATGAAGTCTGTTTGGAAGGATTTGGATATGATGAAGACTTGAAGTTTTGAAACCCTAACTTGATTAGTGAGAAGCTGCTCTAACTCTTGTGTCAGATTCAGTGTAATCCTAGATGGGTTGAAGATAATATGTTTGGGACTGGCTGTTGATATAGCCGATTAATGATGCCAAGTTGAGGCATCTCCTCCTTTGCTGATTGATGACCTGTTGTACCTCATGATATGTATTCTGTTGATATATTTCTTCTGAAGGCAACATTAACACTTGGAGACTGGATCAAGAGGGATCTGATCACATCCTTCAAATATCGTTAAAGATAAATACCCTTCTAGACTTATCTAGTGCAGGAAGAGAAAAGCTAGTGCGGGAAGAAGCTGGTACAGGAAAAGGAACCTGATATAGGTTTATGCAAGTTGACGAAGTAGCTTAAAATCCAGAAGCTACAGTTTGCAAGTGCTACAACTACCAATGACAAATAAATGCTACAAGTTGATAAAGGTATCTGAATATTACGAGGTATGTATTGTATATTATTTCAGTTTAGCTGCATTGTTGGATGGCAAGTTAGGCCCCAAGGTATAAAAAAATATCTCCTTCAGCACATATGAACGCATGATCTCTAGTACATGCAAGATATTGGTGCACTCTATAGTAACAGTTAATATGACTTAAATTTCCTTGGTATTTTGCAAGTATCTCACATTGGAATAAGTTAAACAATACCTGTCATGTGATCATGATGGACTTTCTGATTCTATAAAGGAGGCTAGAAACATTGACTTGATATGCGGTAACTTAATACTGTTGTCAATCAGTATGGTAAGCTTGTTGGCATTAATGTGGTTGTAAGATTGATTTACGGACTATCTTCTTGTTGGTCTTGATAAGGCTGTGATAAGCTATGATGTCCTAACAAATTTGACAATCTAACAAGTGGTTACCCTGACTTGATGATGTTAGGACTTTGATGAAATATTTGTGATAAAGAAGTGATGAAGTGAATTAACCTTTGGTGGATATTTAATCACATGTTCATATGTGACATTGAAGCAGTTGATGATGACATGTCATGACCATGATGTATATATGTATAAGAATCTGATATAGTTGAACTTTGTGATCGGACAATTTTGTTGATACATGACGGTAATATGAGAGATAAGTTGATGTTGTGAGTAATGACGATTGAAGAGGCTTCCCATTTAAAGGGAGAGGCCCTGGATGAGATTCCAACACCTTTGATTTATTTACATTGGATGATTGGAAGTTCCATGATTGCATAATGAAACAAGTCTTCTTTTAATGAACATATGATATTTTTAAAGATATGTCTTTTTCTATTAATTTTTAAGAGCTAACAATTCTTTGTTGACAGGACTGGTTTATGCCATGCAACACTAGGATCCACCTCTCGTATAAAAGCGTTTTTATGGTATTCATGGATTATTGTTATTGGATTTGATGGATCCTTGTATGCACTTTGAGTTAGACAAAGTTTGACTATATATGGCTGAAACGAAGATATCTTCATGGATTGAGAAATATTGCTATATGAGACAAGCTTAAGCTTGTGATTGCTGCCTCCCTGCATGAGATGGAGAAAAGATGAATATGGTATTCCTTTCTTTATGTTATATATTTCTCTAACGTTTGATGTCCTATATGAATAGGAAAACAGAGAACAATTGCTCTTGGTAATGTATGAGGCGACACGATTGAATTGTTTGAGCCGATACCTGATACAAGCACTTTGATATGTTTTGATCTTCAGAGAGCGACATGAATTGAGGGATGTGACCCTCGTGGGCAAGGGTCCGGGTTGATCGACGACACTAAGCTAGCTCTTCCGCCCTGTTTGAGCTAGCTTCTGGGGTGAGAATTGAGTTGAAGAGCTCTAGCGGTTGAGGGAACTTTGGACAATAGGTGTGCGTAATCCCTACTCTTGCAGTAGGTTTGGTATCTCCTCTATTGTCATAGGGTGTGCGTGATCCTTGTTCGTTTTGACAAGTCGAGTATCTGCCCCTATCTTGGTCTAGTAGAGTATATCCCAGTTGGCATCATACCCAAAAATCGGGCTTTTTGGGATTGTCCCTCCCCGTCTAGCCAACGGGTTAAGGAGGCTTGAGGGTGTGTGATCCTTACCTTTGGTAAGTTGGGTATCTCACCCAAGCTCAGATTATGATGCAGGTGTTCTAGCACATGACTCTTAAGGGTCACAACTGGGAAGATCAACAAGCAATAGGATGGTTGTGATCCTTACCTCGTATAGCAAGTGGTATCTCGCCCATTGATTGCATAATGGGATGGTTGTGATCCTTGCTTGGTAAGTGGTATCTCGCCTATTGCTCGATATAGGGTAGTAGCCGGATGTTCCCCTATATGAGATAACTTGGGGTGAGAGTGTACCATAGGACCTTCCCCATTGTCGCAGACATGGGGTGAAAGTGTGCCCTAGGAGCTTCGTCATTGTCATTAGTTTCCGGGTGGTAGCACTAGCTCCTTGATGGTGAGGTTCCCAGGTAGTAGCATTGGGCTCCCCGCTGGCAAATGTTCCAGGTTGAGTTGGGCTCCCTGATGTGGTTTTAGGTTGAGCAGAGCTCCTTGATGTTGTTTCGGATTGAGCTTAGCTCTCCTATGTTGTTGTGGCTTGAGCTGGGCTCCCCTATGATGTCAAATCATTCTTATTAAGACTTGAGGCTGTTCAACAAATGGAGATAAGCGAGATAAACCGAAACAAGATATGACAGGATGATGATGATGATTCTATTTCAGATGACCGTATTGATTATTGGATATAGGGTGGAAGCTGAATGCTTCTCGATGATGATGATGTGGGTTGAGATGGACTCCCTTATGATGATGATTCTTCTTCTATTAGATCAAGATTGTTTAATTGATGATCAAAGGAACTGCGTTATGTTATGAGATGGATGTTTTGAAAGTCATGAGACTAGACTGAAAGACAGGGTTTGAGGATTGATCTCTCCTACTGTTGATTGTGCATTCTTGTTCTTCTATGAGATGAGATATAACGATGTTGTAGTTGCTTACCTTCTTTGAGACATGACATCAAAGATGGAACTTATGACGATCACCTTCCTGAGACTTATATTACAATTGGAAATTCCTCCCTAGCTGAGAGGGAGTGTTAAAATTGGGCAGCGTCAGGATGAATTTCTCAAAGGGAAACCCTCTTAGTAAGGGAGGTACTTATGGAAGAAACTTCTCCACTTGGATTTGTCTCCAATCCCACCACTTAATCTACTGCTGTAGCTACTCCCTTTGAACTGGAAGACTTCCCTGTTACCTACTTTGGAATCTGCACTGAAAACTTGTTTCTCCCAACCATGCTGCTAAGAGTCTTAGAGCATCCATCAATGTTTGCTCATACCAACTAGTTCTAACAGTTCTGGAAGAGGCCTCCAACCCATCTTCTAGATTAGGAAATTGAGTCCCCGATCTCATCTCAATCTTCAGAGCCTCCTGCTCATTCTTTGTCACTAACATCGATCCTTGATCCAAGATCCCCTTGGATCCACTTAGTTGTACAATTTTCCCTTCTTGACACCAAGCCTTACTGTTGTGTCGTAGTTAGCTCCCTCTGAATGTAATGGATACTTGTCCTTTCTCGAACACAATATCTACCCTTCGTCCTCCAGAGTCAAGAGTGAGAACAAGTTCGTATTCAACTTTGGGACATATAATATCTCTGCCACTTCCAGAGATCCTCTTGATTCTAGCTAAAATAACACCGTTCCAACCCCTTTCACTACATGTATAGTACTCCTACCAACTTTCACATGCATGTCTGAATTTGTCTCTGAAACACTAAAGAACACTCCCCTCATTCTCGTCATATGGCGAGATGCTCCACTATCCACGGACCATGCATTACTGTCCACAAATTGGGCACTTCTCGCATTAGTACCGAAAAGACAAACATCCAACAATGAGAACAAATTTTTTTCTACAAACTCATCAATATTTACTGATGTTGCAACGTGTTTTTTCCCTTTGCCTTTCTTTTTGTTTGGACACTAGCCTGCATAATGTCTTTGCTTGTGATATACAAAACACTTGACTTTTCTCATGCCTTTCTTCCCATCGTGGGAGGATCCTTCCTCTCCCTTGTTCAGTTTGACAATCCTCTTGTCCTTTCTTGCATGACCCGAGAGAGAAACGTTCTCCTCATCCCCTTCACCTTTTACCAGGTTGCCACATAGGGCCTCCTAACCAATCTCCTCCCGGGTCAAGTCATCCCACAACCTATCCCAGGTTGGGAGATGTTTCCATGCCACGACTCCCTTAACGAAGGTACCCCACCACTCCCTGTAGTCGTTTAGAGCCGTCCTTACCAGTTTTGAGTCTGTCATTGTCTCCACTACTGTAACAAGCTCATCTCGTACTTGAGATCTTTGAGTGAAATAAGAAGAAACTATCTTAGTCTTGGACATCCTAACAAGCTCATCTCGTACTTGAGATCTTTGAGTGAAATAAGAAGAAACTATCTTAGTCTTGGACATCCTAACAAGCTCATCTCGTACTTGAGATCTTTGAGTGAAATAAGAAGAAACTATCTTAGTCTTGGACATCCTGGTGCTCTTGAGTTTCTCTCTCAACACCATTTTTTGGTGTTAGGAATTTTGCCTCTGTGATCCATAAATTGTGCTTGAGATCTTTCGGTGAAAATCACATCAAAAAAGATCTTTCGGAGTTCGCTTAGATCGGTTAAGGACCCGGTTTGCCCGAAGGATGGCAAGGGTGTTTACTTGATTTCGTGTTCTTGTGGGATCCCTTACATTGGTGAAACTGGTCGATCAATTAGTCAAAGAATTCAGGAACATGTCGCTGACCTGAAGCATAGTAGATCACGCTCCTTTGCGCTAGCGGAGCATGCTGAGAAGACAAATCATCACATTTGCATTGAAGATGCTGAGGTTATTGCGAGGATTGACCATTTCTACCACCGCAAGTTGAGAGAAGCCTTGGAAATTGAAAAAAGGCCAGTTAACCTAAACAAAGATGATGGGTGGATGATTAGCAGACGCTGGATTCCTGCCCTTCATTCCTAAAAAATTAATTAATTGTACATTTTTATTTTTATTTATTTATTCATTTATTTATTATTATTTTTTATTATTATTTATTTATTTTTTTCAATTATTAAAAAAAAAATCATCATTGATTAATTGTACATTTTCCTTTCTCCGCTTGTGACAAATCATCATTAATTAATTGTACATTTTTATTTTTATTTATTTATTTATTATTATTTTTTATATTTTATATTTATATTTTAGTTATTTATTTATTATTTTTAATTTATTTATGTATTTATTTATTTATTTTTTTAATGTATTTATTTATTTATTTATTTTTAAAATTTTTTTTTTCAATTAAAAAAAATTAAAAAAATTTATTTATTTATTTTATTTTGATCTTTATTTTGTCTATTTATTTAATTAATTAATTAATTCTTTTTATTTATTTATTTATTTTATTGAAACTTTTACTTATTTAGTTATTTATTTTTTAAGATTAATTATCAAAAAGATAACTATTTGATGAAGATTTGAATCACATAACAATTAATTATTATTAATAAAATAAATATATAAAATTAAAACATATAACAAATAAATAATTATAATTATAATAAAATATATATGAGTATTAAGTATTATTTTTATTAAAATAAATAAAATTATATAAGAATCCTAATTATAAACTTTAAACATTTGATTTTTTCTATTATTTTTATTTTTTATAAATATTTGAAATATTTGAGTCAAACTAGCCGTTATTTTACAAATGGCTAGTGAGAGCTTTACTTTCTATTTAAAGGGGTTTCTTGATCAGATTTTTCATCTTGTCCTGATGATGAACCACACTGGCTGGTTCGAAACGCGTTGACCAAATCTTTTTTGATGTGATTTTCATCGAAAGATCTCAAGCGCCATTTTTTGGTTCTGGTTACTTTGGTACAACTTGACCAAGGCCTTCCACATTTCTTTGGCAGTTTTCTTCTCAGACACATGAGGAACAATGTGATCCTTCACCCTGTCTGTTGAGAAATCTATAGGGAAATAGTTAGTATGATTTCTCTTGCACTTAATAACTGCTTGTGATGTCTTTTTACTTTTTCTTACTTATTAGCTTCTTCTCTTATTATTATGTTGTTTTTATCATCAAACAACTACCAAAACAAGAAGATCAACAATACACAAGAACACAAGATATAGGTTGCAAGCCAGGGCCAAAACCTTTCCACTTGAGAGGAAAACCCACAAATCTCTTCTCTTCTTATAGATTCTTCAATTGACGAATTCCAAGGCCTCTAGACCAAGACCAATACCCTTCCAAGACCAAGTCCAGCCTTCTTGATGATGTGTTCCCTTTGTCCAATTCAAACCTAGTCAAATCTCCTCCAGCAACACAACTTCGACCCCCAACAACAGAATTTCGGCCTCTACTACAGGTCTGAAATTTAAGGCCCTCCCAACAACAATTCCTTCCACACGTATGAGCTTATTTCGGGCTTCCAAGACTTCTTGAGACCTTCGCTTGACTTTCTCCTTCTTCTAAGGTTTGAGGATGACCTAATGAGCCCTTCTTTGACCTTCCTTCTGCACTTTCTCCAAGTTCGATCCTGCAGCCACAAAGCCCTAATGCAACTACAGAAACTCTGGTTTCCTTCCTTTGCACATGTGAAGATAGAGAGAAATAACCCAATCACTTGATCTTAGTCCTTCTTCTTGCTTCACTAGCCTCTTTCTTCTTCTCCTTCGCTTGCTTGATGAGAGAATGAATTGTGTCCCTAGGAGCCTGATTTCCCTCCTATATATATGCTTCCAAGGTGGATGAAGTACCTCAAATTAGGTTGACTTGGTCGTGGAGGATATTTTGACACTTTTAAATACAAAAATAATTCTTTTTACAAGGTACAATGTGCCCGATGGGGTCTTCATCTTATGACAATGCCTCTTTTGACATCTCGACCTAGGACAAACCCTAGAAGCACTCAATGGGTGCTTGACCTCTAAAATAAAAGACCTTGAAGATGAAACCCATGCTTCAAAAATAACAATAATAAATTTTTCTTTCATTTTACAATATGCAAGACTCAAAAGTACATTTCATATTTGTGAAGACCAAACCTAGTTACACATTTTTCAACAATCCCTCTTAACTAGGGATGTATTCATAAATGGTACATGGACATTCTCAATATGAAGAGATCTCATAAGAAGAGTCGGATTGGTAACCCATCTGTTTAGCCTCATACCAACCTGCATTGTCACATAGTAAGGCCTTGAATAACAACTCTATCTCTGCACAAGATCAGAGCACAACGCTGGCAAGACCAATGACTGATAAACACTGTGATCATTGTCTCTCAAGGCACATACCCCACACGGGTGTTCACAGGGTATGTCCTTCCAGGACTATTCTTATCTTGGATTGCTAGTCCTCAAAGAATATCGGTCCTTTATGACTACCCTTATCTTGGATGCCCTACCTCATCCTCAAAGAGTATCGAATGCTAGATGCTTACCCAATCCTACATTATTTCTTCCCAAAGTGAAGACAAGAATGATGTGTCTATCTCTCCCTCTCAACTAAGGAGGATATATCAACCAATCCAAGCTTGTCTCTTAAGTACACAAGCTTCTTATTAGGAGATATACTGTATACCTGCAACACACCATCTTGCACCAACTTTTGAATGTAGTGATACTTGTTATTTATATGCTTTTTCTTTCCATGAAACACCAGGTCTTCAGACAACCCTATACCACTGGTGTTGTCACAATGTATCACTATAGGGTCCATTGGTCCTTCAAACAAGTCAGACAACGACTTCCTCAACCAGAGAACTTCTCTGCTTACTTCACAGGCTCTAATATATTCAGCCTTACCACTACAAAGCAACCGCTTCCTGCTTTCTGCTCATCCAAAAGACCATGGAGGATCACAAACTAAAACATCCTCCTGTAGTGCTTCTTCCATCCTGCTCACTGCATCCCCAATCGAATTCTGTATATCCAATCAAGTGGACATCATTCCTCTTATCATACTTCAGTCTGTAGTGGATTGTTCCCGTCAAATATCTTAGTATATGCTTAGCTGCTATCTAATGATCATGCTTGGGCTCTACCTGGAACTGATTGAGAACATTCACTGCAAAACATATGTCTGGTTGAGTATTTACCGAGTACATCAGCAAGCCAATCAATTGTCTATACCTGGTCGGATCCATTGAGCTTGATTCAAAACTTCTTAGCCTCTTCAAGTTTGTGATCATGGGGGTTGTCATGGGTTTGCAATCCATCATGTCTAACCTCTTCAACATCTCGATCACATACTTTCCTTAACCTAGATAAATCTCATTAGGTCTCTGCCAAACATCTAGTCCCAGCTAATAGTGCATTAGCCCTAGATCCTTCATGTCGAATTCTGCTACAAGTTGCTTCTTGCAATCTTGGATTCGACCTTCCACACCTGCCATGAGAAGATCATCCACATACAAAAGAATCATTACGGGCTCATCCTTCACAACCTTGATATAAAGATTCAGATCAACATAACTCTTTGAGAAGCCCAATCTTTGTAGGTATGCATCCATCCTTGCATACCATGCCCTTGGTGCTTGCTTAAGGCCATACAATGCCTTCTTTAACCTGCAAACATAAGTTTCTCTATCTTTGACTTCAAATCCAAAGGGTTGCTCTATATAGAATTCTTCATCAATAATGCCATTCATGAATGCAGTCTTGACATCCATTTGATGGATGTTCCATCCCATCGATGTTGCCAAAGAGACTAGTGAATGTATAGTTGTATACCTTGTTGTAGGTGCAAATGTCTCTTCATAATCGATGCCTTCTTGTTGAGAGAAACTCCTAGCCAGAAATGTTGCCTTATATTTATCAATACTTCCATCTGTTGCATGTTTAATCTTGTAAAGCCACTTGGAAGTTACCACAAATTTGTCTTCAGGCCTAGGTACAATCTCCCAAACTCCATTTTTCATTATTGATTGATACTCTTCATTCATGGCATTTTTCCATTCTTGATGTTTGACAACCTATTCAAAGGTGGATGATTTTGCTTTTATTAGTGTCGACATATAGGCTGCATATACAAAATATCTTTTAGGTTTCTTACTTTCCCTAAATGTGCCTTTGGTTGCTCCATGTCCCTCTACATCTAAAAGAGTAGATTTCAACCAATTAGGTCTCTTTCTACTTTCGGGGATGGCCACATGTTGCATAGGTTCACTGGGACCTTCATCTTCGTGATTTGAATCTTCATCCTCCCTGGTACTTTCTTCTTCAAATTTAGGAATATCTTCGTCATCAGAGTCCATCGAGAGGTCCTTTGATTTCTTAAATGCAATGCTTTCATCAAATATCACATCTCGACTAACTTCTATTCAGTGTCTGTCCTTTACGTAGATCCTATATGCCTTTGAAGTATCACTGTAGCCAACAAATGTTCCCTTCATGCCTGTAGGATCTAACTTCTTTCTCTTATCCTTCAGTATGGGAATAGAGACAACATAGCCAAATATTTAGAGATGGTCCACGCTTGGTTTCTTCCCACTGAATGCTTCTTCAGGAGTCTTGTTTGTTGAAGAATGTAACTAGGTTTGGTCTCCATAAATGTATTTGAGTCATTATGTAACGTACTTGTCAAAAGAATGAAAAAGAAATTTTTTATTGTTATTACAATGACTTATTAAAGCATGGGTTTCATGCTTGGGTCATATTTTATTAGTCAAATTCCCCATTATGGACTCCTAGGATTTATATTGAGTCATTAGAGTCATTGTATATTTTATGAGACCCTTCTTGGGCTTTTGAATCATGTAAAAATAATTATTTTTGAGTAAAAAATGACTTTTGTCACCTCCACACCAAGTCGACCCTTGCCTGATGAAGTCGGCTTGAAAGGGGGCAATTCGACCCACAAGAAGCCTATATATACAGTGCAGTTCGATTCATTTGGACATCCACACAACAAGTTCAATACACATAAGAAGCAGTGTAGAAAAAGTGCGAAGTGTAGAAGGAAGAAGCTGGAGTACAAGATCAATTTTTTTGTTTCTCTCTCTTTCTTTTCTGCGAAGATCCTAGGCTATTACAAGAGCGAAGTTGTTGGAGTTGCAAGATCGAAGTTCTACTGCTGTAGTAGGTCGAAGCTGCAAAAGGGTTGAAGTTGCTGGGGTCGAAGTGTTGTTGCTGCATAGGTTGAAGTGCTGCATAGATCGAAGTGCTAGATAGGTCGAGGTAGCTGTTGCTGCATAGATTGAAGTATTGTTGCTGCAAGGTTGAAGGACTAGATTGAAGCTGCTAGAAGGAAGGGCTGACTTGGTGGTTGGAGGAGGTCTATGTCTAGGTTGAAAAGTCTCAATAAAAACTATTGAAGGAAGAGATTTTGACTGGTTTTTCCCCTAGATAGGGGTTTTTCCCTGGCAGAGTGCCTACATCTTGTGTCTCGTGTTTTTGTGATCTTCATGCACACATAATTTGGTAATTGCTTGATGAAAGATAATATAACAAAGAAGTAAAAAAAGCCAACATAATTCACAAGTAATTATCAAGAAAGAAGAAATCAAACCCTAAATCTACTTGCTTTGATTTCTCAACATGGTATCAGAGCTAAGGTCAAAGAAGATTGAAGATCACTCCATTGGCTTGAAGGAAATGGTTACTCCCTTTGTGATAAGTTATATGAGAATGGGATTCAATATTGCGGGAGGCTGGATCAAGACGATCTTCTACTACTTATACAACAAGGTCAAATTCAAGGGTTCTTGGCTGCTCTTACATGTTCTCCTAGTGATGAAAATGCATGGATTATTGATAGTGGAGCATCAAGGCACATGACAGGAGAAAGTAAACAACTTCACACTCTATCAAAGGAACCATATTCTCATGCAGTGGAATTGGGAGACAACAAAAGCTATGCTGTTAGAGGCCTGGGATCAACATCTTTGAAGCTGGAGTACATCTCAATAATATACTATATGTTCCAGGTTTGAAAAAGAATTTGCTTTCAATTTCTTGCTTAGAAGATAAAGGGGATAGAGTTGCTTTTGTTGATGGAAAGTTTTTGGTTTGTGAAAAGATTCAAGTATCGATAAAGCTAGGGTTATTCGAGTTCACAAAGGAAGCTTATATAGAGTCATAACAACATCTTCTCAAGCTCTAGTTCATATGGAAATCAATCCTATTGAGCTATGGCATAAAAGATAGGGTCATCTACACTACAAGGTCATTCCCACTCTTAATCAACTAGTTCATGGCATCCCCAATATCAAAGAAGATCATGAAGGAGTTTGCAAGGGACGCTCTTTGGGTAAACATACAAGAAAATGATGCAGGAGCATCTAAGCCAAATTTTCATCATTTAATTATGTAATAAGGGGGGTGAGACATTTTAATTATTTTATTAATTAAAGTGCTTATTTTTAATAAATTAGGAGAGAAATTATAAATGTGAGGATTTTTGTAAATATTCTATAATAATTAAAGGATATGAGTGGAATGGAATTAGGTAGATAATCTAGAGAGTAGGAATTCCATATACGAGACTTTGTTGAGTCCAAAACTAGAATAAATCCAAATTAGATTTGTAGTTGAGATTTATGTGGAGGAATTTATGGAGTGAAATAAAATCATTATTTATGTATAAATAGGAGTGTTTTTGTGAGGATGACAGACAGCAGAGAGCAGAGAGCAGTAAGGAGTACAGTGAGAGTGAGAGACGGTTTGAAGGGCCGAGAGCCAAGAGGCCGCTCAATGTAAAATTTGGCCAAAGAGTTTTTATGTTTTTATATCAGTATTTCATTTGAATGGCTCTCCTTCCTTAATATGTATTTTTTCGCTGAATATTTTTATGATTTTAATGAAAAATTATTGAGAGTTTTCATGCTGAGTGAAGGAGTGTGTGTTTTATATGCTCGGATCTGTTTTATAGCAGAATCCTTGTATCATTTGGTATCAAAGCTGGAAAGATGCCTGTTCTACGTTAATTTGCAGAAGTAAAGAGTGCGACGGAGCCAACTCTGTTTGGTTGAAACCACAAGACTGTGGCAAGTGGAAAGCGTTGAATCTGCTACAGAGATAAACATTGTTGGTGTGTGCAAACCCTGTCTTTGTTGTGAAGCATGCTATTGTGAAGAAATGATAAATTAGTATTGCCGGCCTTGAACGAAATCTTTGGGCGTTGGAGGTATCACTCTATTTATGCATTGAAGATTTGTATCTCTGGACTGTTTTTTGTTGCAACGCACTACACCAATCGTGCCAGTTCAGTATTGGTTCAAGATGTGTCTTCGAAATTCTGCATTGAACAAGAAATGGCAGCCCTCCGAAGCGGAGTCTGCAGAGTGTTTCAGCCTCGAAGATCTCTGAGTATGGGGTAACTCTGTAGACGTTGGACGCAGAGCGATGAAGGCTGTGGCATATGGTAATGACCTGGGGTATGAGGTAAGTAGTGTGCTGAGTTCGAATTTAGAATGCAGTCATTGTGATAACATGGTAAATGGAAATTGAATGCAATGATTGCAGTAAGTTAAAACTATAAAGTTCGATTTTAATTACTGGACCCTCCGGCACGGTGTTTTGCATTTAACAGTTAACGCATTCCATTGATAAAGACAGTGCATACGATGCTTTTGTTTTGTTTTAATAAAGCCGCAATCGCCAATGGTTGCACTCTGATAGCAGATGTTAATTAAATGCTTCCGTCACACGCCCAGTCGAAAATTTCAATATGGCTTCTGTCGATATTCGTACTTAAATTGTCTCTGCGAGTGTAAACACTAGAGGTCGTGAATAGAAGTCCGCGAATTGGAGACCGCGGAGATGGAGTGTGGGATCGTGACACAGATGCGTTGGTTACCAGCGTTGGTTGAAGGAGTCGAAGCATAAGCGTTCATGTCACTGCACGCAACGGATGCATGGGTGGGAGTTCATGAGGCAGCGTGACATATGGCCAAACAAACAGCGTGCACAACCAATTGTGCCACAACGTGGAATTAGTTATGATCGTTTTGGTCGTAAATTGCCATGGAAGCGTGATGCTGTGGATTGCGTGATTGGCATCTCTGTTTGTGTAATTGCCATAGACGCTGTGAAATAGTGGTATGGTATTTGCTTAAAGTTATTGTTAAGCTATTGACTTCTTTGGTTTAGTCATGGAATACATTGGATTCCAAATGGCTTGGTTTGCTTAGGTGGATTCCAATTGCAACTTTTAATTATGTTATTATTATATATGATAATAATGATCCATTGGTTATTGTAAAAAAAAACAAAAAATGGAGTTTGCATAAAGTTGCAATATTTTTATGGAGTGGAAATTGGAAGGGCACACTAAGTGGCGAAGAACGAATCAATTGCACCAAGTGAAGATTAAACCTGGGTCCTAGCAAAGTTGAAAATTTTGCTACACTGATTTGTAAAGTAGAAATTGTGTTTCTACATCATTTTTGGTATTGTCCTCACCATAGATCAGCAACCCAACGCAATGTGAACGTTTCTGAAACAAAGGAAGAAATTCCAAAGAGGAACCACCTGAAGCCGAAGAATCCTTGTTGTTGAAAAGGATATTGCTTAAAGAAGCTAAGGGAGCCAAAGAACTAGCTCAAAGGAAGATTCAAGGTAAGTGCTCATTGAATGAATCAATATTCATTGAGTAGAGGTATTTTAAAATCTGGATGATTAAATTTCCTTGCCATACTTGAGAAGATAATCTTTTGTAAATGTTATGAAAGAGTGGAAATGTTGCAAATGCGGAAGTATAAATGAATGGAAAATGAAGGGGAAAATGTACTAATCTTGGGTGATATGAAGGCAAACATGCATGTTTATATGAGGAGGTTTATTATGCATAGTGTGATGATTTATTATGCATAATGTGGATTCTTCACAGTTTTGGTTAAGTCATTTTGGACCAAAGCTTGTAGTTGGGAAAAGAAGAATTCTTTTGATTGGTGATTGAAAACATAATTGCTTGATGTTGTAAAAGCTTTGTTTTACCATTATGTGGCGGTATCTAAGAGGTGTTATTCAAAATGAAGGTGATGTACGAGTTGTACATTATTCATCGAAGAGGTTAAAAACATGTTCTCTGTACAGAAGTGAAGAGATGTGAAATGATGTTGCATGATGCATAAAAGTGCAAGGAAATGTTTGCATTAAGATGACAAGCTTATGGGCATGCGAGTGTTTACAGTGACAAAGACAACACAGAAGAGTGGAAACCAGAGGGTTGAGACTGCAGAGAGAAAGGTTTATTAATAACCTTAACAGGACATGAGGTATGATAATTCAGGAAGGTATTTTTGAACATTGAAGATTGAATGGTTTATTTATTTTCACCTTAAAATAAATCTTGAAAAACTTGAATTGCATTTCGACTAAAGACTTCAGTATCATGTGAAGTGATAAGGACAAATTGATGATTTTCATAAAGAATGAAGTATGAAAGAAAGTGAAGATTGTATAACTTGAAACATCCATTGTCATAATTTTTGGGTCGAGTCTTGAAGTGCAAACAGATGTTAGAGTCAATTGAAAGTTTGGATAGTTTTGAGTTGAGATTGAGTATTTTCATCCAAGATGAAAAATTGGTGTAAGTTTGAAGTCAGAGTTGTAAGATAAGTCAAAAGTCTGAATGTAATTAGGTGCATGATTGGCGGAGCCCGACACCCAAAGAATTGGTCATTGTAACACATGCGTTACTAAAGTGTTGTTTGCAGCAAAGTGAAGCAAGAGGGTTGCCAGAGATTGGTTCCAAGACAGAGAACCAAGAGAAGCCAAGTGCAGGAGGAGAACTTGCATTTTGATGAATGGTAAGTGTGAATGATTGCTGAGAAGTGGATTAAATGAAATCCACACGTGAACAGATGAAGTTCACAAAGGAGGAGAAGATGACTACTAATGGTCATTTCCGAAGATCTGATGAAGACCACAACAGAAGAAAGATGAAGGAAAATGCCAAGGTAGGAGAAGGGGTAGACCCTACTGCTGCAAGTTGGTCATGAATCTCTTGAAGTCTCAACAGGAATGGATCAATGCGCTCCCCTTTCCGCATTTGCGCCATTCTCTGTTGCTGCTCAAGGTACATCTTCCGTTGCTCGGAAGATCCCTCATATAGTGTGGCCAAGGCTTCCCACATCTCCCTGACAATATCTTTGCCAGCTATATGGGACACAATGTGATCCTTGACTCCATCAAGGATTAGCCTTTTCACCTTCGCCATATCAACCTTGTACTGCTTCAACTGATCTGGATCTGTGGGGACAACTACTATGTTCTGCACGAAGAGCTTGAGATCGTATTCATCTAGAAGATAAGTGATCCTTTCCTTTTAGATCATGTAGTTGGAGGCTCCCTCTAACCGGTCCTAATCTCTAAGCCCGTGAGCTTCCATGGCCGTCAAATTTGTCGAATCTGCTCCTCTTCTTCCCCCTCTGCGCAACACTAGATAAGCTTACAGACTCCTTGTGGAGCTCATAGATCTGCTGCTTAGATCTTAGAAAAAACTGAAATTACCCGGCAAGGAACTTCCTTAGAGAGAGAATCCCCTCACTGTGTTGCTTCTTCTTCTGACACTTTTCGCCCGGCAAAATCAAGATCTACCTGCAAAAACTGCGTCCCACCAGCTCTGCGCTGCTCCTTCTGCCTTGGCAAAATTTCAATATGGAGATCTTACCTCTCTGTCGACTCACTCAGAGAGATCTTCCCAGAAATTCAGCCCTCTTGGCCTGGATTGTGCAATCCCTTTGGGGCTTCAAACTGCTGCTTTCTGCAGCTTTTTGGCCTTCGTCACGCGCTGGATCTGCTATTCCTGTTTCACAATACACGCTCTGATACCATGCGAAAATTCCAAGGTCCTAGATCTGGAATCCCCACTGCAACAAGATGAACTACTTCTCCTACTTGCAAATCAGAATTAACAAGCTATTAAAAGATTACTTCTTAAAATATCGAAGTAGTTATTGAAGCAACCTTTACCCATTAAAATACATTTGTGAAAACGGAAGCTGAGCAAGAAAGAATAATGCAAACATAGGACACCGTTGTTTTTGGACAAACGTCCTCGGAAAAACCCAATGTGGGAAAACCAGTGCAACAGATCTGAGGGTTTATATATTATGCAGTATTTTCTGAATACAAATCTGGGATGCCTTTCTGGCTATCCATGCAGAGAATATGATTGATAAAGAGTTAGCAAGAGAAATCTCACACTGATACTGGAAGCCCGACTAACCAACAAAACCTGAACGACAAGCCCTCCACTACGCAGTCTTTGCGTCACTCTGTGTGGGGACTACGTGGCTTCTGCGATGTTTGTCTTTTGCTGGCTGGATCTGCCCTTCTGGCATCTTCTGGTCTCACACCCCGACTTTCCGGCACTGGATCTGATTGATCCTCAGCTGAACTTCAGATCTCCTCAAGGCTGCAGCGCTGCCTCTGTGATCTGCGCTATGCCTTCAACAACTAAGATTATATTACCTTCAACAACTGAGATTATATTAGACTTGATCTGCTTTATAAAACTGTTTCTGGGTTATTTGTGATGCATGCGTTTAAGCCTCTCCATAAAGTTTGAGACTTAGAGCACATCCAATGCTACTAAAAATCAACAAGAATTTGGTTCGTAAAAGGTACTACTTATCCAAATCTCTACATCAAGGTTGTGGATAATGAGCCAGTCAAGATTCTACTATATGTGGATGATCTATTCATTACAGGTGTGGAGCGAAGTATACAACAATGCAAGAAGATGCTGGCATCCGAATTTGAGATGAAGGATTTGGGACTATTGCACTATTACCTAGGTCTGAAAGTATGGCAAAAACCTGGTGAAATATATCTGGGGCAAAGAAAGTATATCATCAAGATGTTGCAGAAATTTGGGATGATGGATTCCAAGCCCATGACTACTCCTATGATCACAAATTTCAAGAAGTTGAGGAGCTCTGACTCAAGTCTCATAGATCCTACCTCCTATCGTAAGTTGGTGTGTTCTCTGATGTATCTGGTAAATACTAAGCTAGACATATGTTTTGCTGTAAACATTCTTAGTCAGTTTCAGTTGGAGACTCGTCATGATCATTGGATAACTGCCAAGCATATATTGAGATCTTTGTGGCATTATTCATCACTGCCTAAAGTATGATAGCAAGGAAGTCAAGATGATTGGCTTCACAAATTCTGATTGGGGTGGTAGTGAGAACGATGGAAGAAGCACTACAGGTGGATGATTTAGTCTTGGAGCTGCTATGATCTCATGGAGGAGTAGGAAGCAAGATCCCGTTGCTTTGAGTAGTGCTGAAGCAGAGTACATGTGAAGTGGGAAAGGAGGTTGTATGGTTGTGGAAGCTTTTGACAGATTTGTTCGAGAAGTCTTTGGGTCCCACTGTGATAAACTGTGACAATCAAAGCTATATCAAGATGTCTGAAGATCCCGTGTTTCATGCTAGGACGAAGCATATCAACAATAAGTTCCACTATATTAGGGACCGACGATCAGGTAGCTGATATACTAACAAAGTCTCTTCCTAATAAGAAATTTGAATATCTTAGAAACATTCTTGGTTTGGTAGATGTTGCTGATTCTGTTGATGATAAAAGTTTGGAAGATATTTGTTGAGGCTTTGTGAGTGACACTTTGCCTGGGAGGACATAGGTTGGCACTATGTGTTGATGTCTGGATCCCGAAGTAAGGGAGAGTGGCGTTGGTCTTGGAGCTCTAACCTCGGATACAGACCTAGATCCCTGGGTTGATGGTTAGCAATCAGGTACCTAGAGAGGCTGAAATCTTTATTCCATCTTAGTCCCACCCAGATAGATTGCCCTGGTAAGGAATCTAGTCCATGGCACTGTGAGTGCCTAAACTGATGGAAGACCTTGGATCGATTGCACCTGGTCAGGAATCTAGTCCATGACATTCCAGTGCCTAAACTCTTGATAGTTCATATAGTTTGAGATCTTCCTTGTACTTGTTATGATTACCTCCCTAGTTAAGAGGGAATGTTGAAGAATGTAACTAGGTTCGGTTTTCATAAATGTATTTGATTCATTATGTAATGAACTTGTCAAAAGAATGAAAAATAAAATTTTAATTATTATTACAATGACTTATTAAAGCATGGGTTTCATGCTTGGGTCATCTTTTATTAGTCAAAATCCCCATTGTGGACTTTTAGGATTTATATCGAGTCATTAGAGTCATTGTATATTTTATGAGACCCTTCTTGGGCTTTTGAATCATGTAAAAAGTATTATTTTTGAGTCAAAAATGAATTTTGTCACCTCCACACAAAGTCGGCCCTTGCCTGATGAAGTCGGCCTGAAAGGGGGGAATTCGACCCACAAGAAGCCTATATATACAGTGCAGTTCGATTTATTTAGACATCCACTCAACAAGTTCGATACACATAAGAAGCATTGTAGAAAAAGTGTGTAGTGCAGGAGGAAGAAGCTGGAGTTCAAGATCGAAGTTTTTGGGTTCTCTCTCTCTCTCTCTCTCTCTCTTTTTTCTGCGGAGATACTGGGTTATTACATGATCGAAGTTCTGCTGCTGCAGTAGGTCGAAGTTGCAGAAGGGTCGAAGTGCTGCTGCTTCATAGATTGAAGTGCTGGATAGGTCGAAGTAGCTGCTGCTACATAGATCGAAGTATTGTTGCTGCAAGGTCGAAGGTCTAGATTGAAGCTGCTAGAATGAAGGGCTGACGTGGTGGTTGGAGGAGGTCTGTGTCTAGGTTGAAGAGTCTCAGGAAGAACTACTGAAGGAAGAGATTTTGAGTGGGTTTTCCCCTAGATAGGGGTTTTGCCTGGGCAGAGTGCCTACATCTTGTGTCTCGTGTTTTTGTGATCTTCATACACACATAATTTGGTAATTGTTTGATTAAAGATAATATAACAAAGAAGAAAAAGAAACCAACATAATTCACGAGTAATTATCAAGAAAGAATAAATCAAACCCTAAATCTACTTGCTTTGATTTCTCAACAATGTTGTCTAGTGATCTGTGAGGAGTTCAATTTTGAATATATACAACAGCGTTTGTTGCTTCACCCAACATAAATTCTGGTAAATCTCGATCATGTAACATGGCTCTTACACTTTCTTCAATATATCGATTCATTCGTTCTGCAACTCCATTTGTTTAGGATTGTATGAGACTATCAACTCCCTCTTAGTCCCAACTTCCTTACAGAAAGCTATGATTTCCTTTCAAGTGTATTCACCTCCATTTTCAAACCTTAATATCTTTATTTTTCTTTCTGTAAGGTTCTCCACTTCAATTTTGAATTCTTGAAATTCGATGAATACTTCATCCTTGGATTTCAACACATAAACGCAAGTTTTCCTTGAATGGTCATCAATGAATGTTATATAGTATAGATGACCTCTAAGAGACTTTGGAGACACGGGACCACAAAAATTGGAATGAATGAGATCCATAATTTCTTTCAACCTTGAAGCACTGCTTCCAAATGGTCTCTTGACATTTTTACCTAATGCACATCCCTTGCATACTCCTTCATGATCCTCCTTGAGTTCGGGGATGCCATTTACTATTGAATTTAGAGTTGGTAAGATTTTGTAGTGAAGGTGACCAAACCTTCTATGCCAAAGTTCACATGGGCTTACTTCAATGTGAACCAAAGCTCGAGAGAGACAAGTAAGCAATCTGTAAAGTTTTCCTTCACAAATCCCAATCATCTTTGCATTTTCAATGCTAGAGTTTTTATCCCATACTACAAACTTTCCATCTGTAAAAGCAACTCTATCTCCCTTATCTTCTAGACATGAAATGGAAAGTAGATTCTTTTGCAAACCTGGAACAAATAGGATGTTGTTGAGATGAAAATTTCCTCCATTCACTAGTTCCAACGAGGTTGATCCAATTCCTCTTATAGGATATCTCTTCTTGTCACCAAGCTCAACGGAGTAAGAAGATTTTCCTCTTGATAATGACTTTAGTTGCTTGTGCTCAACAATCATATGTCTTGATGCTCCATTGTCGATTACCCAAATATTTTCATCTTCAAATGTGCTAGTAAGTGTTGAGAATAGTCCTTCATCCTTTGTAGATGTCTTGGTCATATCCTTCTTGATAGATAACAGGAGATCCCTCAATTCCTTGATGCCATTTTTGAGATGATTTGCTACCATAGAACACTTCTTTAGAAACTTCTTCAAGGGAGTAGTGATCTTCATCATGCCCTTAACCAACCTTAGCTTTGATACCATGTTGAGAAATCTATAGGGCAATAATTAATATGATTTCTCTTGAACTTAATAACTGCTTGTGATGTCTTTTTACTTTTTCTTACTTATTAGCTTCTTCTCTTATTATTATGTTGGTTTTATCATCAAACAACTACCAAAACAAGAAGATAAACAATACACAAGAACATAGGATATAGGCTGCAAGTGAGGGTCAAAACCTCTCCACTTGAGAGGAAGACCCACAAATCTCTTCTCTTCTTACAGATTCTTCAATTGGCGAATTCCAAGACCTCTAGACCAAGAACAATACCCTTCCCAGACCAAGTCCAACCTTCTTGATGATGTGCTCCATTTGTCTAAGTCAAACCCAGTCAAATCTTTTCCAGCAACGCAACTTTGTCCCCCAACAAAAAAATTTCGGCCTCTACTGCAAGTCTTAAATTTTTGGCTCTGCCAACAATCGTTGCTTCCACACGTGTGAGCTTATTTTGGGCTTCCAAGACTTCTTGAGAACTTTGCTTGACATGCACCTCCTAGGGCTTGAGGATGACCTAATGAGGCTTCCTTCAACCTTCTTTCTGCACTTTCTCCAAGTTTGATCCTGCAACAACAAAACCCTAACCCAACAACATAAACCCTAGTCTCCTTCCTTTGCACGTGTGAAGAGAGAGAGAAATAACCCAATCACTTGATCTTTGTCCTTCTTCATTCGCTAGCCTCTTTCTTCTTCTCATTCGCTTGCTTGATGAGAGAATGAATTGTGTCCCTAGGAGGTCGAGTTCCCTCCTATATAATGGTTTCCAAGGTGGACAAAGTACCTCAAATTAGGTCGACTTCTTAGCTGGCAGGCCAACTTGGTCTTGGAGGATATTTTGACACTCTTAAATACAAAAATAATTCTTTTTACAAGTTACAATGTGCCCGATGGGGTCTTCATCTTATGACAATGACTCTTTTGACTTCTCGACCTAGGACAAACCTAGAAGCACTCAATGGGTGCTTGACCTCTAAAATAAAAGACGTTGAGCATGAAACCCATGCTTCAAAAATAACAATAATAATTTTTTCTTTCATTTTACAATATCCAAGACTCAAAAGTACAATTCATATTTATGAAGACCGAACCTAGTTACACATTTTTCAACACTCTAGGGTAATCCTCATGGCTTTCACGACCTTCTTCTGGGTGGCCAAAAGTGTCATATTGGTAGGAGTCTGAGTTTGGTCCGCCAACTCCCATACCTCATTTTCCTTTAACACCAACACAATTCTCTCCTTCTAGAGATTGTAGTTAGATGATCCATTAGAACGATCTTCAAACCTGAGACTGGTAGCCATCTCTGTCCTACTGATCAAACCCTTCCAAAAAACTACTTTTTTTTATGAAGAAGAAAAATGCTCTGCTCCTCAAGCCCTCAAGCGAGTTTTTTCTTTTTTTAATTATTTTTGCGTGGGCTCGGTCTGTGGGTCATCGACTTCAATCCTGTGTACTCTCACTCCCACTTCTGCAAACATGTGTTGTTCGACCGAGTCTTGTTGTTGTGCTATGGCCTGCTATCACATGCACGACCTGTAGCAACTCTTTTTCATCTCGAGACACCTTGTGGAAGCTCTATCGGTGGCCAACCTTGTCGTCGATCCGCAGCTTTGTCGGCTCAAACTAGTCTTCGCAAATTACTGCCCTCTCCGTGAGTCGTTGCCCCTGCATGACTGCTACTGCAAGCAACTGCCAACTCTCCTCTGTTGGCTTGACCTCACACGCAGCCTGAAACCTTGTATTATGTTCTTCGCCGACCAACGTTTTTCTCTCATTGTTGTCGGTCACTATCCCTAGCGCTGCCCTTGATTGTCACCATGGCCGGTGGTCTTGACCAATTTTCCTTCACGTTGTTGGCTCCTTCATACTAGGACCACCTTCCTCGACCCGCTGCATGCTCGATCTTCCTTGATCTCTGTCGCTGCCTACTCAATGTACCACTATTTACTGTCGTTGTGTTACCTGTAGCGGTTAGGTGGGCTGTCATACTTGTCAACCACCTAGTCAACCGCCCTTATTTGATTTTTTTCTTAAATTTTTGTAGGTCACAAAAATAATTGAATTTGGCCCTTGTGTTTTAAAAAAAAAAATCACTTGCTGGGTCGTATGGTTGATGCCTTCAACCTCCCTTTAAAAAAAAAATTTGCCTCGTATGATCACAACTAAACATGGCCTCGACGCTTTTGTACGAACCTGGCTTCTACGATTCCAAGATTGCTTTAGAGTTTACGCTTTGATACCAAGTTAGATTTCTTGCGAACCTAGCACCCAATACTTAATTCCTGGTAGAAAACTGATATACTAGGTTCCTAACATAAAAATTCTGCTGAAACAAATTTAAATAATTGATCTCATAAAACAAAACAGATTTTTCCCTACAAGTTTTTCATTAAAATAAAATCCAATCTTACGTGGACTCCCGTACTAGGATAATGGCCCAACTGAGAAAATGCAGAATACAAATAACCTAGACATGATCCAACAAATCTGCCCTAGATTAGTGCTCGATCTTCTTTGTTAGTATGGATCTTCAACCTCTCTGCACTCCCTTATACCCACCCCACTGCTCAATGAGATGTCTCTCTCAATCTTGTGACGTTGTAGTGTGTCTTTTTCCTCTTCTCAATCTTGCTTTTATAAATTTATAATGAGCTAAATCCCTAACCCTAATTGCAAAGTGATTAATGGCTGAGATTAGATCTCGCCTCACATGAGATCAATGGCTAAGATTAAAACAAAATAACTATAGTAAATTATTTTACTTTACCTAAGTTTCTTTTAGTTCAATAGGCCAACATACTAATTTGTGCTTTTTCCTAAGTTAGACTTAGTCTAAGTTATATTAACAACTTGATTTCGCTTGAGCAAGTGTTTTAAGGAGAATGTGGGTGACTTCTGCATGCCTAGACACAAGCACTGTATAGTAGTACCTGCCTGAGTTACAAAAATCATGTAGCCCTGCGTATTAGCGTTTCGAGAAATTAAATATCTGTGGAAGTGTTCCAACAATTAGTTTTTCCTAGTGCCCTCCAGCATGGGTTGAGGAAGTATATAATGAGTGGTCACTATTGTGTGAAAATTTCTGAATCCTCTAAACAAAAGCCCACTACAGTAAATCTGATTCACTACTACTACTTGTTTATTTAACTTAACAAGTTATTTTCTGAATAATTCATGAAAACAACAAAGTAAATACATTGCAGCCTACACAATTATACAGATCAAGTACTGAAGAATAAGCAATCATGCAGACAAAGGACACAAATTTTTCGAACAAATGTCCTCGGAAAAACCCAATGCGGGAAACCGGTGCAACAGTTCTGGGGATTTTATTATTAAACAGATTTCTGAATACAAACTAGGACACAAAATTTTCAGACAAATGTCCCCGGAAAAACCCAATGTGGGAAACCGGCGCAATAGTTCTGAGGATTTTATTATTAAGCAGATTTCTGAATACAAACTAGGGTGCCAAATCCGGCTCACCCAACAGGGAAAATCCTCGGCAGAAGTACCTCTATCTGGAGACGGATATTATGGCTGATCCAACAACTTGATGAAGAAACCCCACAGGTGTCTTCGCAGTCTCCAAGTGCTGCCAAGCGATGGCTACAACAAATTGGACTGCGTTACCTCTCCTAGTGGCTGCGTCACCCTTTCCTTGAGCCTTCCTGGCTCTGAAATCAAAACGCTATATAGCTGCCCGATTTGCCCCACAGAAACCCCAGCGCAGCTCTTTGAGTGACTGCGTCACCCTCTCTGGGTCTGCGTCACCCCTCCTGAGCTTGCGCTGCCTCTTTGTTGCTGATCTGCCCCTCTGCTATTGTATTCTCGGCCTTGGATGAAAATCTCGCTGCCGAACTGCCCCCACTGCACTGCAAGCTCAGTTCGAAATTCTCAGCAAACCGCACCTCAGAATTTCGACTTAGCTCAAGTGTTGCTTACTGTGTGTGTTCTCCAACTGACCCCAAGCCTTCCTTTAATACTTTTCTAGCTGACGAATCAATGACCGTGATCTAATCTCTTATCGACAGCTAAGATTAGAAAAGACTTGATTCTTGTCACTTGGAACATTCTCACCCACATATTTAAATTAATTCACTTAAATTATTTAATTTCTCTAAGTTAGACTTAGGGTCCCCATTAAAATAATGAATTATTTGAATAACTTAAGCTTCGGGTGGAATTTCTCCGAACTATTTATGGGTCTTGGAGATCTCATGTGTTCTAACCCCTCCACAAAGTTTTAGGGCTAGAGCACATCTGATGCTACCCAAAAATCAACACTCCCTCTTAGCAAGGAATGTGCTCTAGCAACACTTCAACCTGAAGCATCACCCTGATCCAAGGCATCGGCCCTCTGCGCTGTTGATGCTCGACTGCTGCCCCTCATCCACTGCGCTGCTGCTATCTCTACTACTACCCATGTCACTGCCACTGACACTGCCTCATGTGTACTGCAGCTCCCTCTCAAAATGCTGCATCATGCTGCCCATAGCACTGGCACTGCTAACTACTGCACTGCAACTCAGTTGTTGAGAAGTAAGCAACTGACAAAACAACCCAAAATCCTGACTTACAAGTTAGTTTGGGTGCACCTCGATATTGAAGCACCCTCTGCTGCTAATCTGTGCTGTTCCTTTGATGCCTCTGCGCTGCTGCTGCTCTGCACTGCCTCTGTGTTGTTGAAGTCCATCAACCTCTGCGCTGCTGCTACGCTGCTGTTGCCTCTGCTCTCTGCTGCTCCAGTTTTCTGCGTTCTAGCTCTGCCAATGTTGCTCCATTATCCCTCACACCAACTGACTCTAGTCATCCTCCTACTGTCATTAAGGGCTCTTGTAGCTCGTATGTGATCCAAGAGTTTGGGTACCTCAAGGATCCTGCCCTGTTCTAGCCCCTCCACTTCTCTCGAGGCACATGAACACTCATGGCCACATCGTCATCATCTCCATCATCGTCTTTAGCTGCGGAAACCTTCGAAGCAGAATCTTCCTTGCCCTTCTTTTTCATAGGGCATGTTGTGGCGAAATGTCCTAATTCACCACACTTGAAGCATCTGACCTTTGAAATGTCTTCTTCTTCTTCCTTTGCTGCTCAAGCCCGCCTTGGTCATCCTCCTTATCTCTTCTTGTCGAAGAGCTGCGCACATGTTTTCCCAACTTGGAAGTGTTGCTCTGCCCTAAATGCTTTGGACAAAGTTCTCCCACTCATCAGAAACTGCATTTAGAGCAATCCTCACCATAAGACCTTCATCAGGGGTGGCCCCCACAACAACTAGCTGATCACAGATCGCCTTCAATCTGATGAGGAAGGGGTCGATCTCTCTTCAACATCTGGAATAATTAGAGCTGATTCTCAAGAAGCATCCTCCTCTGAACATAAGTCCCCCCTGATACAATGTGGTCAAAGAAGTCCACATCTCATGTGCTGTTGTCTTCTCAGCAATGTGTGGGACCACGTGATCCTTGACTCCGTCCATGGTCAAGTGCTTAGCCTTCGCTTGAGCTTCTTCACACTTCTTGAGTAGATCAACGTCTACAGGAACAACAACTGTGCCCTCGGCGAGATGCTTGACACGATGCTCATCCAGTACTAACAGTATTCCGGCCTTCCATATGACAAAGTTGGATGCTCCATCCAACCTGTCTTGATCCCTCAGTCCATGTGTGGCCATCTCTGCTCAACTGAAAGATGTCGAACTGGGTCACTTCTCCCTCTTTTGCTGCTACCCCAACAAAACTCGGATCTGAGTTTCTTGGCGCTAGAAACTCTCTAAGGAACAAGGAACCCGCTCCCTTTGAAAAATGATTTCCCTCCTGGAAATCCTCCGCCAACTGATGTCGAATCAATCCTCTCCGATCACTCTTTGATGTTGATCAACACTGGATCTAGACTTCTTGGCTAGAAGTCTGCTGAGGAACTACTTCCCTCTACTTTGCCACGACCTGCGAGGCACTATTTTGCACCAACATAAACAATGCCCCACTAGCAACTACTGAAGAAAAACGGTCTGCACTTCTAGCCACGACAATCGGAAAGACAGAGGCTCGAAATCCATACGCTGGCCCAACAAACACTACGCTGCCACTGCTGTAGCTACAACGTCACTCTTGCTGGCTGACGTAGCCTCTGCGTTAGCCCCTCTAGTGACTGTGTCACCCCTCCTTGCCTCTTCTGGATCTGCGTTGTCACTCGGAACAACAACAACCTTTCTACAACAAATTTTCTTCGGTCTCAGCTGATGGTTTCAACTCTTCCTGATCTGCGACTGCTCTGATACCATGTGAAAATTTCTGAATCCTTTAAACAAAAATCTTATTGTAGTAAATCTGATTTACTTTTCCTACTTGTTTATTTAACTTAACAAGTTATTTTTTGAATAATTCATGAAAACATCGAAGTAAATACACTACAGCCTACACAATTATACAGATCAAGTACTGAAGAATAAGAAATCATGCAGACAAAGGACACAAATTTTTCGGACAAATGTCCCTAGAAAAACCCAATGTGGGAAAACCGGTGCAGTAGTTTTGAGGGTTTTATTATTAAGCAGATTTTTGAATACAAATTAGGGTGCCAAATCCGGCTCACCCAACAGAGAAAATCCTCGGCAGAAGTACCTCTATTCAGAGACAGATATTATGGCGGATCCAACAACTAGATGAAGAAACCTCACAGGTGTCTTCGCTGTCTCCAAGTGCTGCTGAGCGATGGCTACAACAAGCTGGACTGCGTCACCTTTCCTAGTGGTTGCGTCACCCTTTCCTTGAGCCTTCATGGCTCCGAAATCAAAAAGCTGGATAGCCGCTTGATCTGCCCCACAGAAACCCTAATGCAACTCTCTGAGTGACTATGTCACCCTCTCTAGTTTTGCGTCCCTTTGCGTGAGCCCTGTTGGCTCCGCGTCACCCCTCCTGGGCCTGCGTTGCCTCTCTAGTGCTGCTCTGCCTCTCTGCTATTGTATTCTCGGCCTTGGATGAAAATCCCACCGCTTCACTGCGCCACAAGCTCACTTTGAAATTCTCAGCAAACCGCGCCCCAGAATTTCGACTTAGCTCAAGTGTTGCTCACTGTGTGTGTTCTCCAACTGACCCCAAGCCTTCCTTTAATACTTTTCCAGTTGACGAATCAACGACCATGATCTAATCTCTAATCGATGGCTAAGATTAGAAAAGACTTGATCCTCGTCACTTAGAACATTCTCACCCACATGTTTAAATTAATTCACTTTAATTATTTTATTTCCCCACTTAGGGTCCCATTAAAATAATTAATTATTTGAATAACTTAAGCTCCGGGTGGAATTTCTCCAAATGATTTCTGGGTCTTGGAAATCTCATGTGTTTTAGCCTCTCCACAAAGTTTCGGAGCTAGAACATATTCGATGCTACCCAAAAATCAACATAATGTAAACGTGTATTATCAAACCAAAAGCCGTTGCATATACTCTTATGTTAATAAAATGTCAAGTTACCAGCATCTGGATACAGATCTGGATGGAGATATGGATAAAATTTGAAAGACCAGGATTATATGTATATATATAATTATTGAAAAGGTCTCTCAATCAGAAAATACTAATTAAAAAACACTTTGATAAAAGCTGGAAGCCTAAACCAGCTTAGTAAGTTTGTATTAACTATTTTGATAAATGATTTATTAAATACCTATACTTGTGAATGAGGCGAATTAAATAGAAATTCCTCTTACCTATTAAGAAGGGTTAGGAAGGGATAGGGATTACTTATCACTTATATACAAATATAAATACTTTCGGATAGGTTTTGATGGGTTTGTATTTTTTTTTGGGAAACTTTTTCAACCACTTTCTCTCATTTTCATTTTGAGGATGGTACTCAATGTAAACCAGATTCTACATAAACTCAGGTTTTGTCAATAATATACTCATTTAAAAGCTTAACATGAACTTGTGTGGAGAGGACAATACTCCCTTCCACAACTGCCCAAGCTAGATTTACTAATATTTTGATAAGTGGAAACGTAAATGAGAAGAATTTAATAAAGTGATTTAGGCAAGCTGATCCATTATCATAGATAAAAAGTTTCCCACATGTGAAAGCTAGAACTTTGTTATTCTGTCTTGATTAGAAATCAATAATAAGTTCCACCTTCAAAAGAGAATCATTCTCGTGATTAACCGTTTTTATAAAGGGTCCTGAATTTTTGGTTATATTAGAATATCGTTGAAGCTATTTTGTCTTACTGTGGCAAGTTTGGGAATTTTATTGAATTTTATTCTGTTAATAGGTCATTAAGGATGTTGAGCGTGCGATTGTTTCATCTCCTTTGGGCTTGAATCCAACACCTGAAGGACAACGCCTCGTTGTGCCTATCCCAGCGTAAGTATTGCCTTTTGCTTGTTTGGACTCTAATGGGTAGCTGTTTCTTTCAGAAATTTATTTGTCTGACAGAGCTGGGTACGTTTACACTGGTTATTTCTATATCTGTGCACTTTGGTTCTTGTTATGTAGTAAATGTGCATCTGACATTTGTTCAATTTGGCTGATGTGATTGGCTTCGGTTATTTCCTCTTGCATCCTATCTTCAGATTAACAAAGGAGCATATTCAGGTTAGAGGAAATCTGATTCTGTCATGAATATTAGGTGGACCTCGTCATTGATTTGGATGAGTTATGGAAGAAAGTTATTATTTCGTATTTTCCGTTAGGTCACTAAATTTGACCACCTTGTCAACAGGCAATTTCAAAGCTGGTTTCAAAGGCGTCTGAGGATGTCAAACAGAGTATAAGAAGAGCAAGGCAAAAGGTAAGAAGAAGAATCATTGGCTGCCATTTTCTGATTTTATATTTACATGATTACGCTGGGTTGTAAGTCGTAACTATAGTAAATTTCCCTACTTTAGATGTGATCGAACTTTATATTCAACAGGCATTAGACTCAATCAAGAAGGCTGGATCTAGCATGTCCAAAGATGATGTCAAGAGGATAGAGAAAGAAGTATGTTGAAGTTTTCTTGTGTTTCAATTTGTCGATGCTTATTATTTCAAAAGTAAATCCAAAGTTAATTCGAGTTTTTTTTACCTATTTTGGTATCTCTGGACATTAATATAATTTCAATTCATTTCATTTCTTTTTTATTATATAATAGATATTTCAATGTACTAGGATTTTTTTTTCCGGATGTTTAGAAGCTTTATTTTCCTTACAGATGGATGATCTGACAAAGAAATTCGTGAAAACTGCTGAAGATATGTGTAAAGCAAAGGAAAAGGAAATAACGGGAAAGTAAATTGAAGACAATTGACAAGTCTTTCATGTGGTCAGTTACGTCTTTTTGCTACAGAATTACTGTTGGCAATCAATTTTGGGTAAAAATGCAGTAGACCATTTTTCTTAATATCGGCAGAAATTTGTCTAATGTGACTCTATATGGAGAGTTAAATTTTTTTCACAAGGCATAAATAGGATTAGCTTTTCGTAAATCTTTATGGTAAACTCTCGTAAATTGGCCAAAATGGAGGTTTTCATACTTTCCAAGGCATAAAAAGAAGCAAACCACAATTGGCCTGGAACACGTTTGTTGCATGCTTAAGGAAGATTATTATAAAGATAAAAAAGAAGCAAACCACAATTGGCCTGGAACACGTTTGTTGCATGCTTAAGGAAGATTATTATAAAGAATAGAGATCAGATACGAAGTTTTGTGTTGATTTTCCTGAGCGGTTGTCTTTCTTTACGCATTAAACAATACATGTTACTGGATGATGATTCTGTCTAGACCTTTTTTTTTTCCTTAATACTTTATATATGACCACGATGATAACACATGCAACCAAATCGTATTCCGAAAATCCAATCAATTGTGCATGCAGCTAATTATATTCAGCCAATCGTGTATGCATTGGAGAGTTTCGCAGCTAACAGTTTTCTGAGCATGGAGCTAATTGTTCTTGCAACTAATAGTTTCTGAAAATACGACCAATTGTATTTTTGAGCATGACCATGGTGTACTAAATAATTTGCATAATATGCATTGTGGCCCACGACCTCGTAGCCTTTTTTTTAATTGAAGTTAAAATTTATTACGAGCTATTCAAAACCAATAGTTGGGTAGCTTTCAGCCATTCTGACATTACATTGGCCAGCCAGACTTCTATACAGTAAGCATTCAGTAAAGTCGCATTTTTTTTTGTCTCTCTAATTTTCAAAGGAACATTTCCACGGGAAACCACATGCACTTGCTCATATTCTGTTAGATAGACTTCTATGCAGACACGATTCAGTAAAGTTGTATTTTTTTAATCTTTTCTCAAAGAAACATTTCCACAGGGAAACTCCCAGGCACTTGCTAAAATTCTGTGAATGTACTCACTTTAAAGATTGCTGGTGACACCATGTATAGTGTTGATTTGAGGTTTCTGTGACTTGTGTTGTGTGTAGAATTTTCCGGATTTATCGCATCCATTTTTGTTAGAATCGATGTTCATCACGATAGATCAATGAGTTTTGTCAGATCTATAAATGAAGGAGAATGAAAATGAACGAATGGAAAATGGGAAGCCGACCTTTAATGATGGAAGGAAAGGAAAATTATTAAAGAAATATTATGTAATTAATTAATATCATTTTAATTAATGACTCTAAATTTATTAGTTAGTTTTAATTATTGAAGTAATATTATTAATTAAATAATATCTTTTTACTTTAAATAAATAACTATTATTTAAAAATTAATAAATATATCAATGTAAGATAGTTTGTTACTTATTGATGGCTGTTTAAAAATTGTTATTAACTATTTTAATTTATGTAAATTAGGATTGAGATAAATGTTTTTGCTGTTAATAATTTTTAAGTTAAATTCCAATACAAGTTCAATAATTATTAGAGATGTAGGTAAATATAATAAATTTTAGTTTTTTTGGATATGGAAATTTGGGTTAATAGTATTCAAAATTAATGATGACTAAAAATAAATTAAATAATTATTAATTAATGGTGAGAATTTAAGAATTTATGAAGAAAGGTTTATTTTGAATTAAGATTGATAATTATTAATTAAGATGAATGATACTAAATGAGATTAATAGATTAGATAATTAAGTGGATATGAATGAATGAAAAGACGGGGAGGGGGGAGAAGTATTAATAGAAATAAAGGAGAGACACGGTTGAGGACCATTGGCAAGGTATAGAGAAATGAATTGGTTAGAGGAGGAAAATGAAAAGATAGTGAATGAGAGAAATGAGATGCAAGGGGGGGAGTTAATTTAGGGAGGGTTTGGGGTTTAGAGTAGGAATTCAATTGTCGCTTATTTTCCAGTCATCATCACGGTTGAGGTTATTAGGGTGTTTTCCAATTTCGATAGCTTCCCTAAATTTCTTGTGGTGATAATGGTCAATTTTGGCCACAACCTGAGAGTCTTCAATACAAATGTGACATCCTTGAATGAGTCTTCAATACTTTACCTCAAGGAGCTGAATTCAGGGGGATTTGAAGTTTGAACTGGTGACATCCTTGACCAACATGGTTTTAGCAGAAGAAGTCAAACCACTTAAACTAATCCTTGAAGCTGAACTAAAGTTTCGGGCATTACCTCAAAAATTATCTTTTTATTTCGCAGTCCAAAAATGATCGTTACCATGAGTACTGTTGTTCCATGCTTATAATAGAGAAATAATGTAATAAGAGCAGAAGTGTGTAATGTGGCACTCATGAAGTGGTTGGCATAATTGGCATCGGTGTACATGTGTTAAGTGCATGTGGTGTTGGTATTCAGATGTGTGCAAGCATTTGAGATAATGGAAAAATGACCAAAATAAATTATACATAGATTTTACATGGTAAAAACCTTAATGATTTGTCACATTATTAGGGGAAAATTTATAATTGGGCTTAGAGTCTCTTCAATCTCACAGGCTTTATAAAAATGAAGTAGGCTTTGTTACATTGGTTATGATAACTATAATTTGGTTCCGTAAACCAACGTCGTTAGAGTAACTTTAGCAAAAAAAATTACTTCAATAAATTCACTTTTTACATTTTATTTTAATTGTTGTCATGCTATAACAATCTCCACCTTGACAACAATTTTCTTGATACTTTGACCTTGCCAAAGTCCTTTCAAGACCTCTTCTTAAACCAAGAGAAACCAAACACCACCACAACTTGTCTAACAACACTGGTTTTGTAAACATGTCTGCACAACTTTTTTGAGTGAAGACCTTTTTAAGATCTACTCCACCTCCATCAATGAGCTGTCTTACAAAATGATATTTTATGTGAATATGCTTAGTCTTACTATGAGAAGTTGGGTTTGTAGCCAGCTGTATAGCACTTTGACTACTGTGTAATACAATTACGTTGTTTTGCATTCTTCCAAATTCACTTAGAAGACCCTTCAACCAAATTACCTCTTTGCAAGCATGTGAGACAACAATATACTCTGCATCTGTGGTGGATAAAACAACTGTTTCTTGTAGCTTCAACATCCAACTAATAGCCTCCACCTGCGAGAGTAAAAACATATCCTAAAGTAGACCTCCTATTGTCCAAATCACTTGCAAAATATGAATCAACATAGCCACAAACATAATCATTGTTGAATTTTCTACAAGATGCATAGTAGAAACCAATTTTCTGATATGATAATTACTACATAATAATCTTCATACAATTTATCTTACGCCATTGGCATTATTCAACAATTATACATAAAAGATTTCAACAGTAGTGCAATGAAATTAGTAAGATCATAATGAGACAACCATGCACGATAGAGACAACAAATTTACCTTGGGACACCCAAACTTAAGAGAAAAATGAACAACTTTCTTTTATGAGATTATTCTTCAACAAGGTTTAAAATGTTGAAATTTGGGCAGCGTCAGGATGGATTTCCCTAAAGGGAACCCTACTGCCCCAAGAATGGGCAGGGTCTCAATGCTTCTTAGTGGCATCTCTTGTATGCGTTAGTCAGTGGTATCACTACTCTTGTACAAACAACATTGCTCTAAGATATAACAGTGTTCCATGAGGATGCGTCCCCCAGGGTCGGGTGCACGCACCCCACACACTTAAGTTGGGGGGACATCTGGGGGTGCGTTTCCCCACACACGCCTTTTGGGGAGTCACGAGGATGCAAGGACATGCGTTTCCCCAGTGTGGGGGATGCGACTCCCCAAAAGTGGTGCTTCTGGGCATCCCCCTTGGTGCGTCCCCCCTCGAATTTGTCTAATAACACTTAATATGAAAAAAAAATGAAAATTCACATATTGAATATATATATATATATATATATATATATATATATATATATATATATATATATGTTAAAACTTACCTAGGTTAACTCACCTATTCATTTGCCAAATTCTCTTGCTTGCCGTTGAGCTCTGCTGAGTGCTCTCTTGTCGACGTCATGCTGTGCTCTCTTTCTCGTCGTCGAGTTGCGCTCTCCTGCCATCGAGCTCTGCTCTCTTACTCACCGTCGAGCTCTTTTAGAATGATGAATGATGAATGATATGGATCAATGTATTTGAATATTTCATTATTGAATTTTATCATTGAATCTCATCGTATGGATGAATGATGTATGTACCAAAATGAATGATGGGGATGGATTAATGTATGTCATTATTTAATTCAATTAAGAATTTAAATTTTATGTATGGATCAATGTATTACTATTAGTCTATTTATGCTTTCATTATTGAATATATATGTATATACCTTGACGCCTCCCTGCACCCCCAAAATTTCCCTAAAATTTGAGGTTACTCACATATGTCCTCCTTGTGGGTGTCCCCGCACAGGAGTCTTGGTGGAACATTGAGATATACACAATGACACGATATTATACTATATTGTAGTGGCAACATATGTTTCTAATGGTTCACATTATATGGTTCTTCAAGTTCTCACAACACTTAGGATCAAGCCTTATGATATGACTAGTGTATACAATGTATGACATAATCCCTAATGAACAATATATTTCAATAAATGATATAGTGTCCTTTAGTGTCATGGTATGACTGCAAACTCAACAATGACCTTGTTGAGACAATGAAATGATACCAACTTCCTTGGACTCGATTGATTAGTTAGTTCACAAACAAATTTGTGAACTGACTTAAACCAAATATGTTTAATGAAAAAGTCTCATTGTACTTCGTATCTCAACCGAACAGTTGATGAATGTCTATTAAAAGAAGAATTTGGATGGGTTTTCCCCCTTGTGGGGTTTTGCCCTGGTCTCTGACCTTACTCTTGTTATCCCTATTGTGAATGTTTTTCTTCTGTTTTTCCTTTATGTTCCACTGCATCACTGATGTTATTGTTCTTTCTACATAATTGCTATTGATGTAATGATGTTATGGGATGAATTCAATATGTAAATGATGAAAAATTTGTAAATGCAATTATCTAAATCAAAGAACAATCTAACCCTAAGGAAAATTAACATGGCATCAGAGCTGAGCTGAAGAAAAGTCATTGAAGATCACCCCTATGAAGACACTTATGGTTCGCGGAGAATGGAAGAGATGAGGATGGTAGAGACGTAAAAAGAATGTTAGGGTTTTGTGTCCTTTTAATAGAGGTTAGGGTTTGAGAGAAAACCCTCAGAGCAACGTTAGATATGGTAAGGACTTATGAAACCCTTGAGTGAATCTCATTGATATAAGATGATCACTGAGAAGTCCATTGAAGCTAGGGTTTGGGAGAAACCCTAGCAGTGGCCTTGATATGGAAAGGGGCTAGGTATGATTCAAAACTTTTCATAACGTGATCAACAAAAAGTCTTTTAGTTATTAAAGTAGCCCATGATAAGTTCAAAGAAACCTTAGGAGAAGGGTATGCTGCAAATTCAGTGGTCATCGTATACATTGATGGTTGGTCTTGGTTACTGATAAAAGGAAATAAAGGATATAGGTAGCGCCCAAGTAGATGCATTTCTTTTTCCAATAACATATGGTTGATGGATGATAGTGACTCATGGAGGCCAGATCTAAAGGGAGCTAATAGCTTCCTTCAAACCTCATTAACAATAAGTATTTTCAAGGCTTGTGTTATGACACTGCTCCTGTTTAGATTTGTCATTATTGTTTATTCCTCCTGCATGAATACTTGAATACCTCTTTTACTAACGTCTTGGATAAGGAAAGATGATTCTTCGTAAAGACCACTATGATGTGAAGCATTGTAGGAAGAATTAGCACTCAAAGGGCACTGAGAGCCTTCTATAATCTATATTAAAGATAAGTACTTTCAAGACATGTCATTTCTTTGTGTCATTGTTCTTGTCAAATTTATTCTCTTCGATCATTGGCAATCCTTCCTGCATGAGTATTTTATTTGTTTTACTAATTTCTTGGATGAAGATGGGAGATCCTTCTTGAGGATCATCTAGTTGTAGAATGTTGCAGGAGGAATCAACCCCAAGAAAGAGGTGTTGGAAAGTAAAGGAGCCTTTCTCATGTTTAGAAAGGCAAGATAGTACTGCTTCATTACCAAGTATACCTTAATTAGGTTTATTTATTTTGTTATTAATGCTCTTGCTCTTGTCTTGGGATCAACATGTACTTCAAAAGGAAGTGAGGACCAAGTCCTCTAGGACGAGATCGAGAAGGATATTGAGCCATCCCATGACTTGAATGGCATATGAAATGGACAAGAGCTCAAGACCTCAGAGGAAGGATTGTTGTCTCCCTGGTGGATAACTATGATTGAAGAAGCTTCCTATTCAGAGGGAGTAGATTGAAGGTGACAATATGACACGATGATAAGAGCGACATGTCCTTCATGAAAGGACTTTTCTTGATATCTGAGATGTAGCAGTGTTTGATGATTTTGCGTTATGTTCAAATTTTGATATGCTTTCAAAGAAAGAGGGCTATGATGAGATATGAGAAAACATATAAAATTTATGTGAAGTGAGCTTCCTCTATGATGTATTTAAGAAGAAGCATATTTGGAAGACTTTGAGGAACATGAATAAAAGACGTGGAGATTGTGAATTGAAAAAGGCTCCACATGAATTCTAGCAAGTCCCTTGGGTTTGGCTTGTATGAAATGATGGATATTTGATGCGACCTTTGATCCCTCTTAATGATTAAAGGTATGCCTTTGATATTTGGCTTTATTGCGTTGACCTTTGATCCCTATTAATGATTAAATGTATGCCTTTGATATTTGGCTTTATTGCGCCGAGAGGCGCTCTACAACCCAGTATATAGGGATGTGTAGATGTAATGTGAGTAATGTAAACGTTTGATATGGGGAGTGTATAGAAATGTACCACTTTAATACCATGGGCCCAATACCATATTTATAAAAGAGGTATGGTAAATAAATAAAATATAAATAAACCATAGATATGGTAAATAAAACGACTTTTTATATTTACCCCATAATCATATTTATATTTAGGAACACTCAAAAAATTATTTAGGTGAATCCTGAGCTAAATACCATGGGCCAAATTATTATTAATACCATGCCAAAAAAACATTATTAACCCTAATATTAATATTAGTATTATTATTAATTTTAATAGTCACATTATTATATTATAATATTAATATTATTAAATTTAATTAATGTAAACTTTTGATATGTTGGATTGTATAGAAATGCACCACTTTAATACCATGGGACAAATACCATATTTATAAAAGAGGTATGGTAAATAAATAGAATATAAATAAACCATAGGTATGGTAAATAAATAAAACGTCTTTTTATATTTACTCCATAATCCTATTTATATTTAGGAACACTCAAAAAGTGGTTTTATTTAGGTGAATCCTGAGCTAAATACCATGGGCCAAATTATTATTAATCCCATGCCAAAAAAACATTATTAACCCTAATATTAATCTTAATATTATTATTAATTCTAATATTCACATTATTATATTATAATATTAATATTATTAAATTTAATAAATTTGGATCACTTAGCTTGGTATTTGAGTACACTATATGCATTTCCTATCTCAGGTAACAATAAACATGTAAATATAGATGTAAAAATAATGTTTAATATTTAACATTTAAAATTTAATCTAATTAATCTAATGTCGGCCCTAATGAAAAATCACTTCTCTCCCTACATATATAAATTTAACACAGTGGGCCAGATACCATATTTTTCTATTTCTCTTGCATTTTATATTGGAGGGAAAAGAGAGAGAGGGAGAGAGAAGAGAGATGGGGGAAGAGAGAGGGAGGTAGGAGAGGAAGGGAAAGAGAGGAAGGAAGAGAGAGAGGAGAGAGGGAGGGAGATAGGAGGAGAGAGGGAGGGATATAGAGATGGAGTTGGAAGGTGAGAGAAGGAGGGAAGAAGAAATAAATAGAGAGAGCGAGATGTGGAGAGAGAGAGGGAGTGACAAGGGAGAAATAGAGAGAGTATGTGTATGTTTGGGGGTGAGATAAAGATAAAAATGAGAGATGGAGGGAATGGGGGGAGAAGGAGAGAGGGAGGGTTATAGTAACATAGTTGGAGGGTGAAGAGAGGAAGAGAGAGGGAGATAGAGAGAGATATAGATGTGGGAGAGAAAGGGATAGAGGGGAAGGAAGAGAGAGAGGATGTGAGAGAGTGGAGAGGGAGGGAAAGAGAGATGGAGTTGGAGGGGGGAGAGAGGGAAGATGATGTCTTGCACTCGATGCATTGATTTCAGTGGGATGGTGATTTCTAATAAAGTTTGATAGATCCAGAGTAATGTAAACTTTGATATGATGATTTCTAATCCTATTTGATTGCTTGCACTAGATGTATTGATATATGTGTAGATGTTGGTTTCAAATCTTATTTTCTTACTTGCAATAGATGCATTGATTTTAGTGTAAATATAGATAATATCAAACTCTGGATCCAGAGTAATGTATTTACATAGGGAGCGAGAAGTGGAGAGAGAGGGAGTGATAAGGGATAAATAGAGGAGTATGTGTATGTTTGGGGGTGAGATAAAGATAAAAATAAGGAGAGATGGAGGGAATGGGGGGAGAATGAGAGAGGGAGGGATATATTAACATAGTTGGAGGGTGAAGAGAGGGAGAGAGAGGCAGATAGAGGGAGAGATAGATGTGGGAGAGAAAGGGATAGAGGGGAAGGAGGAGAGAGAGGATGTGAGAGAGTGGAGAGAGGGGGGGAAAGAGAGATGGAGTTGGAGGGGGAGAGAGGGAAGATGATTTCTTGCACTCAATGCATTGATTTCAGTGTGGATGGTGATTTCTAATCCTATTTTTCTTGCACTATATGCATTGATTTAATGTAGATGTTGAGAGAGAGAGAGTGTGTGTGTGTGTTGGGGGAGGAAAGAGGATTGGAGGGCAAATAGAGAGAGAGAGCGAGAGAGAGAGAGAGAGGAAAAGATAGAGGAAGGTAGGAGAGGAAGGACATGAGAGAGAGGAAGAGAGTTATGGGGGAAGAGAGAAAATTGGAGGGAAGAGAGAGAGAGAGAGAGAGAGAGGAAGAGAGTTATGGGGGAAGAGAGAAAATTGGAGGGAAGAGAGAGAGAGAGAGAGAGAGAGAGAGAGAGAGAGAGAGATAGAAGGGGAGTTGGAGTGGGATAGAGGGAGGGAAGAAGGAATACATAGAGAGTGAGAAGTGGAGAGAGAGATGAAGTGACAAGGGAGATATGGAGAGAGTGTGTATATGTTTTGGGGTGAGATAAAGAGATAAAGAAGGAGATATGGAGAGAAGGAGATAGGGAGGGATATAGTAACATAATTGGAGGGTGAAGAGAGAGGGAGATATATATGTGGGGAAGAAATGGAGAGAGAGGAAGGAAGAGGGAGGATGTGAGAGAGTGGAGAGATGGAGGGAAAGAGAGATGTAGTTCGAGGGGGGAGATAGGGAAGTAGATGGTGATTTATAATCCTATTTGATTGCTTGCACTAGATGCATTGATATCAGTGTAGATGTTGGTTTCTAACCTTATTTTATTACTTGCAGTAGATGCATTGATTTCAGTGTAGAGGAGGAGAGATGGAGGGAATGATAGATGGGGTTAGAGGGGTGAGAGAGGTAAGATGTTTTCTTTCACTCGATGCATTGATTTTAGTGTGGATGGTGATTTCTAATCCTATTTTTCTTGTACCATATGAATTGATTTTAGTGTAGATGTTGAGAGAGAGAGAGAGAGAGAGAGAGAGATAGAGGAAGGTAGGGGAGGAAGGACAAGAGAGAGGAAGAGATTTATGGGGGAAGAGAGAAAATTGGAGGGCAAAGAAAGAGAGAGAGATAGAGAGAGAGAGAGAGGAAGGAGGAGAGAGGGAGGGAGATAGAAGGAGAGATGTAAGGATGGAGAGATGGAGTTGGAGGGGGAGAGAGGGAGGGAAGAAGGAATACATAGAGAGTGAGAAGTGGAGAGAGAGATGAAGTGACAAGGGAGATATGGAGAGAGTGTGTATATGTTTTGGGGTGAGATAAAGTGATAAAGAATGAGATATGGAGAGAAGGCAGGAGAGAAGGAGAGAGGGAGGGATATAGTAACATAGTTGGAGGGTGAAGAGAGAGGGAGATATATATGTGGGAAAGAAATGGAGAGAGAGGAAGGAAGAGGGATGATGTGAGAGAGTGGAGAGATGGAGGGAAAGAGAGATGTAGTTCGAGAGGGGAGATAGGGAAGTAGATGGTGATTTATAATCCTATTTGATTGCTTGCATGAGATGCATTGATATCAATGTAGATGTTGGTTTCTAATCTTATTTTCTTACTTGCACTAGATGCATTGATTTCAGTGTAGATGTTGATTTCTAATATTATTTGATTACCTGCATTAGATGCATTGATTTCAATGTAGATGTTGTTTTGTAAGATTATTTGATTGTTTGCATTAGGTGCATTGATATCAGTGTAGATGTTGATTTCTGATTTGATGTAATTGGATGTACATTGATGGTACATTAATTTTAAAGTGATTGGATTAAGATTGTGCATTCATTTTAGTGTAAGCACAAAAAATTATTAACAATGTACATTAATATTTGTGTTATAGTAAATCAACCTATTAATATTGAAGAGCAAGCGAGACAATGTATGATGTTTAGTACAATAGTTCAAGCTAAATATTTAAATGGTTTATTATTTCAACTGCCCTTTTCATATAATCGATATGAAAATATGACAAAATTAACAAGGGTGACAATAAGAATAGTAAAAGAAAATAATTTGAGATTGATCACAATGAAGACTATTTATAATAGACTACATTCTTATTATTTTCATTTTCTATCATTCAACACTATTACGTTGTCACTTTGCATTCAAAAAAATTATTTCGTCATTAAAGTTATTAACAATATTTACCATCTCAAAAAACTGAGGTAACTAAGAAAATTTTAAAATTAAAATGACCAGATAAATATCATACATATTTAGCATATATAAAATTATTATATTTATATTATCTGTATTTGCATATTATTGATAAAATTAATCATATGTTCGATAGATTTTCCTTGGCCGTACACGATTGAAACCAGCCTAGATCCATCTTAACTCTGGATCTATCAAGCACCGAAAGGGATCAAATCTCTCGAGGTGCAAACCTTTCCTCAAGTTTTGCACTCAAAAAATAGGTTTGCACCTATAGTTAAGATGGATCTAGGATGGTAAACTAACAAATTATTTTTGAGAGGATTAAGATCATTTCAGCATTCAGTGTCAGAGGGAATTAATCCTTGAGGATCCACTACCTGAAATTAGAAGTGTAATAGAAAGATGATAAGGACTTCCTTTTCAAGGAAAGCATGCTGTCAGAGATGGTTTACACTGAAGTAGTTGAGAGAGCCTCTTCAAATTCAAATTTTGATGGATCTCATGATGATTTGATAACTAAATGGATCCTTGCTTAGTAGGATGTTCCTTGAGTTAGGGTATGCACACGTATGTTGGGATGTAGCAAAGCTGATTTTGAGATACCTTGATGATGCACTAATTCATAGACTAAGATACACTACCAGATATTTGAGACTTTATGGTACACTAATGTTGAGAGTGTTGTTGACTAGAAGAGCACATCTAAGTGATGCCTTAGGTCTGCTATGGTTACCTAGATAATTTCTTGGCATAGAAATTTATTGTTTTTGAGAGGCAGTGTGCATTATTGATAACATGGCTGGATGTAAGGCATTTTGGTTTAGAAAGATATTTGGAGAGTTGTGTTAGCATATGCTGGGCATGACTATGATATGTTCAGGGTGGGATTGAACTTTCTAAGAATCCTGTGTTTCATGACTGGTCCAAGCATTTTTGATATGATGTAGAGAGAGCAATGAGGCTCTAATGATGATTTGTTATTTTATTGAAGTGTGAGGCTTCAACTGATGAGTAGATACTTGACCGAGCCTTGTTCTTAATCTTTAGAAAGAAACTTGGACTGATGGATGTGACCCCCTTGCGTAAGGGTCACGGGTTGATCGAGGACACTAAGCTATGCTCTTACCCCCTGCCTAAGCTCCTAGGAAGAGGAATTGATGTTAGTTTTTGTAGCATCAAAGGTGATCCAGTCTCATAACTTTTTGGAGAGGCTAAAACACAAGATCTCCATAACCCATCAATCGTTTATGGAAATTCCACCTAGAAGTGTCTCAATTAGATTATTAGCCGAATTTTTAATTATTTCCTAAGTCTAAACTTGGGATAAAGGGTTAATTAATTAGAATTGATTGAGATAAGGTGTGAATCATCTATAAAATCAGACATATCATCTCCAATATGATCTTGGCCATTGATTAAGTTTTAATCTTGGTCGTTGGTGCTCCAACAAAGGATTATAAGAAGTCGATGGGTAGATGGAGAACACACTTGAGGATTTTGATTTTCCAGAGGCAGTAGCTGGAAGAGTTCGAGCTTCAGAAGGAAGCAGAGACAGAAAGGGGCAAGGACAATGAAGCCAGAGGAATATTTTCCAGATCTGACGAGTGCATTGCAGAGAAGTAGAGATAGCCACAGTGATGCTGACTTATGGGTTGTGCAGAAGCCTCTAGAGGTAGTTTGATTTTTCTGGAGAGAAGCCGAGTTTTAGTTCCAGAGGTCGAGAAAGTGTTCTAGAGGGTTGGAGAGACAATTTCTCAGGCAGTGGTAGACATGATGACTTGAGTAGTAGCTAGTTTGGGATGAGTGTGGGAGGGACTATGCTAGGGTGATGCATGCCTACGCAAAAGAAGTTTGGACGGCTCAATTGGAGATGCAGTCAGAGCCCAGATTTCCCTGTGGGGTGAGGAAAATTTCTCACTAGATTTTTTCCAGTATCTTTCTCTGTAGGAGTGCTAGACTTTGGCATTCACTTGTACTCAAATTTTCTCACTACTGCATAATAATAAAAACGCTCAGCTGCTGCACCAGTTTTCCCAAGTTGGGTTTTTCTAGGGACATTTGTCCAAAAATAATTTTGTTAATTTTTATGTGTGTGTGCTAGCACATTTCTTAGTTTCTATTTTATCTTCCACAAAATTTAATTTGGTGAAAATTGCTGTAGAAAATTATTCGTTGTTTGTCCAGGAAAATAAATTATTAATTAGATATCATTTTTGGGATTCAACTGCATTAATTTAGTCATTCATCTATGACCATTTCCATGAGAGGTAGTTGTAACTGACTAATTTCCCATGATTTTTGAATAGTCCTCTTAGCACTCTTTGCATCGGGTGATGCTCACAGGGGTGAAGAAGTGGGATTGAAACTAGTGAAATGAATCACATAGCGTCAATCATCACTTCCGAGGCTTGCACCCGGTAACCAGGAATTCTCGGGAGGTCACCCATTCCAAAACTCCTCCGGCTCAAGCGCGCTTAACTGTGGAGTTTTCCCCACAATCAAGCCCACTTAGCTTGCTACCCCATTTTCAAAACCTTAGCAACTATTGTGCCTCATGAACCATTCAAGAAGAGATCCCTTTACTCTTATTATTTTAAGTATGAGGGGTTTCCGCAGTGCATTATATTAGATATCATTTTTGAGATTCAACTGCGTTAATTTAGTCATTCATCTATGACCATTTCCATGAGAGGTAGTCATAACTGACTAATTTCTCATGATTTTTGAATAGTCCTCTTAGCACTCATTGCATTGGGTGATGCTCACAGGGGTGAAGAAGTGGGATTGAAACTAGTGAAATGAATCACATAGCATCAATCATCACTTCCGGGGCTTGCACCCGGTAACTAGGACTTCCCGGGAGGTCACCCATCCCGTGTCCCTTCAAGCCTGCCGCTTAACTGTGGAGTTTTCCCCACAATCAAGCCCACTTAGCTTGCTACCCCATTTGCAAAACCTTAGCAACTATTGTGCCTCATGAACCATTCAAAAAGAGAAATAATTTAATGCAGTTGAAATAATTTGAGACTACCTCTCATGGAAATGGTCATAGATGAATGACTAAATTAACGCAGTTGAATCCAAAAAATGATATATAATATAATGTACTGCAGAAACCCCTCATACTTAAAATTATTAATTAATTTATAGTTGGTAGAATAATTTCTAGTTGCTGCAATAAAAGTTAATTTGTTCACATGGTATCAGAGTGAGGATCAGATCAATAGCTTAGAGACAAAGAGGGAGAAATTCGTTGTTCAGAGGGAGCAAAAATACAATTTTTCTAGGAATTGCGCAGACCCTAGTTAGGCAGTACAAGTGACAGAGCATAAATTTGATTTCTAGTTGCGACAGACAGGATAAGTTCGAATTGATTAGAGCAGAACTCATCTAGGTAGAGGTAGAGCTGAGAAGCAATTCCAAAAAGTAGTGCAACATAATCGTTGAGTGGATTTGAGCTGAATAGGGAGAGAAATAACACACACAAGGGAAATTTCTCTTAGAAGGTTTCTGGACCAGAAATCTGATTTTTCCAGTTGCAGATTGATAACAACTGTGAGCAAATCTTATCACTCAAGAAGGGAGGGGAAGTACCAGGTTCAAAAACCAAGCAGAGGAAGAGGGAATTTCCAGACCAGATTTAGAGATGGCCACAACTGGGCTCAAAGATCAAGACAGGTTGGACGGTGCCTCCGACTATGTGATTTGGAAGGCTAGAATGCCCTTTCTCCTTGAGGAGCATGGTCTAAAGAGTTGTGCAGAGAACGTGGTGGCAACACCCCAGGATGCGGATCAACAAAAAGAGTATAAGAAGGAAATGACGAAGGTGAATCAAATGATATTGGATGGAGTACAATATCATATAGTCTCACATGTAGCTGACAAGAATACTACCAAAGAGATGTGGGATGCTCTCTCCACGCTATATCAAAGTTCTTCCGAGCAACAGAAGAGGTTTCTCCATGAGAAGCTGTGAAGCATCAAGATGCAGAAGCGTGAGGGCATAGATCACTTCCTCACTAGGATTCTGGAAGTCTCGATCAACTATCAGCCATTGGGGAGGTGCCCCAACCCACAGAGCTTGTACGATTGACACTAAACAATGTCTTGGAGGACTGGCAAGTGTTTTTCCAAAGTATTTTGGTAGAGAAACTTTTCCTGGATGGTATAGGATGTGGGTCGGTCTAAAACAGGAGGAGTTGAGGCAAGCTCTAGTAAAGAGCACCATCAACAGAGACAACAACAAGGGCGTGAAGAGTGAGAAGGAAGAGGAGAATGTGTACCTAACATCGAAGGGTCAAAGTTGGGGATAAAGGGAGAAGAAGAAGAAGAAGGACCTGTCAAAGGTCAGGTGTTTCAGATGTGGTGAGATTGGCCACTACAGTACGCAATATTCTCTCAAGAAGAAGGAAACGCAGGAGAAGCAGGACCATGCGACAACGTCTGTCGAGATAGAAAATTTGTCCTCCAAGTGGGAGGAAGAGTTTTCTATGTTTGCAACCGTACCTCCATGTGAGAGGTGAGGCGACATGGAGTCACTAGTCCCAGAGAGTTGCAGACATGGGAAGGGTCCATTGAGGAGTCCATCTCATGGATCGTCACTTGGCTACGGGGGCCCACAATATTTAGTAGCAGGATGGATCAATGGCAGTTGATGCAGTTAGATTCCTGAGTCACTATAGCAGACTAGTAGCAGTTAGGCGCTGAGGAGCGTAGTGTAGAGTTGACAACAATGTAGAGTGGTACAATGCATAGTCAACAATAATGCAAATTCTTTAGTGATAGTGCGGAGGCTAGTATCATTTAGGACTTAGGAGACATATGCATCATATTGAACACAGTTGATTTAGTATTTTGGATGCTTCTCAGTTGCAGTTGTTGTAGTTGGAGTAACAACAAATGAGAGGAAGTTGCAGTGCAAATGCAAAGTTGGCAGCAGTATGGCAGTGTCAGCAACAACACAGATGCAAAGTTGGCAGCAGTATGGCAGTGTCAGCAACAACATAGATGCAACATCAGAGTTGCACAATAGTTGGTGGGCAGTGGCCATACATCAACAACATGACAGAGGGTGGTACAAAAACATGGTGTTGTGACAGTATGTGCAACACTAGAGAGAACACCTTCCTCGCTAAGAGAGAGTGTTAGTTTTTGTAGCATCAGAGGTGTTCTAGTCTCAAAACTTGTGGAGAGGCCAAAACACATGAGATTTCCATATCCCAAAAATCGTTTCTGGTAATTCCACCTAGAAGTGTCTCAATTAGATTATTAGCCTAATTTTTAATTATTTCCTAAGTCTAAACTTAGGAAAAAGGGTTAATTAACCATAATTAATTGAGATAATGTGTAAATCATTTAGAAAATCACACGGATCGTCTTCGGTATGACCTTGGTCCTTGATTAAGTTTTAATATTAGTCATTGGTGCTCCAACAGGGGATTACAAGAATAAGTTGATGGGTAGATGGAGAACACACTTGATGAGTTCTATTTTCTAGAGGCAGTAGTCGGAAGAGTTTGAGCTTCAGAAGGAAGCAAAGATAGAGAGGGGAAAAGACAGTGAGGCCGAAGAAATATTTTATAGATCTGACGAGTGCATTGTAGAGAGTCAGAGATAGCCACAATGAGGATGACACATGCGTTGTGCAAAAGCCTCTAGAGGCAGTTCGATTTTTCCAGAGAGAAGTTGAGTTTTAGTTCCAGAGGCCGAGAAAGTGTTCTAGAGGGCGAGCGAGACAATTTCTTAGTCAATGGAATACATGATGGCTTGAGTAGCAACTGATTTAGGCTGAGCGTGGGAGGGGTTGCGCTAGGGTGAAGCAAGCCTGCATAGAGGTAGGCTAGGTGACTCACTTGGAGCTGTAGTCAGTGCCCAAACTTTCCTGTGGGGTGAGGAAAATTCCTCACTAAATTTTTTCCAGTATCGTTCTTTGTAGGAGTGCTAAAATTCAACATCCAGTTGTATTGTGATCCTTACCTCATGGTAAGTTGTATCCTGCCTATTGTAATGGGATATAGGGTGGTAGCTTGAGCTCCCCTATGACACCATTTTTCAGCTAATGATCAAAGGAAACAAGTTAAGTTGAGAAGTGATGAGATGGATATCTTGTTGATGTAGCTGAGATGAAGGTCATGGGACTTGACCTAGAGACTAGTAGGGTTTGGAGGATCAATCTCCCCTACCATTGATTATGGATTATTCTTCTTACATGAGATGATATGAGATGGGATGATGATGTAGTTGTCTTCCTTCTTATTGAGACATGCCATCCGAGACGAGACATGATACAAATGGAAATTCCTCCCCTTATGAGAGGGAGTTTTGAAATTTGGGTAGCTTCGGGGTGAATTTACCCAAAGGGAAACCCTACTGCCCTAAGAAATCCCATATCGCCCCCAAGGAAGAATTTAATTATCATACTTGGCACTCTTATCATTTATCATGGTGCAACCTTGGGCTTCCATTCATCAAGGTAATCTTTGATAAATATATTTAAATATTATTTTTGAGTAAGGTTTGAAGTTAATGTTTCCCTCCAAAATTCTCATTCCAACTCCTCAAATAGAGGCACCCATTTGATTATTAGGAAGGATATAAGAAAAAATGATCGATCCATCTCCAAAGTGTAATGGTTAATGAAGGTCTGAGGTTTCTTTTCGTTGGAAGGAATTTCAATGGTAATAATATCTTGTGGTTCACATTTCTTAAGTCTATGGCACACATGTATTCCTATGTGGTTTGTAGGTTCTTCAGGAAGGCTCACACTAATTCCTATACATTCAATATGGCCCGCACTACTTCAATATAGTTCACATTTCATTTTCAATGTCACATATCACATACTCCCTGTGTGGGCCTCTATCTTTGAAGCTCACTTAAGTTTCAGTATGACTCAATTTATTTCTCTGTGGTGACTCAGATTAGTTTTCTTTGATGGCTCACATAAGTAGTTCAGAGTGGTCATTATTGCATTGTATTACAATTTTACGATGGAAAGTCGTCATCGCATCACATATGTTTGTATGCATTGGCATCACATATGTGGCATCAAATTTGTCTGTCTGTTCTCTTTATACACCGTGGCATCACATATGTGACATCACATTGTTTGTATGGGCATCAAAATCACTGCTATGTTACGAGACTTCACATTATTTGTATGGGCATCGACATCACTGTTATAGAAGAGCATCAACATCATTGTAATGTTTGTAATCACATCATTGTAATGTTTTTAATGGTGGCTATGATTTCACATCACTGTAATGTTGTAATAGTTGTTATTATCTCACTCTTCAGTAGGGTCTCGCTATTACTTAGTGACAAGGTATCGATAACGATGCATTGACAGGGGCAAGGTCTCGATGATTCTCAATGGCATCTCTTGTATGCATTGGTTAGTAGTATCACTACTCTTGTACAAACACCATTGCTCTAAGATATACACAATGCCACAAGATTATACTATATTGTAGTGGCAACATATGTTAGTAATGGTTCACATTATATGGTTCTTCAAGTTCTCACAACACTTAGGATCAAGCCTTATGATATGATTGGTATATACAATGTATGACGTTAGCCCTAATGAACAATACATTTCAATATATGATATAGTTTCCTTTAGTGTCGTGGTATGACTGCAAACTCAACAATGGCCTTGTTGAGACAATGAAATAATAACAAATTCCTTGGACTTGATTGATGATTATTTGATATCAGTGAAGACAATGAAATGATAGCAACTTCCTTAGACTCTATTGATTAGTCAGTTCACAAACGAAGTTGTGAACTGACCTAGGTAGCCAAATATGTTTAATGAAGAAGTCTCATTGTACTTTGTATCTCAATTGAACAATTGATGAATATCTAATAGAAGAAGAATTTGGATGGGCTTTTCCCGTTGTGGGGTTTTGCCCTGGTATTTGGCCTAACTCCTGGTGTCCCTATTGTGAATGCTTTTCTTCTGTTGTTCCTTTATGTTCCATTGCATTACTGATGTTATTTTTCTTTCTACATAGTTGCTAATGACGTAATGATGTTATGGCTTGAATTCAATATCTAAATGATGAAAAATTTGCAAATGCAATCATCTAAAGCAAAGAACAATCTAGCTATAAGGAGAATTAAAATAAAATTCCAGAAATTGTCTATAAATTTGCGCCAAAATCCAAGTCTAAACACTAGTCAAACCTAGTCAAAACTCCTGTCAATCAATGTTGATCAAACCACTCAAATAGTCAAATCTGGTCAAACTTTTGGCCTGTTCAACTTACCTCTTGTGGTCAACTTCAAACATGCGGTTGACTCCTGCAGTCAACCCCTATGGTCAAACTTGCAATCAACTTGTCCTCTTATGAAGTCAAACTCAACCTCTTCCATGGTCAAACTCAACTAGATATAGCAATGAAACAATAGGTCAAACCGTCAAGAAATAGCTCAGTCAGACCTCAACAAATCTCCTTTGACTTTGGACATGTGGTTGGAATAGAAGAGAATGTGTGACGATTTCGAATTGGTCAAAGTGGAATAGCATATCATGTATTTATATAGGCCAAATGGGTGAATTTTGAGCAAGGGATACATCATACACCCTTTCATGGCGGGGTTGACTTGACCAATTTGAGCCTACATGATGCCCATAATTTTTTTTTTTTTAATTTCCTAATTCTTCTAGGCTGACTTAGGAGACCTCTTGGCATGCGAGAATACCTCTTGATGCTACACAAAAATTAACAATCATTACAACCATTAAAACTGATGCGATAATCATTGGTGCCTCTAAGATACCAAAGCACCCATTTCACTACATTCCAATGTTCTTTTCCTGGATTTTCCATGTACTTACTAACAACACTCACTACATGTGAAATATTCAGTCTTGTACATACCATCACATACATCGAACTTCCTACTGCATTAGCATCAGGTACATGAGAGAAAGAATATCTTTCTTCATTACTATTAGTATATAAACTTGAAGAAATATTAAAATGGGAAACCAAATCGATATTTAAAAGTTCTACGAGTGGATTCAATCACCTCCTCAGATGCCACTATTTCTCTGTTGATATGAGCATTTCCATCTAACTTATAAATGTTTCCTTTCTTAGTAGCCTTCATGACCACAAAAGCACCTTTCAACACTTTTAGTGCTCCACCAACCTTGACCTATAAACTTATGACATCCAACATTCAAAGCTCCCAAAGAAAATAAATTATTCTTTTATTCAAGCACATGTCTAACATATGTTAATGTTCTCATAATACTATCAAACATTTTAATTTTTACACTTCCCACCCCAACAATCTTATAAGAAATGTTATTTCCCATAAGAACAATTCTACATCAACTTTTTCATGTGGAAAAAACCAATTTTTGTGTGGACACATGTGATGAAAAGTGCCAGAATCTAGCAACCAATCTTCATAGTATTGAAGAACATTACTAATAGACAAAACTTTGTCAATCATACCCGATTTTGATTCAATCATATTTGCATTAGAGAAATTTTGAGGTAAAAAATGGGTCTCAAAACAAAATTGTACAACAAAAATCAACTTTATAAGAACCAATAGGATTCAATATGATGATATCAACCATGAGGATTATTCACCATTATTTGAGTAAAAAGGTAAAAAGATAAAAAACATAAAAAATAAAAAACTACTTTTCAAATTGTATTTTCAACTTATCTCCCTACAATTTGACTCAAATTTCGAGTGGTAGCACTCGTTGGATGCATAATTTATTTTTTCACCCAAGGAGTACCCATGTTGCATACTTTCGATGGACCATACTACATGAAAAATGCGAAATATGTGGAAAAACATGATTGCAATTACATATCTTCATTTATTTCACATTTTTCGTGTAGTAGGGTCCATCGAAAGTATGCCACATGGGTACTCTTTGGATGCAAAATTATATTCCACATCCAATGAGTGTTCCCACTCAAAATCTGAGTACAATTATACGTAGATAAGTTTAAAAAGTAGTTTTTTCTTTTTCCCCTAAAAAACTTGATGAACTAATTTAATCTTATTTTATTATTTCCACTATTTTTTTATGATGTTCCTTAAGAGGCCCATTTTAGACCTCAACATTTCTCTAATGCCTCCTTTTTGGAACCATCATTGGATTCTTGTCTCTTCCAACATTCTTTCTTGAAATGCCCAATCTTGTTACAATACTAACATCCAAGTTTACTCTTTTTGCCTTGGACTTTGATTTGGATGTACCTCTCGACTTTTCTCCTCTTTCCTTGGATCAACCCCTAGTCGCAATTGCTTCTAGTTTGGAGGTTTGAATACTTGATTTCCTTCTGATCTTCTTATGGACATCAACACTTCAACAACAAAATCAAATTCAAGAGTTTCAATTGTGCTAAAACTAATGGAAGCTACTAAATGATCCCACACTTTAGGTAATGAACACAATAGTGCAATTTCCCTATCTTCACCATCAATTTTAACATCCATTCTATTCCGCTGGAAAATAAGAGTATTAAACACATTCAAGTGATCTGCAATTTTTGCACCTTATTTCATTTTCAGACTATATAGCTACCTCGTCAAGGATTTTTTCATTTAAAGGCCTCTTAACTTGCTCCACAAACATGTTGTTAATTCTCCAAAATGTTAAAGAAGATATCATCAACGAAACATAATTGAATTATATTGAGGGATCTGACATCCCTCCCACTCTTCATTGGTCATCATTGTAGGTTTGTTCCTTCTGCCCCCTAATGCCTTTTGCAATCCTTCCCAACTAATAATTTCCTCATTTTAAATTTTTACAATTCAACTTCAACTTCACAGTTAAAGTTTTAAGTTGTTTTTACCCTTAAATTTTTCAATTTCAAATTTAGCATTCACCATTATTTGCTACACAGACTCCTTCCAAATCAATTTTTTTAATGTCTATTTAGAAAAAAATAAATATTTTCACAAATCCATTCAAAATTACCTTTTTTCATAAACTCCATTTTTTAAAACCCTATAAACCTTGTTATATATATATATATATATATATATCCCCTCTTTTTAATCTTAGGGTTTATTTTCTTCAAAAAAAAATAGAGCTTATTTTCTTTACCATTATTATTTTTTATTTTTTGGCTCGAGTGGGTTTATTGTCTTCCCATAAAAAATTAAATAAACAACAAAAAATAAGGTGTAGCTGATTTATTGATTGCAATTTCTCAACTGGACTGGGCTTCAACTTGCTCGAGCTTTGTTTGGCTTTGCAACAATGGGTTTCGATCTACGGCTAGGGTTCCCTATTGCACCAAATTCCTTCTCTGTGCTCTAGTCACACTCCAGTGTTGTGTCTAGTTCGATTATGCATCATAATTTTTTTACTTTTCTTAAATGGTGGTTTTGACTTGAACCTAGTAGCCCTCACTCTAGCATGAACCCAGTCTCACACTTTTGACAGCTGCAACTAGATCGTTTTGGAAACTAGACTTTTGGTGCTCAAATCGACTGACATAGCCCCTCCCGTAGGTCTATGACTCCCCTTCCACCCACAACGACCCTCACACTACTCAACATAGCCCCTTCTGTAGGTTTGCGACTCTTTCCACCCGATGACTGCTCTTGCACACTAAAACAATTCCTTTTGCCTCCTTAACTGCACTATGATATCACTTGTTGGTATTGAGAGTTTGTACAAGCATTCAAGATGAAGGAAGAATGACCAAAATAAATTATACATAGAGATTTTACATGGTAAAACCGTGATGCTTTTGAAAGAAACATCCATGGGTAATGCAAAGGTTTTTATTAACACGAAAAAATTTACAACCAAACTTACAAACTCTTCAATCTCACATGCTTCATAAAAATGAAGTAAGCTTCATCACATTGGTTATGATAACTATAATTTGGTATCGTAAATTAACACCATTAAAGTAATTGTAATAAAAAATTTACTTAGATAAATTTGTTATACTCTAGCATGTGGTACTTGGCTTGCGTATGTTACCGGTGGTTAGAGGAGTGTGGTGCCTCCCATGAATAAAGAAATAACATAAAAATTCATTTGTATTGTCACTAACATGAACTCATCTGTACTTTCACAGACATGTGAACATTGTGCTCAATAAATATGTTTCCTTGCAAATCCTTTGTGATCATGTGTATGAGTGATATGATTCACACTACTTAATTAACATCGTTCTGGTCTTTCCAAATCATGGAAACTGGGTATAAGATTTACATTAAACTGCGATTGTATAGAAACAAAATTCGAAGTAACAACGATATTGCATGTCGCCATCATATAAAAAAACAACATAATGGTTAAAAATAACGTAGCCGAGATTCTTGAATGTATTGTAAGATCTAAGGTGAAAAAAACAAATTTGCATGGATGGGATTAATATGTTTGGTTCGTACACGAACTTAATTTAGTTTTTAGCGGGATGTAAATGATGGAAGCAATACGAACTAAGTTAACTAGGGTATCATAGGTTGAGAAACGTTTACTAACTTTTATTTGCAACTCTTCTATCAAAGATTATCTAGTGCAAAAGTAAGCAACTCTTCTATCAAAGATTATCTAGTGCAAAAATAAGCAGTGAATTATGATGAATATGTCAGCAAAAAGCATCTTATCTTCAATCTGCTGAGCAACACAATCTTTGGATTTCGACACGAGTTTCAGAATCACAACCCGATAGGGCAAGAGGGAAGCCGTTTACCAGAATTTGGAGAGGGAACAAGTAAAGGTAACACAACCACTTGAATTCTTCATGCGCTGAGAGAAAATGGGAGAGATTTGAGGACGATCCATGCAGAGCATCAGATTCCATACTAATGGATATATTGTCCGACATGTAAAAGAAAACACTTTAAGCTGCACGGAATGAGCACGGAATGACTTAAAGTGTATTTCCAAAACCGAAATACCTCGAAACATGACCACACAAATGGGTTGGTTGTATTTAGGTTGGGATCAGCGGAATGTTGCATGGAAATTAACAAGATGTTTTTATTAGGGTTATGGCAGACTTGGTGAAGCATGATGCCTCTTGTATGTTTTTCTATTGATTCAAATTTTCATTAATTCCACATAATATCATTAAGTAGTTATATAAAGGATATCATTAAGTAGTTATATAAAGGAAAATTCAATAGTAAAACATGAAAGAGCAGTAAATATAATCATGAGACAATAAGACAAGAAACACAGAAATTGGGCTCATAACCAGGGCAAAACCCACAAGGGGAAGACTCATAAAAATAATCATGAGACAATAAGACAAGAAACACAGAAATTGGGCTCATAACTAGGGCAAAATCCACAAGGGGAAGACTCATAATGGTCTTTCCTTATGCGCGAGAGAGAGTTCCAAATTCATCAGTACATCATAAAATAATGACAGGAAGATAATAGCCAAACCAATAACCAAAATCATGATCAAGTGCCATGCCAAAATCCAAGTTCTAGAAATTTCGGCCCTCCCTAGAATTTCAGCCTCCTGAAATTTTAGCCCTCTTGCAATTTCGTTGCATCAGAGATGCATGAAACAAAAAAATGATGTGTGCAAATTAGGAGAAATGTTCTCTTTTATATAGCTTTCAAGTGCTGGTCAAATGGGTGCCTCTTAGGGGCCCGATCAACCTAATAAATTTGGAGTCAATTTTAAAAATTCAAATTTCCCATTTCTTTTTCAAGATGAAAATACTTAACATGGCTACCATATTTGCCAACATCTTGGGAAGGTGCAAGCCCCAAAATAAGCTCCCACCCTCATCTCTTCTATTTGAGATTTGAACTTGAAGCCTGATGAGGACTAAACCCCACACAAACTCACTACTGTACAATGAATAGGTCTCTGTATAAAACACTTGAGTCTAGGTGAGGTGGTTGAGAGGAGATGGTATCCTCCCATTTCCTCACTTCAAGTTAACTTTCACTTTGTGACATTTTCATTCTAAATGAGCCAATTATTAAGTGGACTTGCAAGACATCAATCATACCATCCTTTCTTTTTGCTCTCAAGGATGGGATATATATATATATATATAACCACATTTTCTTGCTAAAAAAATAAAAACAATACATATAAATATAAATGACACTTTAAAAGGAAACCCATGTTTATATTAATCACATTCTGTGAAATCCAAAATCCTTTATGGTTGAGGCCTTTATAATCCCAAATCAGCCTTTATATACGAGGTTAAATATGTTGAAATGAAAATAAAAAATCTAGGTTTCACAAAATTGGAGTGTGGATTATATGAACTTTATATGCGTTGAAATAAAAGTATAAATTATATATATCTATCTCGATTTCATCATCATAAATTAAATAAAATTGTTTTGCAGAATTGGAGTGTGGATTTAAAGAAGAGGAAACTCCATCTTCACTTTAATCTAAAATTTAAGTAAATTTAACCTTCACTTTAATCTGAAATTTAAGTAGGTTTAGAAACTAATTAGATGTATTTATTCACCATTGATCAAGTGTTTTTTTTTTAAATGTTTTCTAGGGGTCGCACACCCATCATAAGCACTTGGATGGGCATGTAAACTTCCGGAAAAACCCTTTAAAAGTTATTGGAAATAGTGAAATTCTTTGTAAACACACTCATATTGTATGCCATTTTCAATTTGTTAAACACTGTATAGTATGGCCAACAACATTTTAGGTGCATTTTAATGTTTTTGAGTATTTTCAATATTGGAACATTGCTTGGGTAGGTGTTTCCTATAATAAAGCTTCAAAACCTTGTTGAAGAATCACATCACCTACAAGAGAAAAATCCAATTTGAAGAACTTATATGCCATGATAAGTAGTTACAGTGTGTCAATTTTGATTCCAAATGAACATTAAGATAGTTAAAGAGAATATTTTTATAATTGCCACGCCAATAGTTTTTAATATTATTTATATGGGATCCACAACCCAACATAAAAGTTTGATCATTGTTTATCACTGTTCACAATTATATGTGTATTTATTTGCTAACAAAAGGTTGAGCTTTCCCTCTTTTAACCTCTTTTAGATTGATTGAATGTTGTAAACAACAAATTATAAAGGTAAATTCCCTATGTACCTATGTATGCTGTATTTTTCATCCCATCAAAATACTTCACTCTCCTTTTGGTTTTAATTTTTAAATTTTTGGTTCATTTCATATTTTTTTTTTTAAATATGTATTTTTATATTTTTATTTTTGTTGGTTAAGACATTTAGAAATGATTCAAGTAATACAACTTGAAAATTTATAATCAAGCAAGTAACAATTACATTTTTGACCTATTTTGTTTCTTAAGTTAAATTAAAATACGAGGTAGTTATGAGCATTACCAGAAAAATGTGATGTTGTCGGTAAATTTTTTGGTGAAAAATATGCAACCAATATCACATGAATAGTGAGAAGATACCATCTTAAAATGTTTCTAGTGACAATTAGGTATTTTTATGATATTGAGAGATTAAGAATAGTTGTAATATTTTATGAGCTCACTATTATGAATTCGTATCAATGTTACTTTAGAAATTTATGTTTCTTTACCATTGATGCAAATTCAAAAATTTCATTTCAATCTCAGCTTTTTAAAATCTATTTCTTCTAAGTTTTTATCTCTAGACTTGAATATGAAATATTAATTTAGGATAACAAATACTTTAATTCTCTTCAATTTAATTCAGGAGAAGACAACTGGAATAAATAAATTTCAAATAAATAACTCATTAGGGCACACTTCCCAAATAAATCAGAAATCTAAAATGACTCATTACAACATATAATATTAAATCTGCCATATTTACCTTTTGAATGTGTTAAATCACTTAATAAATTTATTCAATAATATGTCAAATTATTGCACATAAACAATGTTAGAACTTTTTCAATCTTGAAGATAATATAAATTAAAATTCAAATGAGGTAAATTATTAAGAAGTTACACATAAGAAAATTCAACAGTGAAATATGAAAGAGCATTAAATATAATCATGAAACAATAAGACAAGAAACACATAAATTAGGCTTACAACCATGGAAAAACCCACAAGGGGAAGACTCATAAAGGTCTTTCCTTATGCGCTAGAAAGAGTTCCAAATTCATCAATACATCAAAAAATAATGATAGGAAGATAATAGCTAAACCAATAACCAAAATCATGATCAAGTGCCATGCCAAAATCGTTCCAAATTCATCAATATACATAAAAAAATAATGATAGGAAGATAATAGCCAAACCAATAACCAAAATCATGATCAAGTGCCATGCCAAAATCCAAGTTCCAGAAATTTCGTCCCTCCCTAGAATTTCGGCCTCTTGAAATTTCATCCCTCTTGTAATTTCGTTGGATCAGAGATGCATGAGACAAAAAAATGATGTGTACAAATTAGGAGAAATGATCTCCTTTATATAGCTTACAAGTGCTGGTCAAATGGGTGCCTCTTAGGGGCTCGATCAACCTAATAAATTTGGAGTCAATTTTAAAAATTCAAATTTCCCATTTCTTTTTCAAGATGAAAAAACTGACCATGGCTACCATATTTTCCAACAACTTGGGAAGGTGGAAGCCCCACAATTGGCTCCCACCCTCAACTCTTCTCTTTGAGATTTGAACTTGAAGGCTGATGGGGACTAAACCGCACACAAACCCACTATTGTAGAACAAATAGGCCTCTGTGTAAAACACTTGAGTCTAGGTGAGGTTGTTGCGAGGAGATGGTATCCTCCCCATTTCCTCACTTCAAGTTAACTTTCACTTTGTGACATTTTTCATTCTAAATGAGCCAATTATTAAGTGGACTTGCAAGACATCAATCATATCATCCTTTCTTTTTGCCCTCAAGGCTGGGATATATATATATATATATATATATATATATATATATATATATATATATATATATATATATATATATAACCACATTTTCTTGCCAAAAAAATAAAAACAATACATATAAATGACGCTTTAAAAGGAAACCCATGTTTATATTAATCACATTATGTGAAATCCAAAATCCTTTATGGTTGAGGCCTTTATAATCCCAAATCGGCCTTTATATATGAGGTTAAATATGTTGAAATGAAAATAAAAAATCTCGGTTTCATAAAATTGGAGTGTGGATTATATGAACTTTATATGTGTTGAAATAAAAGTATAAATTACATATCTATCTCGTCTTCATCATCATAAAATAAATAAAATTGTTTTGTAGAATTGGAGTGTGGATTTAAAGAAGAGGAAACTCCATCTTCACTTTAATCTAAAATTTAAGTAGATTTAACTTTCACTTTAATCTGAACTTTCAGTAGGTTTAGAAACTAATTAGATGTATTTATTCACCACTGCTCAAGTGTTTTTTTTTTTTTTTTTTTTTTTAATGTTTTCTAGGGGTCGCACACGCATCATAAGCACTTGGATGGGCGTGTAAACTTCCGGAAAAACCATTTAAAAGTTATTGGAAATAGTGAAATTCTTTGTAAACACTCATATCGAATGCCATTTTCAATTTGTTAAACACTGCATAGTAAGGCAACAACATTTTAAGTGCATTTTAATGTTTTTGAATATTTCCAATATTGGAACATTGCTTAGGTAGGTGTTTCCTATAATAAAGCTTCAAAACCTTGTAGAAGAATCACATCACCTACGAGAGAGAAATCCAATTTGAAGAACTTATATACCATGATAAGTAGTTACAGTGTGCCAATTTTGATTCCAAATGAACATTAAGAGAGTCAAAGAGAAAATTATTCTCCAATAAAATTCAATGGATATACATGTAATGCAAAATGAGATCCTCAATTTTTATAATTGCCACACCAATGGTTTTTAGTATTATTTATATGGGATCCACAAATAAGTTTGACCATTGTTTATCAATGTTCACAATTTCCTTTTACGAATTATATATGTGTATTTATTCACTAACAAAAAGTTGAGCTTTCTCTCTTTTAACCTCTTTTAGATTAATTGAATGTTGAAAACAAAAAATTATAAAGGTCAATTCCCTATGTACCTATGTATGTTGTATTTTTCATCCCATCAAAATAGTTCACTCTCCTTTTGGCTTTAATTTTTAAATGTTTGGTTCATTTCATATTTGTTTTCAATAAGTATTTTTATATTTTTATTTTTGTTGGTTGAGACATTTAGAAATGATTCAAGTAATACAACTTGAAAATTCATAATCAAGCAATTAACAATTAAATTTTTGACCTATTTTCATTCGTGAATTAAATTAAAATACGAGGTAGTTATGAGCATTACCAAAAAAATGTGATGTTGTGGGTAAATTTATTGGTGAAAAATATGCAACAAATATCACATGAATAGTGAGAAGATATCATCTTAACATGTTTCTAGTGACAACTAGGTATTTTTATGATATTGAGAGATTAAGAATAGTTGTAAGATTTTATGAGCTCACTCTTATGAATTCATAACAATGTTATCTTAGAAATTTATGTTTCTTTACCATTGATGCAAGTTAAAAAGTTTCATTTCAATCTTTAGTTTTTTAAAATATATTTCTTCTAAGTTTTTATCTCTAGACTTGAATATGAAATATTAATTTAGGATACAAAATACTTTAATTCTCTTCAACTTAATTCACGAGACACCTAGAATAAATAAATTTCAAATAAATAACTCATTGCAACTTATAGTATTAAATCTGCCATATTTACTTTTTAAATGTGTTAAATCACTTAATAAATTTATTCAATAATATGTCAAATTATTGCGCATAAACAATGCTAGAACTTTTCAATCTTGAAGATAATATAAATTCAAATTCAAATATGAGGTAGTTAGAATGCTTCATACATATTACATTAAATATGAAGTACATACACTAATTTAATATACATATGAAGTACATACACTAATTTAATAATATATAGTGGTACAAGTTAAGCTCTTAGAACCCTAGCTAGATAAATAATAAGAAAATCCCTCACCGCCAACTCCCCTTGCATAAGAATCACTTCTAATCAATGTTCATTACTCCACTAAAGATACACAACAAAGATCCTAGACCAACTTCACTTGCATCACACAAGTGTACAAAGTAGCCTTATATTTTCTCCACATAAAGTGCTCCAAGTAGAACTAGAGTTTCTTTTGTTCCCTTCGCTCTAGAATTTGTTACAAACCCTAAATTCCCTTGTTTTTTTAAACAAAACTCTTAGACTTCCATTTAATTTTCCTCAAAAACCTTAATACTCAAACATAGAGAAACATAATCACCTATGCGACAATTTTTTTTTAGAATTTCGTTTTTCTATAGCTATTTTACCTCTTGTTTTAAAAAATTGTTATTCAAAAATCACAATTTGAATCATTTTGAAGTATATATATATATATAACATTGTTAAGATTATTAAAATAATTTTATGTATCATTTAGTTTTTCAAAATTCTATATTTCATATAATTATATGGGGCTTTCGATTTAGTCATTTGTAATGGTTTGACTAGATGGGAAAATTCTGGTAATTTCACTTGCAATAATTAAAATGGAGCAGGTGTAGTAGACTATGTAATTTTCTGACATAGTTTGTGTGAGAAAATGGATGAAGTTTTGATTAGAGATAAGCTTTGGGACTTAAAATCAGATCACAAGCCAATTTATGTAATCTTATATTGGACCAGAAAGAAGCAATTAAGGTCAAAAACTCAGTGTGTTCAACAAAGTCTTACAAAGAGCATAATTCCTTTGACTATAGAAAATTGTAATACATTCAAAATAGCACTAGAGAGGCTCTTTTAGAAGGAGAAAATCCCATTTCACAACCCGTATAGTCACGAATTAACACATTTAATTCAAGGAGCATTTGCAGATTTCAAAAGAGCAAAAATTAAGAAGTTTGAAACAAATTGCTTTCCAGTTAATGCTTGGTTTGACGAGGAATGAAAAATGGCAAGGAGAATGTGGAAAGATTCAAACAAGGATAACATAAAGCTCAAAGCTTACAAGAATATATTAAGAATGAAAAAGGCCGATTTCATGGTTTCGAGAAGAGAAGAACTAATCTTCCTTGGGAACAATAACCCCAAATTATTTTGGAAGGAGCTCCAATAGAGAAATATGCAAATTGAAAACAATATTATAGCTTCTAAATGGTTTGACTATGTAAGACAACTTTATGAGCATGATCCCAAGGTTGACCCTCCTCCCTTGGTCAACACTGATACAAAACTCTTCGCCATGCAAGAGGTAGATATGGGTATCAAGAAGTTGGGTGTTGGAAAAGAAAAAGACCTAGCTGAACTCCAAGCAGAGCATCTAAAGTGGGGTTTAAAAATTCTTGCACCTCACATTACAAAAAATTTCAGCAACATCATACAACAAGGTTTCCTAACAGATTGGAAAACTAGTCTCGCAATACCTCTTTTCAAGGGTGGCGAAGTCAATGATCCCTCCAATTAAAAGACCACAATGATAAACCCCTTGTTTGCAAAGTTATTTGGAAGCATGTTAGAAAATAAAATCAGCAAGTGGGCAGAAGAAAGAGATAAACATGCTAAAGGACAAATAGGTTTTAGACCTAAACATTCCACAGTTGATCATGGCATAAATTTATGGCACATCATCGAAAAATTTTGGGAGAAAAAAGAAGAAGTATTTTGTTGCTTTGTTGATTTTAGAAAAGCCTTTGACACGGTTCCTAGGGATAAGCTTTGACACAGAATGGAGGAACTTGGGGTTCCCAGGAATTTGAGAGCAGCTGTGCATATGCTGTATGAAGAGGTGAAAGTCAAAATTAGAAATTCAGAAAACATTTCTAAAAGTTTTAGAAGTGATATCGAGGTCAAACAAGGTTTCCGATTGTTTCCTACCCTCTTTGGCTTATATATCGACCAGCTTGAAAAGTGGCTAAATTCGCAAGGGGGTGACAGTATCCATTTGGGAAAATTTGTTATAAGGTTTCTTTTGTACGTAGATGACCTTATTCTAATTTCTAAATCCGCTCTTTGTTTTCAAGAGCACTTACTTTCCCTAGAGAATTTTTGTAAAAGTGTGCGGATGCAAGTCAATATCAATAAAATGAAAGTAGTGGTTTTCTCTAACAAAAGAAAACATAACCAACTTAAGTTCTACTTTTAAGCAACATTTTGGAAGAAGTTGTGGATTAAAAATACCTCAGAATTGACTTCAACAGAAATCTAAGTTGGGATGGATGTAGAAACAAAAGAGATCTGGGGGGTTGGAAAGCATTTTATGATTTCCAAAATAGGTGTAGAGAGGCATAGTTATGGGACTGGAAAACCACTCTAACTCTTTTTGGGATTTTAGTGATTCTGGTGATCCTATACGGTTATGAACTATGGGCCAAAAATGCATCTGACATGCAGTGGAAACAAATTGAGAAAATTTAGAAGCGTTTGATTACAAACAAATTCAAAATTAAAAGTGCAATCCCTTATGTTGTATTGTTAAGTGAAACATGAGCTGCTCCTATTGAAGTAATAGCTATGGTGCGGGTCATAAGGTATTTAAAAAAATTGAGCAAATGGAAGAGGGCAGCTGGCCTAAGGTTGTGTTTAATGAAGTTTTTTGCAAAAGAAACAAGACATGGATGCAACAAAATAACAAATGGCTTAGAAAATGGGGCATTTTCTTGAGCATGTGTCCCAAAAATAGTAAAGAGATAATTTTTTTTATCATGGATAAGTTCCAAAAATGTACTTGGAAGAAGGAGCTAGGGAGAAAGAAAAAGTATTGTATTGAAGAGTTTAATCCCACTCATAATCATAAACAAAAAGCATACATAGGGGCCAATATTTCTCGGAGAGCCAAAATTGTTATTTCTCAATTAAGGACTAATTCTCATCAACTTCGTTGTGAAACAGGGCGCTAGAAAAGACCAAAAGAAGTGTGGGGGGAAAGAGTGTATTTTTTTCTCTTCTGGAAAAATGGAAGCAAAAAAGCATTTAATTTTAGAATGTGAGGCCTTCAAAGACAATAGGGAAAGTTATGCAGATATTTTGGCAGATAGCTCTTGGGATAATCTATTTAGCGAGGAGTTTGTCAAGAAGCTGGGAGAGTTTATTGTGAAACTTCACAGGAAAATGGACGAATACAAGAGTCAAATAGAGAAGAAATATGTCCCATAGGCTATCTTTAGCCTCGTGGACATTAAAATATCTTCTTGTTCTATATTCCTAATTATTTTTAAGATACTATACATTTTAAGTCATAATTAAAAACATGGGTGGTAAGCACCTTGTTAATTTTAATATATATATATATATATATATATATATATATATATATATATATATATATACATGCTAATTAATGCAATTTTTTAATTAAGAATAAAATATTGGAATATTTTTATTGAGTGATTTTTTTTGAGATGGTTTTCACTTTTGGAGGTTTTATGGTCTATGGTAATGTAATTATAGTTAGGAAATTATGCTTGTATTTTAATTCAGGTTAATGGATTAGGGGTTTTGGATGTTATTGGGTTATATATATTGTATTGTAAACAATATAGTTGATTGATGATAGAACGACATTGTTTTAAATGATTAGTTGGTTTTCATGGTTTGTATTTATTGAGTAACACTTTATATAACACATCATTGCTTTTGTTTTTCTTTATTTATTTATTAAGAATCTATGTATGCATTACATCACTATAGAAAGTTTAAAAATGACAATATTTCCATAGTATTAATTAGTTGTATTCAAGGATACTAAAAAAATTAAAGTAATTATAATCCTTATTGAATCAATTTATAAAAAATATTGAAAATGAATTTTTTTAAGAAAGAGATTAACTAAGCAAAATCAAGGGTTAAATAATTAAAAATCTAAAGCAAATAAAAAAATAAGCATTCAAAATAAAGTGAAAAACATATTTAAGATTCAAATGCAAAACTTGAAAAAGAAAATAAGCATATTTATGTGCAAGCTAATTGATCAAGAGGTAACTAATTAAATAATCTCTTCATAATTTGGCAATTGATAGGAAGGGGGCTTATTAATCCTTTTAAGTTTCACAATCTATACATTCTTATGCCAATTTTTTCAAATATTAAAGAGCATTCCATAACCATTAGAACCTAGTATCTTTACACTTTTCTTCATGTGGCTTATCGCACTTTAGAAAAATATATCCCAGAGATAAGTCCTTTTCTTCTATAGTTTCTTATCAAACCATATTGCAACCATTTATTGATGTACACCAAAATTTCTTCTTTTCCTTCTACCTTTCCTCTTCTAATTTGACAAAGAAAATATGCCCATTTGAACCTTAGGATAATTGAAGAGATGGAAAGAATATGTTTAGAGTGCGTATGACTTCTTTTCCATAGACCAGAATGTAATGTGATATATCTAGAGAGGCTTTATGGGTCACTCTATCATCCCATAGAGCACTTAATACACTGTGCCAATTCCTCTAGTGGTTAACTACAACTCTTTTTTGAATGCATATTAGGTTTTCATTAGTTGAATCAACTATATTGTTGCCTTGAGGGTAATATTTAGCAAATATAATCTTAAAATTTGTCAAGGACATATTCAAAATAAAATTCCTTCTAGGTTGCGATCAATTTGAATTATAGTCTTTTGAGGTGGAAAAGCTGAAAAATGGGAGTGACCCTAACCCCCTTTTGTCTTTATTATGTGATGAAGATGAAAAAAAAGTACGGGGAAGTTGTTTCTTGCTTAATAGGTTGAAACCATAGCACTAAATAAATATCCACAAGATAACAATTAATTCTTGCAGCTCCATGTGGTACCCTAGGGTTTACTTTCATAGCAAAAACCATGGAATCCTCTATAATTTCACAAAATAAATCTCCAAGAACATCCAAGTGCCTTTTTAATATCTTGTCATAGGGTTTATATCATAAAACCTAAGTATTGTAGGAATTTACAGGGTAAGTTCGTTGGATCAAACACTAAAGGTTACCGCTCACAAATAGATCACAGATCAGTACACCAGTATTTGTCGTGGTTAAAACCCTCAAAGAGGGAAACAGTCCACGACCTAAGCCAACGCAACCACTTAAGGAAATTTATTAATATAAAGAAAGAAATTTTACATAAGCTTCTCTCATAAACGGTCACCGGATAAATGACCCTCCATGCTCTTTAATTAGAGATCATGGGCCAATCGGGTGTTAAGCCATGGATCAAGTGTCAGTAATAACGAGGAGATAAGGAGCGGTCAGATCACTACATATCGTGACCGTCAGATTATAAGTTACAAAAGTACATAGTAAAGAAACACACTTTACCTAAATTTACGCTAGACCAAGTTATACTTAACTATTTCCTATGTGTCAGAATATACTAACATCCCCCCTTAAGAACAACTTGGGATAGGACTGAAGGATTTACAAAGGTGACAAAATAGGAGAATGAAGGAGGCATTGGAGACTATCCCCCCGTAATGATAACTTTCCTAAACTCCAAGCATAGATCGAAGTTTGGTAAAATTCGCTTCTGTGAGAGCCTTTGTAAAGATATCAACAAATTGATCACTGGTTGAACAATAGTGCACTTCAAGAACATGATCATGAATGATATTTATGATGAAGTGCATGTGTAGCTCAATGTGTTTGCTGCGCTGATGCTGAAATGCATTTTTGCATAACTGAATAGCACTCTGATTATCACACCAAAGTGTAGTTGGATGCTGCTGATGAAGACCAAATAAAGACAGTGACGAAGCCACAGGGATTCATTTCTAGCTTCAATAAAACCACAATACTATACTTCTACTAAAGAAAGAGATATGGAACTTTTTTTATTACAATACCATGTAATAGGTCCTAAACAAAGAGTGAATACATAACCTGCAATCGACTTTCAATCATTAGGGTTACCAGACCAATCAGAATCGGTGAAACCAACCAAAAATAGAGATGCTCCTTCACTGTAATGAATCCCAAAATGAACTGTACCTCGAACATATTGAAGTATTCTTTTAGCTGCTTTCTAGTGACTTTCATGAGGTTGTGCATAAACTGAGCAACAAGACCAACAAAAAAGGAAAGGTCAGGACGTGTATGGGTTAGATACAAAATTTTACCAACAAGTTGATGGTATATGGTAGCATCAACTTCAGGGGAAGTATAAGTGATTGAAAGCTTGACTCTAGACTGAAAGGGAGAAGGGGATGGATTACATTCTTCCATGTGAAAGTGACATAGAAGATCACATGCATAATTGTAATGAGAAAGGGTAATACCTTCTTTAGATTGCAAGACTTGAAGACCAAGAAAATAATGCAAGTGTCCTAAGTCTGTCATTTCAAACTTCCTTTTGAGGCTATACTTCACATGGTTTATATGGTTGAGATCACTACCAGTAAGGATAAGATCATAAAAATAAAGAACAAGGATGATTAAGGACTTACCCACTTTCTTAGTATAAACAATGTTGTCAGAATGACATCTAGAAAAGCCATTATCTAAGAGAAAGCTATCCATTTTGGCATACCAAGCCAAAGGGGCTTGTTTGAGACCACATAGAGACTTCCTAAGGTGACAAACAAGGCTAGAGTCTTTTTGGATAAATCCAGGGGATTGTTCCATGTAGATTTCTTCATGCAAGTACCCATGTAAGAAGATGGATTTAACATCCATTTGATGGACTTCCCATTTAAAGGAGGCAACAAGGGAAAGAACAATGTAGACAGAATTCATTTTTGCAACCCGTGAGAAGGTTTCAGTATAGTCAATGCCTTCAACTTGTGAAACTCCTTTAGCAGCAAGATGAGCTTTATGTTTATCCACTTTTCCATCTGGTCCAAACTTTGTTCTGTAAACCCATTTGCATCTGACAAGTTTTCCTCCCTTTGGAAGAGGAACAATATCCCAAGTATCGTTTTCTAATAAGGAACAATATTCTTCATTCATAGCTGCATCCCAATCTGGATGACCTGAAGCTTCTTTAAAGGTATTTGGATCATAATTTTTCTGGAACTTGAGCCAATAAGGAAGAGGCTTTGATACCATGTAGGAATTTACAGGGTAAGTTCCTTAGATCAAACACCAAAAGTCACTACTCACAAACATATTACAGATCAGTTCACCAGTATTTGATGTGGTTAAAACCATCAAAGAGGGAAATAGTCCACAACCTGAGCCAACACAGCCACTTCAGGAAACTTATTAATATAAAGAAAGAAAATTTACATAAGCTTCTCTCATAAATGGTCAACGGAAAAATGACCCTCCATGCTCTTTAAATAGAGATCATGGAACAATAAGGTGTTAAGCCACATATCAAGTATTGGTAATACCGAGGAGAGAATGAACCGTCATATCACTACATATCGTGACCGTCAAATTATAAGTTACAAAAGTACATACTAAAGAAACACACTTTACCTAACTTTTCGCTAGACCAAGTTATACTTAACTATTTCTTACGTGTCAGAATATCCTAACAATTATTCCTTCCAAACTTCTCCAAGACAACTACAAAAATAGATTAAAGAGTACAATGATAATGAGTTATGGAAAATACTTTCGTCCCTTTATATATAAACTAGGTGAGGGAGGCTAACATACAATAGGGACTTATATCTATTTAATTAACCAAAAAAGTAACCACACAAGAAACATTACATAATATAATGATGACAAGTGTCATACTAGGGCTTTATAAAACCTATGGTGACTTTTCTTCTAAGAATGAAACTCTTTCAAAAAAATTCCCCTTCTACAAGATGGTGTGCTCTTCGACAATTTGTTAACTCAAAATTCCCTCTTCCATTGGAGTTTTTTGTCCAATTATTCTCATGTAAGGAATTCCTCCTTTAATATTGTGCCATGTTCCTCTCGTGCTCAACACTTCTCAACACAAGAGCTAAAGTGGTTACATTCAACAACATATTTTTTAGAGGTCGACAACCAACCTCTATGAACTATGCTCCTCAACCCAAGTGCTCTCAAGTAAAGGGTCCAAAATTTAGGGTATAAGTCACTTGGTCCCATGTTTTAAGGTTCATGTGCTCCCTCCAAGTGTCTATTGGTCCTCCTCCTAAGTGGGTTCTGATCCTATTCAAGAAATAGACTCACCACCTTTTGTGCACCCATTAGGTTAGTCTTCATATCAATTAAGATAAAAACCTCCTAGGTAATGTGTTATGTCAACACTCCAATAGAGGACAAACATCCACACAAAATAAGTCATTCTTATGTTAATAAAATATTGTCAAGGGAATAGAAGACCTAACATTATCCTAGCCAGGGAAAATGTTATGAATAAAATATATAAAGAAATAATAAAAATAATGTAAATAAAAATAATAATGATTGATGATTGATTAAATAATAATTATTAGTGAAGAGACATGTTTTGAAGTAAGAAATTTGCTCGTTACATTGGTATCAGAGTTGTTCGACTCTCTAGCTGTTCGACCGCTGCATATAGCTAGTTTGATTCAACCTTTGGCCATAAAATTTAGTCAACTTCATTGGTGCTGTAATCGAAGCATTTCACTATAGTGTTGGAGGTTCTCCATCTTATCATAAGAGTACACACATACACCTATAATAAAAAACAAGTAAAACAAAAAATTCAAGTATTAGAAAAACACTTAAAAAAAGAAAAGAAAATATATGTATAAAAATAGAAAATCCATATAACTATAAAAAAAAATCAAATAAAAATAATTTATTTATTTATTTTTATTTTTTTTTATAAAATAAATAAAACAAATTATTAAAATAAAAAATTGTTTGTGCCTTCCGTAGCCATCGTCCAGTTAGTTATAGTCGTCGCTCCAATGATTCCCAACACGCCACTGACACAACCATCGCTTGACCGATTCCCAACACGGAACCGACAAACTATCATTCACAACAACTGTTATTCTTCGCTTCTACTACACAAGCATTTCTACCAAGTTTCTCCAACCATCATCTGTTCCTTTCAACAACAAGCCGCCTTGCCATCTCCGTCGGACTGTTGTATTGTATCCCTGTCGACCCTCGACTCACCATGTCATCCGGTACCGAAACCTTCTGTCGGTCCAATTTTCGCCTTCATCCACCATCAATCACTACTTTCACCTCTCTTTTACTATCAATAACCATCGCTATAGATTCCACTGCACAGCCACCGTTACTCCCAATCGACCTCTCTTCCGTCTCCTTATTCATCGATCGGTTTCTCTATCCACACAAACCGTTAATCCGCCATTCCCGTTGGTTTAATTCACCACTATGTAGAGCAGTCGTTGACTTGATATGGTCACAGAATATAGTCGAGCCACCATCCTCATCCTTTATCTGCTTTGGTTTTTCGTTCCACCACTAAATCCAAACGACCATAAAATTAAAATTTATCATTGTTCTAAATGGAATGCAAAGTCAAGAAAAGACCTAGCTGAGGTAAGGTACCATTTTCTATGCAGGTTGAATGCCCTTCGGTGGAAGGAAGCATATTCTGTGCAATATTGGGGTATATGCGTGAGTGACTCTATGACTCAAATATTCTGAAGCTCGGGCCTTGCCACAGGAAAAGTACGAATTCTCTCAACAAAATCGAGTTCAGTCCAGAAGTGACTCTGTCCCTTGCGAAGGTAGTACCGACTGTAGTATTTTCATGCGAAAATTTTGATGAGAATTGTGGCATATTCACTTTGATATTTTTGGTTTTTTGTTGAAATCCAAAAATGGAAAACCAATCAATAGGAAACGTTAAAAATGGAAACGAAATCTCAGATTTTGTGGAAATAAATCATTTGGGCCAAGTCAAAATTGCTTTAGTTGACAAAACAAGAAAGTGGATTTGGGTAAATGAAAAACAATATCAAGGTATTTTAAAGTGAAAAATTGCCCACTTTAAATGGGAATAAAGAAGAAAAAAACAGACCCAAAATAAGAAAAAAAGAACAACAACAAAAATAATGAAGAGTCATTCATTTAGAGTCCCACAACTACACCTCTTACTTGGTCATCAGATCTCTATGTCTAAGAACTGATGAAAGCTAGGGCAAGGCTGGAAATTTTAGAAGCCAACAAACAGGAAAGAGACCACAAACTTTCAGAGATACACTTGCAAATCAATGTTTAATGGACGGTAATAGAATTTTGAAAGAGCAGGTAACAATGTTACAAGATGCTCTTGAGGCAGGAAAACGAGAATGGGAAAACATGAAGGAAACATGGCAAAGCAGGAATGACGCAATGGAAAAAAACAAATATGTGATAATATCTAAAACAAATCAGGTAGATATACAAATGGGTCAACAAACAATTATTTCCGAAAATAAGGCAAAAGAGAACAAGAAGACATAAATTCCAAAAGAAATCAAAACTAGGGTTGAGGAGACTAATGGTCACAGGATAGAGGAAAAAGAAGATGTAAGTTCTCGTAGAGCACAGGAAACAAGACATAAAGAGATAAAAGAGAGAGAAACAAACTGTATTATCAAGGGAATAAGAAGGCATTTTCAATTTTAAAAGGGACTTTTTGAGTGAGAAATTACAGTGGAGAGGGAAATTTTTTCAAGCAAGGAGGGCGGGAAAGATATGTGAGGAAAGACCTTGACCTATAAAAGTCATAATGGCAAGTGTGCAAGAGAAACATGAGTCTCTTAAGCAAAAAGAAACCCTTGAAAGGCTCACACTTCTTCCTAGATGAAGATTTGACTAGCAAGCAACAAGAAGAGAGAAGAGAAGAAGTGGAGAAAGTTAGAGCAGCAAGAAACGAAGGGAAAGAGCATGGTTGTACAATGGTAAAGCGATTATTGCAGTGTTTGGGCCTCATGGATAAACAAGGCAACAAGCTGACAATGAATAAAAAACAGCTAATTCTATAATAGGAAGGAAAACAATAGGATCAACATCGATGAAAATGGGTGAAGACTCAAATTCGAGTCCTGTGTGCCAAACCGCGTAGCAACCAAATCCTACCCAAGTCAAGTTTGTTGGAACTGTAGAGGTTACCCTTGGAGGAGGGGATCTGGGATAGGGCCTATTGCAGAAGGTAGAGACATAATTTGTCTCGCAAAAACTCATGAACATGATGGTTGCACAACTCCTATGTTTGACGGTTATTTGAAGTTAGCAGTTTGGAACGAGGCAACCGAAAATGGAAAAGGGTACGAAAGAATACTGGTTTTGGTGAAAGAAAAAGAAGGTCTTCACATTCAGTTAGTGAAAGAAGATACAAATAAACAATATTTATGGTTCAAAATAACAGAGAATGAGAACGACATAAGAATTGCAACATGTTATTTTGCACCTCAAGTATCAAGAACTTACAAAAATAAGGGATTGGACAACAAAGATTCGTATACAACTTTAAAGCAAGATATTGCCGCATATTCTCAACAGTGAGAAGTTCTTTTAGTGGGAGATTTAAATTCTCGAAGTACAAATCAACAAGCTAGTATTCTTTGTTGCAAAGAGGATCACAATCCTATCTGGGTCATTGAAGAGGAGAATTCTCGATGGTTGAGATATTCAAAAGATGACAAAGTTAGTAATCATTTTGGAGAGGAGTTTCTTACGTTGTGTGGTGCTCTCAACTTAATTATCTGCAGTGGTCTAGATAGATGGAAAAAGTCCGGGAACTTCACTTGTAACACATACAATGGGGCAAGTGTCGTTGACTATGTTATTGGTTCACAAAGCCTAATAGAAAGAATAGATGAAGTTAAGATTGGAGAGCATATTTGGGACTTAAAATCAGATCATAACCCAATTTATATAAATTTATCCTGGTTAGAAGAAAGACAGAATAAGAGGAAAACCCAATGTTCTCAACAATTGGAATCAAGGGGAAAAATTCTTCTAACACAAGAAAATTGCACTATCTTCAAAAAAATGTTGAGGAGATCAATTGAGAAGGAGAAAATTGGTGCACTTGAGAAGTGCAAAAGAGAAAAAAATAGGAAATCATAATCAAATTTTATCCTGTGAATTTGTGGTTCGATGAGGAATGCAAAATGGCAAGGAGAACCTTGAAAAAGGAAGGAGAGGGGAAGATGAATTTAAAGTTGTATAGGAAGATTTTAAAAAAGAAAAAATATGAGTTCATGCAAACAAGGTGGGAAGAGCTAATATATCTAGGCAAGAATAACCCAAAAGTTTTTTGGTAGGAACTTCAACCAAGGAAGAAGCAATTTGAAAATAATATTACAGCCAATCAATGGTTTGACTATGCACGTCAAATCTATGAAAAAGAATTAGAGGTTGAGCCTCATCCCAGGATCAACAAATCTACAAAGATTTTCACAGTACATGAGGTGGAGGCAGGAATTAAAAAGTTGAAAACAGGGAAGGCAAAGGACTTGGTTTAATTTCAAGAATAATATCTAAAGTGGGGAATGAACATTTTGGCACCGCACATCATGGAAATATTAAACAACGTCATTTAGCAAGGATTCCCAAGGGATTGGACAACTAGTCTATTAATTCCCCTTTTTAAAAGTGAAGACATTAATAATCCTTCCAACTATAGAACCATTATGATCAATACTTTGTTTGAAAATATTTTCAGTGGCATAGCAGAAAATAGAATTAGTAATTGGGCATAAGTAAAAGAAAAGCGAGCAAAGGGGCAAGCGGATTTTAGGCCGAAGCATTCTACAATAGATCATGGTATCACGTTGAGACACATTGTTGAAAAGGTTTGGGGGAGAAAAGAAGAAGTATTTTGCTGCTTTGTTGAATTCAAAAAGGCATTTGACATGGTTCCTAGAGACAAGTTGTGCCGTAGAATGGAATAACTTGAAATTCCTTTACAATATAGAGCTGCTATCCATAGGCTTTATGAAGAGGTGAAAATAAAAATTAGAACTTCACCAAGCATTTCAGAAAGTTTTAGAAGTGACATCAGAGTCAAGCAAGGTTGCCCTTTATCCCCTACCCTTTTTGGTTTATATATTGACAAACTGGAAGAGTGGCTAAAATTTCAAGGTGGGGATGGCGTTCGAATGGGGGAGTTTGTGATAAAGCTTCTTCTATATGCCGATAATCTTGTGCTGGTTGCTAAATCAGCCCATGGATTGCAGATGCACCTATATGCCCTTGAGCATTTTTGTAAAGAAGTGGGGATGCAAGTCAATACCAGTAAGACCAAAATAATGAGTTTCTCTAATAAAAGGAAGCAAAGCCAGCATACGTTCTTCTTTGAAGGAAACATTCTTGAAGAATTAAATGAATACAAGTACCCCAAGATTGATTTCAACAAGAAGCTTAACTGGGAGGACTACAGAAAGAAAATAATTTTAGGAGGGTGGAAAACATTATATACACTTCAAAATAGATGTAGAGAGACAGAGTTATGGGATTGGAACACGTTCAAAGAAATTTTCGGACTCCTAGTTTTTCCAGTGCTATTATAAGGGTGTGAATTGTGGGCTAGAAACATCCCCGTTTCAAAAGGGAAACAAAATGAAAAAAATCAAAAAAGCTTGATCATGAGCAAGTTCATAATAAAAAGTTTGGTTCCCTATGAGATAATGTTGAGTGAAACAAGGGCATCTCCCATCGAAGCAATTGCCATGGTGCGTCTTATAAGGTATCCAAAAAGAATTGAGAAAAAGGGCGGAGGTAGAGGGACGAAAGTTATCTTCAATGAAGGTATGAGTGAAAGAAAGAAATCATGGATGGGACAAAACAACAAATGGATGCAAAAATGGAATATTTACCTTAATGCATGTCCCACAAATAGCAAGGAGTTAAATAATTTTGCGTTGGAGATGTTCCGTAAGGGTATATGGGGAAAAGAGTTGGGTAGAAAGAAGAAGTATTATGTTCAGGAATTCAACCCCACTTGTGATCTCCAACAAAAAGAATACATCAGAGCTAGCATTCCGTGGAGAGCAAAGGTTCTTATTTCTCAATTAATAACTAACTCATATCAACTTCGGTGTGAAATGAGATGGTGGAAGAGCCCTAAAGAAGCTTGGGAAGAAAGGGTATGTACTTTTTTCACTTTTGGGGCAGTGGAATCAGAAAAAAATTTCATTTTGGAATGTGACGCTTTCATAGACATCAGGGACAATTACGGCAGTATGTTAGCATCAATTCTGTGGCATTGTCTTTTCAGTGAGAGAATTGTTAGAAGGTTGGGTCAGCGCATCATCAATTTGAGTAAGAAAAGGGTTGAATTACAAAAGGAAAAAAACAAGGAAGCTGGTAGTCCCATAGACTATGTTTAGTCTCGTGGACGTTAAAATATCATTCATTCATTCATTCATAATTGAATTACGATGCAATCCTGAAAATCACATTAAAAAAATCAACCACTGTAACAACACATCTGTACACCTACGTAAATTAATATAAATAAAGAGAGATTATAGAAGTTAAAAAAATACATATATGGTGGAAATATATGATTATATTTCAAATGTTTTAGAGGAAAAAAAAAGGTTAATGAAAATTCATCATAATATTATAAAAGGCTAAATAATATCAAGGAAAAAAAATCATCAATAAATTATTACAGTGTTTTCAAAGGGGCAAAGAAAAAATAAAAAGCCAAGATATACAAGGGCTATAAAGAAAAAAAAAATTACAAGAGCGGGGAGTTATTAAGGAATTATTTAAAAAGCTAATATAACAAAAAGGCCTTTCTTTATATTTTGGAAAAGTGACTTTAGTAAAGATAAAAAGGTTAACATATAAGGTTTCAATCAAAGGTGAATTATAAAAAAAAAAAACAATTACACAAAATTTCTTAAGTATTAAAAAGGGTTACTTTTAATACCCTAAGTTCACCTCGATAAAAACACAAAATAGAGTCTAGTTTGAAAATCATGAAGGAAGAAAAAATGGAGACCAATGATGGAAGATTTCCTAAAAATTTTAGGATGTGTTAATGCACTATTTAAAATTAAAGGATTACTTGTAGGAAAGGATGTTATAAACTCTATCGATCCTACTCAGAATAATAATTATGTTAGTAGTGAATGTGTTAACCAATTAGTGATTCCTGAATCGAACATAATTGAAATGATGGATTCAATGAATAATACACAATATAACACAAACAATCTAATCCTATGCATTAAAGACTATAATTTTTCCTTGCAATTCATCATTAAAACCTTATTTTGTGACAATAGTGATATAATTGTAGGATCGCCCTGGATGGAATCACTAGGGTCCTTTATTATAAATATGAAAAATAAGATTTTGAAATTTTCTGACAAAAAGAAAAAAATAATGCTATAGGACGTTACTTTGAACCCAGATTCAGTGACACCAGACGACATACAAGATATCTCAATTAATTCTTCAAGAATGTAAAAAAGCGATAAAAAATATGTAAAGGAAAGTTGACAAAATCGCCGCTAACAAAAACAAAGAAATTACTCGTCTTAAGGACCATAGTGAGAAATTACTCACACAAATTAAGAAACTTAAAAATGATAAGTAAACATTGAAAAATAAATTAGAACAACTCATCATGAAAGATGCATCGAAGTTGTCTGATGTAACCGTCCAAATTGAATAAAAAAAAAAAAATGTTGATCTAGTCAATATCACAACTCAATAAAAAATAAACCAATTGAAGTGAGGGCGTACTCAGAAGTTGTAGTCCAAGCAACATAAATTTCAAGTAAATATCTCGTAGTTAATCAAGCAACCTATATATCTTAAATAAATTAGAAACCTCCAATAAACCAAGAAATCACCACAAAGAGATTAAGGCAATGATCAAACCACAAGAACTCCTTATCAATGTCAGAATCACAAGAGCATACAACTCAATAAGTATGCATATCAGTACCACTCAAAACAAAAACAATGAACTTATGTCCCAAAGACTACTGATCCGAGTGCAATTCAGTCTTGTGATAAAAATTCATGTGAAATATCCAGTAATCGTAAGATTCCACAGGAGATCGATTTAGGATGGTCAGATCCCTTTTTAGTTAGAAAATTTTATTTATCGCTCCAAGGATCTTATCATCTTGTGTCAACGAAGATGACAAATTGAAGAATTCCAAAAGGTGAAAATAGATCTCAAAGACAAAGAACAAATGATACATATTATTAGCAATAAGCTTTGTGGACAAAGCTTTTTGAAGAGGAAGACAATGTTATGAATAAAATATATATAGAAATAATACAGATAATGTAAATAAAAATAATATTGATTAATGATTAATTAACTAATATTTAGTAGTGAAGAGGCATATCTCTAAAGACATGACTGTTTGTGAAGTGGTACCTGCCTAGGTATATAATGATTCCCTCAGCCTCATTGTAAATATCTCACTTTTATTCAAATGTTCTTATATATAATTGCTTGTCCCATAATCGATGTCCCTGTATTTGAAGTGTTCTAAAGGATTACTGTAAAGTGCAAGCTTTGTTCGTTTCATTGGTATGAGAGAATTGCTCTGAGTATACAAACTTCGTTCATTCCATAAAATTTTAAGGATGAAATTTATCTAAAAGTTTAGGTGAATCTTATTATTCCATAAAATGCAAACTATAAAATGTTTGGAAATATTTTTGTAAAAATATTCAATTTTCTAATGATTTTATGTAGTCTATATAGCATTTTGGAGATTTTTAAGGTAAAACAATTTTATATCATAAAACTTGGGCAAATCAATTTTAGAAAAAATGAAAATTAGAAAATCCTTTTTTGGGAAAAAACATGGAAACTTAGTCCACCTGCGAATATTAGCCCCTAAAATTTTCCCTACTAGATAGGTGAAAACACTTGTAGCAACCCTAAATATAACAGTCTGAGTACCAACATCATCAATGCTCAATATTATGTGCTAGATTTTATTGTCATTAAGACTTAGCCATGCAATTTTCCATCACACCATATGGATTTTCCAAAATCAAAATTGTAAGATTTAATTAAATTAATTAGCTCCACATACTAATTGAAGTGTCGTACAATAATTCAACAATGATGTCGATATAGTTGTATGGTATAGATTGTGAAATCAATAAAATTCAATCAAAATTGATTAAAACATAATAATTCCCCACCAGTAACTTGGAAAATGACGACGATGAATTTGAAATTGAATGAATTAGAAAGACAAAAAAAGGAAATTGAATAAAAGTATTAAGAACTTTAAGCAAACACATGACACATTAAACCAATATTTGTGTACCCACCAAGAAGAAAACTTGAATTGTCAAAAATTGATGGTAATGAAAAACAAGATGTTGCTTGGTTTGACAAAGTAAAAGGATATTTTGAAATCTATGATATCACTAGTGATGATGAAAAAAAACTAGACATACATTCACGCAATTGGAGGGGGAAGCATATAATTCGTACATGTGAAAAAAGTTAGGGTACTCAATAAATTGGAACAAATTTAAAGACGATTTCTTCAAATGATTCCAACATTGAAAAATGTAACTAGTGTCAGTCTTCATAGTGTAACTCAAATGTACTATTGAAATATTTATTATATTCATTTATTACATTCATTATTGTTATTTTATTTTCTAGTCAAAGCATGTTCTTCACTCTTGTAGGGTTATCTGAGTCAAAATAATTTTTGTCACGAGTTAAAGAAACATTAGAGTCAAAGTCTCATTTGGAATATTAAAAAAAAAAAAAATCATTTTATTTGGGTCAAAAAGTCAAAATTTTCATCCACAAGACCAAGTCGGCCCTTCTGGACAAGTCAACTTAGAGAGACAACTATTTGACCTATTGTAATTGTATAAATACAATGCTATTTGACCCCATTCATCACCAAATCATCACTTTGATTTTTGTGCCAAGAAGAGAAGAAAAAACCAACGAAAGTCATGGAGGGAGTAAAAGTCAAAGGAGAGAGAGAAAAGTTCAAAATAGAGAAAATTTGAGATTTATGCCCTAATTTTGTTCACACATGCGAAATTTCAGAGTTTCTATAAGGTTGAAAATTCATGGATATTGCAGGTCCAAAAATTTCAGAGTTTGACCAGATTTTGAGAGTGTTGACTAGCATTAAATTTGTAGACTTTGACTTGGTTAAGAAAAATTTGAAGGAAGGATCACTAGGAGATTTTGTGGTAGTACTGGTCTTGGATATCTCACTTTGAACTTATTTTATAAGGAGGATTTGTTTGGGTTTTCCCCCTCGTGGGGTTTTCCCCTGACTTGGAACCTACATCTTTGTGTTCTTTGTCTCTTGCGATCTTTATGTTTTGAATATTTTGGTAATTCCTTGATGAAGAGAATATGAGTAATAAAAATACAACAACATTCACAAGTAATTATCAAGTAAGGTAAATCTACTCTAATCTACAAGCATATTAATTTCTCGACATGGTATCAAAGCTAAGGTGAAGGAAGGGCAACTTGAAGATCATTTTTGTTGGCACACTTGAAGATACTTCTCACTTTTTAGAGGACACTATTTGTAACAACTGTAATTGAAGGCAAAATAGACACAAGGATTATCATATCTCTCTATGTCTCTTGAAGGTATCATTGAACACTCTTTAAAAACATCAACAAGATCTTGCTCGTTCATCATTCATCATTGAGTAAGTCATCATAGTAGCTTGAAGACATCTCTACAAAATCCATTACTCAAGAACATATTTGGAAAATATGGGAAGCATCATCAACATTCTTGGAAGGAATCTTACATCAACCTACTCTCCTTTGACATGTAAGTACTTTACTACATTCTATGTCTCAAACTCCTAGTCTAATGGGATCTGTCTGTAAGGAAGGAAACAAGATCGATGTAGCTTCTAATTTTAAGACTTGGAAGAAAATATTTGATTTGGTTCTCATAGAAAATGAAGTTATGGATTTCGTTTTGGGTAAAGTTCCAGCTCCATACCAAAGTAAGGCTCAAGAAGTCGCCAAACACAATAAGGAAGAGATTACAACTCAAATAATCCTCTTTGAGTCTATCAAGGATCACCTCATCCCCTTTGTTTCAGATTTGACCACATCCAAAGGAGTCTATGAAACATTGGTGAAATTATATTTCGTCAATACTAAAAGTCAGAAAACCTCTCTAAGGAATCCATTTTATAGAATAAGGTTATCTAAAGATGAATATGTGGCTTCATATCTTATGAAACTTTCAAATTTGAAGGATCAAATTCAAGGACATGGATAAGTCATATCATATTTAGAAATAATTAGTTTCGTACTCAATGCCCTACCTACATATTGGAATTGTTTTATAAGTAGCATCTATGAGAGAAAATAAACTCCAACATTTGAAGAACATTGGGCACATTGTTTTCTAGAAGAATCAAGGTTTAAAGCCAAGGATGACACCAAACCTAATAATGAAAATGCTCAAGATTTTTTAGCTAGATCTAGGAAGAAGTTTGGAAGATTTTGAATATTTGAACCCTATTGTAGATACAAAAACACCAACACCACCACCACCAACAAAAGCAACAACAATCAACCATGTGGAAACTGATACATGTCTAAAATACAATGTTATGGTTGAAATGAATATGGACATTATAAAAGAAAATTTCCCAAAGATCCTAAAAAAAGGAAGAATAACAAAAGGAAAGAAAGAAGTGAAGCTCATGTTGCAGAAAATGAAGAAGTCGAGAAAAAATCGAAGATTGAAGACAACAAGGACCTATATTATTGAAGGATTTGACTATTACCAGGTTTGCAAGCAGTTTATTTTCACTTTTACTAGAATATTGTATTTAGAGTAGTGGTTGCAGTTACATGTGTCTAGAAGAGTTGTGTGATTCATAAATTATAGTATTATGAAAAATAATTTTTGAAGAAACATATAACTTTGGAAGAAATAGACTCTACATGGAGTCCTAGAAGGGACAATCAAGTTGAATATTTTCATAAGGAGTTGAAAGCAATCATCATATCATCTAGATAGCCAAAATAGAAGAGTTTGGGTCATAAAAATTTGTCTACACATCATTCCATAGTCACAAGCATTCTACAGTCACAAAAGAAATTAGTTTCATCATGAAAATTTTGAAGCAATCATCTAGCAAGAAAGGATTATAATATTTACAATGGATAAAAAACAATAACAGAGTCAAGGTCATTATGTAGCATTATAGAAGTTTCTATGAATGGAAGAATCAAAGTAACAAGGAAAAAGTATATTCTACTAGAAGTACATGGAAGCAAAATCAAATTAGTCTAGAAGCAACATGGATGCATAAGTGAAGCATTTCTCATCACAAAGAAGAAACCTCATCATTCATGGACATCATCTTCAAAGAAGGTTCAAGTGGCAGTTCATTAAAAAAGAAGTCAAATGAATGGAAACAAAAAAAAAAAGTATGCCTATCTTAGAAAAGGTTCTTCATTAGACATCTAAAAAAGGACTCACATATTTAGAAAGAGTCGAAGGAAAAATATGATACAATTGGGAAAAAAGTTAATAATACAACATAATAACTTTTTTTTTCCAAGCCACATAGCTCATAGAAAGTTGGAAGGAAAGTCAAGTCATTAAAACTCTATTTGATGGTTGATCAATAGTTCTATGAAAACATCACTAGCCTTGTTATAGTAGTTGAACACATAATTGGTAGAGCTTATATACGAAGGAAGTAATGTTGACCTCAAAAGGAGCTAACAACAGAATTTGACATCAAAATTTCTCCATCATGACTAGATGTCACTTTGATTGTTTTGACAACCTTGATAAAAATTTTCATAATGTTTAGGATATGGTATGACTGCCACGAAGAATATACAACAAAAGTGTGTACACTATAGAGGAAGGAAATGCAATGAATTGATACAAGAAGTCATGAGACATTTTTGTGATCCCTTGATGATATGTTGGATTTGATATTGATCAAGAAGAAGTTCACCCTCCTCAGATGGAGAGAAGGAACTATGAATAGTTCTACATTTATTGGTTTGGCAAGTACTATTTTTTTTTTTTGCTCGGTTAGACTAATCCTACACCCACGGGTTTCGAGCCGTGTTATACTTGAAGGGAGTGCTATACTTGGTGCACTACAACATCCTTAGGCGCTCTACGCCTCGTGGGCGGTTTGGCAAGTACTATTGATGATAGAGATATTACTTATTATTACTGGAATTTGATATAATTTCTTAGAAAAGCATGGAAGTAGAACCTTGTCATGAAGAAAGAATATGTGAAGGATCGTATGATCATAAGTTTCACTCCATAAGATGTTTGATGAACTACTTGTTGACATGTTGGATAAAGATTGTTAGATAACCAAGAAGGTCAAAGTGTCTTATGATTTGAAAGTATGATGCAGATGGGAGCCAAGAAACTACAACAAACCTCCATAGTAGAACATGTTGTCAATGCTTTGATGAGTACTTTGGAAGACAAGCTCCAACTTGTGGTTATTCCTCCCTGTTTTAGAGGGAGTGAGGAGGGACACAATATTTTCCATGTGCCATGCATTATGGCTAGGGCTAACAGTCATAAGCCTAGTGAAGGAACTAGTAGGGATAATGGTGGATTGGATAAGCATCTGGGACCAATAATTCTTAAGAAAATATATCCAAGATAGGAGTAGTCCCGAGCACTAATACTCTTTGAGGATAGGGTATCCAAGATAAGAGAGTATTGAGGTCCAATATTCTTTTAGGATCGGTGATATCCAAGATACGAATAATCCTGTAAGGACACACCTTATGAACATCCACATTAGGTATGTGCCGTGAGAGGCGGTGGTGGTGTCCAAATGTATGTCTCCTAACATTTTGCTCTGATATAGGGGAGAGATAGAGCTTGCTAGTCAAGGGATTGCTATGTTTGACAATGTTGGTTATGATGATGATGATGATTCTTATAAATTCAAATCCCTTCTTATGAGAATATTTCAATTTGAGAGTATCAAGTTATGTCATTATGAATACCTCCCTAGTTAAGAGGGAGTGTTTAAAAATATAACTAGTATTGGTCTTCATAATCTAACTGAATTGTATTATTGAAATATTTATTATATTCATTATTATTATTTTATTTTCTAGTCAAAGCATGTTATTAATTCTTGTAGGGTTATTTGAGTCAAAAGAAATTTTGTCACGAGTCAAAGAAATATTATTGAATCAAAGTCCCATTTGGACTCTTTGTAAGACAAAGAAAATTAATTTTATTTGAGTCAAAAAGTTAATTTTTTCATCCACAAGTCGTCCTGGACGAGTCAAGCTAGAGAGATAGTTATTCAACCTACTGGACTTGTATAAATGTAGTGCAATTTGAACTCATTCATCATCAACTCATCAATTCGATTTTTGTGCCAAGAAGAGAAGGAAAAACCAACGAAAGTGAAGGGAGAGACCGAAGGTCAAAAGGGAGAAAATTCACTATTTTTTCCCTAATTCTGTTCACACGTGTGAAATTTCAGAGCTGCTACAAGTCTGAAACTTCAAGGATACTGCATGTCCGAGAATTTCATAGTTTGACCATATTTTGAGAGAATTGACCAACATTGAATTTGTATACTTTGAATTGGTTGAGAAAGACTTAAAGGAGGGATGATTTGGGGCTTTTGTGGCAATCTTGGTCTTGGTTTTTGGGTCTTGGATATCTCACTTTGATCTGATTCTATAAGAAGGGATATTTTTGGGTTTCCCCCTTGTGGGGATTTTCCCTGGCTTGAAGCTTACACCTTTGTGTTTTTTGTCTCTTGTGATCTTCATGTTTTTAATATTTGGTAATTTCTTGATGAAGAGAAGATAATATAAGCAATAAAAAACCAACAACATTCACAATGTTGAAAATGCAACAATAAATTCCTAATTTAATTTTGCCTTTGATTAAATTAGAATAAATTGAAATTCCACATCCCTAGACAACTTTAATGAGTTAACTGAATTGAAATAGTTGTTATCACTCAATTATCTTAGTTAATTCGAGTTGGGGGCATGAACTTGAGTTGTGTACAATGATTCCTAAATTTTAGGATCCTAGTGTTATGCAGGTAAATCCTCTCTACGGACAGAGACAATCCCTCTAGCCCTGGAGTGGGTCTAGTAAAAAACAGACAAACTAGAGTGTAGGATCCTAATTACTGAATGAAATAGACACGATAGATCAACCTGCCTGGAGTCCAACACTGTCGTCGTAGACGTTGTAGTGGTGGCCTCTCGATTTCTGTCTCGGCAAGTCACAATCCTTTCCCAACGATGCTTGGATACCTGCACAAAATCAATAAACAAGAGCAACATATGAAACAACAATATCATTCATAATTACTAACCAGTCAAGGAGGGTTCAACATATAGCATTAATAAAACACATCAACGCGATATGGGAACCAGACAATAGTTATACATATGTATTAATAGAAGAAAGAGTTACAACCAAGCCTTGATGTCGCAGCCTCCTTCAGCGGGGTTCATTTGAAGCACGTCTCGACGAATGTCAGGAAATTCAGACGAGATGAAGGCACAAGCCTAAGCTTTCTCAATAAGGGACTCTTCCGTTCTATCTTGAATAGAAATATCTCCAGCGTTTGTTTGAGATGAAGGCACAAGCCTAAGCTTTCTCAATAAGGGACTCTTCCGTTCTATCTTGAATAGAAATATCTCCAGCGTTTCTGCATCTTCAGTTCAACTCAACTCAGCTTCATCAATGGAGGATGAGCAATATTTATAGAGGAAGAGGAGGAGGTTGGGATCACTACTATGGTGGAAGGGAGGCCTTATCCCTTGGGAGGTTTCCCCAAAAGGAGGAAACAAGAGGCCAAAGGAGGAAGACCGTGGTTATTCAGTCGAACCACTCCCCATGACTCATCCACGAAGTTGTTATGATAGAAAATTCTCCTCTATTTTTAAAAAAATTTCCATAAACATATTTGCGTGGGCAGATAAATGAGACAGAGCGCCAGCTGGCACGTGGGCCAATGTCAATCTGCCTCATCGGCGCGAGGGCATAACTGGCTACCAATGCCAAGGCAAAAATAGGTGTTTTTGGTGGTCTGTTCAGGAAATGGTAAACATAAGGAATGTTTGACTCATGGTAAGGGATGTAATGATGATATTTGTAAGGCATGACACTTTATTTTGTTCACAGAAATGAGCCTCCAATTTGCGGGATGGGGATTGCAGGGACGGTGACAAAATGTTGTGTAACAGATGCCCCCTAAAGCATGAGGTTCGAGAGAGAGGAAGGGGTTAAATTCTTTACGAGAACACGTTCGAACCAAACACTGCTGTCAAGATACCTGCAATTACAAGTACAATAGATATCTCTAAGACATGAACATGTGGCATGGGCACAACCATCCATAATAGAGTATATATATGAACTGAGATCCGAGGTATGGACGCAACCATCCAGTAGTAAGGATCAACAAATAGACTCAGGTATGGTCACAACCATCCAATCAAAAGAGTCATGCAACAAATCATGATACATCATAATATCCCGCAGCCTAGATTTTATTAGAAAAAACCCAGGGTCTTGTGCTCCATCTCAATCCGAACAAGTACAGATTCAAGCATGTGAATATGTGAGCTGAAATCGAACATGCAAGAAAATCACCTGATTACCAGCCAACGAGAAAAGTTGTTAACATGCATGAGAGAAACCACCAATAATGACAATGGCTTTCAAGGTACAACAGGTACAATCCACATAATGTGAATAGTGATCTGGCGTCGAACACCCACAGAATCACCTGATTGAAGGCCAATGATGTGTACATGTCGTTGAATGCGAAGAACCTACCATTGAGGGATGTAGGATCCAAGGTATCAATAGGGAGTCTACAAACCAACTTCTTGGATAATGAGCTGAAGTCGATAGGAAGTGACCTGGTCGAAGGAGGTCCATAATGCTTCCCACATCATTGATCTGAAAATAAAAGTACTTGAAAATGTGTGCAAGGTATCCATTTTAATTCACTTAAATGTGAAACTTCTTAGATCTATTCCAGAGATTGACTGTAGGTGCATTTACTGGATATGTCACCTTTGATAAAAGGATGAGATCTAGAGGCTACCTGGCCCTTTGCAGACTCTGTCTTTAGAACTTGAAGAAGTTAACACTCATAATATGAAAAGGAAATTACTTGTATTTTCTATTCAAGGTATTAATTTCCATAAAATTATATGTGAAAACTGTCGTTCATGTCTTGCAATTGAAACAAAGTGCTTTTGGTAAATTTCTGAGTCTTATGTGTGAAGGAGTATTATTTATTTTTACTTTTTAACATATTAGATCTAAAAAACACAGCAAGATAAAATCACATAATATAACACAACAGCTGATGAGGCAGTTCACCCCTCCTGGGCTACATCTGTTATGTCCAAGGCCCCCAAATGGGCATGTCATTGCTCTATTAGATGCTCAAATTGGTTATACAGTGATTAGAAGCCTAAACATGAAAAATAAGTTGTATAAATGAGTTCAGAACATAGAAAACAATAAATATTGGCTTTTGTTTCACCTCCAATGGTTAACCATAACCCAATACAACGCTAACACTCCCTAGGCCCTAATGGCTCTTCAAGCTTCTCTGCTGAAAAAGTACCCAAAGATGAGCTCTGTTGCCTCTGCAACCTGCACCATTGGCTCTGGAATTCTCAAAATACCCGAAATCAAAAAACATTTCACTCCAAAAGGTTCTCCCTATCAAAAGTTATGACCAAAAGAAGATTTGTTCAAGTTGGCCTAAAAAAACTCCACCAAACTTGGCTAACTGGAGTTAGGCCCGACAATTCTGGCAAAGACCGATGAATTTGGAGGCGCACTCCAAAATAGCCAGGCAGTTAGCTAACTGTTAGCATTAAATGTGGAATGTATGCGGCGGTCACATGTCCACATAATCCGCCGAGATAACCGTTTGCATTAACTTCCAACCGAAACAGTGTTATGGCATTGAACGTTTGTGACTGGCCACATGTAAACGTTTTGTGTAGACGGTTATATAAACTGTTACTGTCAGTTGGTAGCCCCCCAGGTCACGAACTGTGGTCGTATGGCCTTTTTTTAATAGGGGGTTGGCCCTTAGGGGCTGGCCCCCTTTTCCGCCGTCCAATACATATTTAAACGTTAAATATACACCATGCCCCATACATAATAAGAACTAACTCATGGTATGACGGTAAGTCGTGGGCGCTATAACCTGGAGGTCTTGGGTTCAATTCCTAGAACCTTCAAAAAATTTTGCCATGCGAAAATTTAAACAGGCCTGGGGCCACGTGGCGGTCTCCGAGCTTGCCACGTGGCACCCATTGATTGGCTGAAATTCACCAAAGTCAAACCACTATGCAATTTCATGCTGCCACTTGTCAAATGAAGATTGGCTCTGGTGGAATATTTTGAGGAATATTCCTTTTTTCATTTTCAAAATTTGGGAAGTCAAACCTGGTCAAATTGAATTTTTGCAATTTACTGAAAACTTCAAACCTGCATAACTTTCACATACAGTGTCATATTTGAGTGCTGTTCACGGCGTCGGGATCGTATCGATGAGGCCTATCTAGTCGTTCTAGTTTCAACCAATTCTGAGCAGTTCCAATTTTGAGCATTTTTACAACTTAGAACATGATCACCTGATCACACCTCCCAAATGGGAAGATTTTGGACCCACAAAAGCTCTCTGATTACAGAAAATGAAGATGACAAGACTGATTCTCCACTCTTCCAACTTTGAACCATTGAAATCTTCCCGACTTCATGAAATTGAGCTTTTCTTAAAAAGATAAATTGTCTCTTGAATTCACTGGCCGACCGTTGCTAAAATTGACTGAGTCATGATGAAAATTCTTGAAATTTGCAGAACAACAACTATATTTTGCAGAAAGCATACTGTTTCTACAATGGTCAAACTTCAAATAAGACTTAAAATAAAGTTCACCCTGCCAACTGTTCACATGGCGAATTTTTGCTGAATGAACCCTGTACTTGTGCCGAATCCCGACCAAGTTTTTTCGCCATATCAATCTGCCATTCTGAAACCAGAAATGACCCTTGCTGAACTGTGTGCCCTCTTTTCTTGCATGCCTTTCCATCTCATGGATTCTTGCACTGCTTTGCGTCGACACTTCGTTCTCTGAACCGATCAACACCAAAGGTACCTTGTGCAACATAATGTCATCTTCTTTCAAAGACAAACTATTATCAAGCTGAAACATATCATCAACAATATCATGAAAAGGTAAATGTACAAAATATTTTTGTTTAAACATCAACAAAGTCAGATTTTGACTTGCATTAACTAGCCTTTTCAATTGTCCTGCATGGACTAAAGAATATTCTAGCTTCTTCTTATGTGCTCTCACAATGTATTCTTTTCTATCCTTGAACAAGTGATACTTTTTCTCATGGCGATGGAAGATGGCCTTTCTGTCATATCAATATGGACTACCCAACACAACACCTGTAATGTCAAGCGATACTACATCCAATTCAACCCAATCAACATACTGAGCTGTTATGGCGAAGCGCAAGATGCACTTTCTTTAGACTTGTAAGTTTGCATCCTTGCATATGCACCTAAGTGGATAAGGCTTTGGATGTGGAATTGTCTCAAGTTTTAGCTGTTTGACCAAGTCTTCTGAAATGAGATTAGCTTGAGACCCACTATCAAAAAGTGTTTCCATCTTTGTGTGGTTTGAGATTATCCTCACATGAAATAGCTCTATCCTCTTTTCATTTTGAGTTTCTTTGTGACAGTTTAATGTGCTAGAACTGGGATTTGTTTCTTGTACAACCTCTTTCCCTTTTATGTTATTTAATACCATGGCGATACTTTTTGTCTCATCACCTGATTTTGACCCTAAGTCCTTTTCAACAGTTGCAACAGTTTTTCCCTTTTCTTTGGTTTTGTCTTTGTTTTTATATTTCTCTGGTTTCAGCTCCGGATGAAGCTTCCAATAGTGGTCTTCATCATGGCTTGTTTTTGAACAACTCTTGCAAAAGAATTTCCCTTTTTCCTTTCTTTCTAGAGTTTACAATCCTTTTTCTTCCTTTGCCTTTAAAATCACTACCCTCATTCACATCAAAAGTGTTTTTCCCTCTAGCCTCTAAATGTGTAGCTTGTACACAAACTTCGTCTAGACTAGTAGGATTGAACATAAGGATAGTATGTACAAGGTAATTATGCAAACCACCTATATATTTCAGCAAAGTATCTTGACTTTGTAAGTCTACTCCTAACAACAATGCTCTTCTCCTAAACTCTTGAGTGTATTCTTGAACACTTTGTCCTTTAAGCTGTCTAAAGTTTTTCCAATTCATTATAGCCTTTTGTAGATGAGCAAGAGGATAAAATTGCTTCTTAATTGCGGAAATAAATTCAACCCATGATAAATTAAGCTTACCATGTTTTCGAATTTCCTCCTTAGTCTTGGCTTCCCACCATACCAAAGCTGCTCCATCCATCCTTAGCGAGGCTAGTTGTATTTTAGTGTCGTCATCATGCAGATTTTGAATCCTTAAATAGACTTCCAATTGTCTGATCCAATTATCTAGTTTCTCTGCATTAACTTCACCGTTAAACATTGGCAATTCAAATTTGACATCAAGCTTTAAAAAAGGATTTTTACCGGTGGTTTTTGACTTATGTGACTGATTTACCGAAGTCGAGGAAGATGATGACGAGGAAGAGGATGATGATGGAGATGGTGGATCACCATTTCCTCCATTCCATTTATTTGACTGATCATTACCCTTCTTTCCTCCTGATGAATCCTCTCCTTTTTGGTTTTTAGACCCTTCTCCAGCAATCCTATCATTTCTTTCTTGATAGAGGATCCTTACCATTTCAGTCATATCCAAGAAAGCTTTCTGAAATACCCCTTCTTCTTCCTTGGGATCCATCTCTTCATGAGCTTCTCCTTCTCTTGATGACATGCTTGTAGCTGCTTCTAGGGCTCTTGGAGGTGGTTCTCTGACCCTTCTTGGTTGTGGATTAGTTTGTGCACTAACCAAGTTTCCTTCACCTCTCTTGAGTTTTAACCTAGTCAACATCAAAACTTGCAAACAAATGACTTAATCTTTGCACAAAACAGATGCTGAGTAAAAACTCTAGCTTATATGACTCTAAACCTGAGCTCTGATACCAATTGATCTGAAAATGGAAGTACTTGAAAATGTGTGCAAGGTATCCATTTTCATTAACTTAAATGTGAAACTTCTTAGATCTATTCCAGAGATTGACTGTAGGGGCATTCACTGGATATGTCACCTTTGATAAAATGATGAGATACAGAGGCTACCTGGCCCTTTACAGACTCTGTCTTTAGAACTTGAAGAAGTTAACACTCATAATCTGAAAATGAAATTACTTGTATTTGTTGTTCAAGGTATTCATTTCCATAAATTTATATGTGAAAATTGTCATTCATGTCTTGTAATTGAAACAAAGTGCTTTTGGTAAATTTATGAGTCTTATGTGTGAAGGAGTGTTATTTATTTTTACTGTTTAACTTATTAAATCTGAAAAACACAACAAGATAAAATCACATACTATAACATAGCAACTGATAAGGTAGTTCACCCCTCCTAGGCTACATCTGCCAGGTCCAAGGCCCCCATATGGGCATGTCCTTGCTCTATTAGATGCTCAAATTGGTTATACAGTGATAAGAAAGCCTAAACAGGAAAAATAAGCTGTGGAAATGAGTTTAGAACATAGAAAGCAGTAAAGATAGGCTTTTGTTTCACCTCCAATGGTTAACTATAGCCCAATACAGCTCCAACACTCCCTAGGCCTTGATGGCTCTCCAAGCTTCTCTGCTGAAAAATTACCTGAAGATGAGTTCTGTTGCCTCTACAACCTACACCATTGGCTCTAGAATGCTCAAAATACCTGAAATAAAAAAAAAAAAAATTCCAAAAGGTTGAGCCTATCAAAAGTTATGACCAAATCCATTTTTCCCAATCTGGCCTAAACAAACTCCACCAAACTTGGCTAACTGGAGTTAGGCCCGACAATACTAGCAAAGACTGTCGAATTTGGAGGCATGCTCCAAAATAGCCAGGTGATTAGCTAAATTTTAGCATTCAATGTGGAATGTATGTGGCAGTCACATGTCCGCATAATCCACCGAGATAACCTTTTGCATGAACTTCCAACCAAAACAGTGTTATGGTATTAAACGTTTGCGACTGTCCACATGTAAACGTTTTGTATAGATGGTTATATAAACCATTACTGCCAGTTGGTAGCCCCCCAAGTCACGAACTTTGGTCGTATGGCCTTTGTTTAATAGGGAGTTGGCCCTTAGGGGCTGGCCCCCTTTCCCACCGTCCAATACATATTTAAACATTAAATATACATCATGCCCCATACATAATAAGAACTAATTCGTGGTATGATGGTAAGTTGTGGGCACTATAACCCAAAGGTCTTGGGTTCGATTCCTAGAACCTCCAAAAAAATTTGCCATGCAAAAATTTAAACAGGCCTGGGGCCACATGGCGGCCTCCGGGCTTGCCACGTGGCACCGTTGATTGGTTGAAATTCACCAAAGTAAAACCACTATGCAATCACGTGCTGCCACTTGTAAAATGAAGATTGGCCTTGGTGGAATATTTTGAGGAATATTCCAAGAATATTCCTTGGAATATTCCTTTTATAATTTTCAAAATTTAGGAAGTCAAACCTGGTCAAACTGAATTTTTATAGTTTACTAAAAAATTCAAACCTACATAACTTTCACATATAGTGTTGGATTTGAGTGTTGTTCGTAGCGTCAATATCGTATCGACGAGGCCTATCTGGCCGTTCTGGTTTCAACCAATTCTGAGAATTTCTAATTTTGAGAATTTTTACAACTTAGAACATGATCGCTTGATCAATCATCGACACGAGACAAAGGAATATGATGAAAGTGAATCAGGACCAAAAAAGAATCAGAGGGAGGTGGAAAACTGTAGAGGAAAACTTCTCTTGAACATATCAGCAACACGACTCTGGATTTGGAAGTATTTGACATCAAGGGATCTGAGGTCATGATGATGTGGCAAAGAGCAGATGAGAGGTCAAAACAGATTACGCAAACCCACGAAGGCAAGAATGATGAAATGAGATGTCCCCAACTCGACACGAATGCAGACGAGTGTCATGTTCAAGAGCGACATACTGCCGACACAACTAAAATCTGGCTCAATTTCCCCCCACCATTTCTGGCGAGTACCCCAAATTTTTTTTTTAAACAATCTTGAAGGGGATAACATATGCTTTTGATGTAAGTTTGTCCTTTGGAAAAATCCATCCTAGTACATTTTACGAGCCCCAGGAAGGAGGAACTCGATGAACGTCATGGTGACGATGTTCGATGTCATCAGGGTTTAACGAGTCTGACAAAGGAAGAACTCGACGTCTTTTCATATTTAGAGAGTTCGAAAAGAAGCGGAAAAGAAAACTCCAACATATCCCTTTTCGTAAGTAGTCTTTCAGATCCGAAAAAGTAGAAAAAAATATCTGAAAGAACCTCTTAGTCGTGATAGGCTAAGGTATTCCTTTTTCGTAAATAATCTATCCCAGCCCGAAAAAGGGGTAAACGTATACTGGGTAGATATCGTTTCGCAACCATTTAATGAGTTCAAAACGACAAGAGTCTCGAAAATCTTTTCAATTTTAGAGAGTCAGAAAAGGGCTGAAAGATGACTCCAGTAGTGACTTTTTCGTGTTTTTACCGAGTCCAAAAAATTATAAAATATAACTCGTGACTTCATCACTATCGCATTAAAGACCTGTCGTTGTACAAGAAACAAAAGTAAAACCCATTTCTAGAAATAACATAATGTAATAATCGAAAAATATGTCTTAAAACCTTATTAGGGTTCTGAAAAGTTATAAAATGCCAAAAATGGTAAAAAATAATTACTTTTCACTTTTACCTCTTGTGGAGCAATAGTGACCTCATATTACCTTGCGATTTTGCGGTGATGATAGCGGGCAATCCAACAGAGCAATCTCAAATCCGCCAGTTCCAGGTAAGAGCCGACATCCTTCCCCATAGTTTAAGCATTATTTATTTACCTGCAATCTTCATTTTTTATTTCTGAAGGGGAAATTGTGAAAACTAGGGCACGGCAGTCGGTGCGGGTTTCTAGCACGGACTCGCGCCTACAGCCCATTTTTCTAAACTGGGGCACGCTCATTGGCACGACTGTTTCTAAAAAAATCGTGCCAACTGCATAGACCTCTTAAAAAATTCTCAATGCAAGAAAGCAAGCCTAAAATTCACAAATTCCAGCTTTGGATTTGGCTAATAATGTCCATATGAACATGTTTGCAGGTGAGAGAGTGACAAAATGGTGATATAGTGGAAGGAAAGGGAACACAACGAAGAGGATGAGCTTGCCATGGGAAATGCAAGATGCATGGAAGCTCTCAGAGACTATGGACTGAAAAACTTCTTCATGACACTGTGTCTCAGAGCTCAACCGGAGCTGCTACAATACTTGATCAATATTTGGGACGAGGATCAGGAAAAAATCATTCTTCGATATCAGAAACTCGAGATTGATGTTTATGATATTTATTTCATAACAAGACTGTCGCGAAGGGGGTTAGCACCAATCTTGACCGACACCTGACCCACCATGGAGAGCATGGGCATGGTGATTGACAAGGTATGCCCAGGAGCACAGAAAGGATCAAAAAGTGGGAAAGTGGACATCCAGACTATCCCAGATTTAACACTAAGGGTAGTGATACACACTATCACACGAGCTGCAGGAACACAAGCACCGCACGAAGCAACAAAAACAAAGCTACTTCTTGCTATAGACTTCTTGACACCGACCATCTACAACTGGGCAGAGGCAGTAACAATCAATATAAAACGTTAGCTAACAAAGTACACGAAGGCCAAATTGAAATAGTTTGGTTATGAGTCTATCCTGGTATCGTTCATTTTGGAACGGCTACCAATCTTTCAGTGTCAGGAGGTGGTAGTCCCAACACCACCAGCACTAGAACCACGCATGGCCCGATGGGCAGCTTTGATGCTAAGGTTAGGGGGCGGTCAACAGATGTCTTGGATACCGAAGTTTTTTTATTGGCTCCACCGACAGTTGATTTTCGTGGAGGAAGGCCCTACTATGGCACAGATTTCACTGGTGATCCGGACCTCCCACTCCCGGAAGGAGAGGATTGGGATGAAGCACTTGGTAATACTCATTTTTAAATTTTTATGAGTATTATGATTTTTTTTCTATGTATGTTTTGACAATTAATCCATGCATTTGCAGATGTAGGCCCAGAGAGACCTGCAGGGATGTATCTGATAGCGAGGTGAATACCTCATGATTTTGATGTTGCCCCTCAAGGCGAGGAGGAGGAAATCGTGCACAACTTGGAGGGAATTTCCCGTGGGATCCCAGACTATGCATGTTTTGACGATGTTCCTCGTGCATACCAAAGACATACTGTGGGAGTGTCAAACCGATTTCACCGCTTGCTGAGGCGAATTGTCCGGGTAGTGAGATGTTATCATGATCGTCATGTCGACTAGACACCTAAGATTTTATTTCCGCATTTTGTTGGAGACATGGTATCTCAGGATGTAACATACACACATATTTTGAAATTTCTTCCACATGCGATGCAAAATTTCGATATATATATATATATATATATATATATATATATATATATATATATATATATATATATATATATATATATATATATAGTTTCTTATTTAATATGAGTCTCTCATGTGATGATCATTTTACAGATTATGCAAATGTCTATCTAATACAATGTTAGCCACTGTATCAATTAATGCATTCATTTGTCTAGGAATATGTTGATATGTGATATAATCAAAATGTCTTTCTAGCAATTGAACACGTAAATACAATCTTAAAATGTGTGGGTTTCTAACTGAATAACGCCCGTTAAGCTGAAGAACAACAAGTTGTGAGTCTAGATTTACAACCAATGCACTAATGCCGAGGGTAATTGCCTCGGTTAACAGTGCAATGACAACACTATATTCATCGACATTGTTTGTAGTTCACCCTAGACAAATACCTTGCAGTTATATCAACTCACCAACAAGATCATAAATCACCTAGGCTGCCAAATACAAGTTCTGGGTACTGCGAGAAGCACCATCCACAAAACCAACATATGGGGTAATAGACATCTGCACAATAAGCAATGACCCAATAACCAGGAAAACACTCGCAAAACACACCAAGCCAAAAAATGTACAAAAATGAAAAAACACTTATGTACACAAAACATGCACGAATGACTCATGCATAATACTTTTTGAGACACAACCCATTTCTGGGCTAATCTAAAGGATGATCTTCGTAATCAATGAGCTCATAGGCCCCATTTTTCAAAACGCATTTAATGATGTAAGGCCCATACCACATGGGTTGAAATTTGCCTGCCCCCAGCTTATCATGAGCTTGATCATACAGGAGGACGAGGTCTCCTTCAACAAAGGAGCGAGGAGAAACTGACTGGTCAAAATGGGCTTTGAATCGCTTCTTCTGTGCTTCGATGACCAAAGAAGAAAAACGACGAGTTTCATCCAGCCTCTCTAAGTAGAGGAGACACTCTTCTTCAAGTGAAGTGTTGGGTAGTAATTCAACAACTAATTTGAGCGAAGGTATTTCACACTCAATCGGAAGGGTAGCTTCTAGACCGTAAACAAGCTGGAATGGAGTGAATCCAGTCACATCTTTGACTGAGGTTCGGTATGCCCAGAGAGCCGAAAATAACATGAGATGCAAACTGGATTTGTGGATTCCAATCGTACGTTGAAGCATAATGAATAAAACTTTTTTCACAACCTCAACCTAGCCATTGGCCTGAGGATAGTACGACATTGAGCTATCGTGATGCAAGCCCAACCTGGAGGTCAACTCCGCCACCATATAATGCCGAAAATGGGAACCATGATCGGTAATGATAGCTTGAGGGACACCAAACCTAGAGATGATGTGATTGAATATGAACTGAGCTGTTGTCTTACCATTGGCGGCAAGTGTAGGCATTGCTTTAGCCCATTTGGTGAAGTAGTCAACGGCTACGATAATATAAGCATGCCCCCCTGGTCGAGTGAGGGTTACACGTCATAAAATCGATTGCCCACTTCGCAAAGGGACCAACGATAATGACAGGGTGGATATGTGCAGGCGGCGCACGCATCTTGCGATGATATATCTGGCAATCATGACATTTACGGACAGAAACAATGCAATCCTTGAAGATAGAGGGCCATAAATACCTAGCACAAAGGATCTTCTATGCAGTGGCATAACCAGACATGTGACCGCCGCAAGCGCCATTGTGGCAATCATTTAGAACTTTCTCAGCCTCCTCGAGGGTAAAACACCGATGGAGAATGGAATCTACTCCGACACGGTAGAGTGTATCTCTGACTATACAATAAGGTTGCGACTGATGACGGATGCGTCAGTGAGAATCCTTCGTCAATTCAGATCTAAAAGTAGAAGTCTGAAGATATACGATGATATCACCATACCAAGGATCGAGGGTAGAGATCTAAAAAAAGCGTATCATTTGGAATGCGTTCTTCAAAACCAGACGGAGCAGAATCAGAGCAAGGACGAGTGATTTCTTTGACTTGGCAATAGTAAACACCAAATCGAACTCTTGGAGGTAACAATCCACTTTGAGTATTTTCCCCCCAGCAATTGTCGAGACAATATGTAGGTCATAAGGTTGCATTTTGAAATCACAATCACAGTACGCAATAGAATATAATGACGAAAACGTCAAACTGCTTGAACAGAAGCTAATGCTAACCTCTCGACATGAGCATAGCACGTTTCGGTATCAAGAAGGTTACGAGAGAGGTAGTAAATAGCATGCTCGTCACCGTCATTATTGTCTTGAACCAGAACCATGGGAATCGTGTTGAAAGCAGTAGCTAAATAGAGGGAAAAATCACGATGATAGTTTGGAGGACGCAACAAATGTGCGTTGACAAGAAACGTCTTCAAAGCATCAAAAGACTTCTGGGCGACCTCATCCCAAAGAAAAGGGACACCCTGCTTTAGTAATCACGTGAATCCTTTCGTGACTTCGACATAGTTAGGTATAAAATGGCGTAAAAAAATAGCCTTCACCTACAGACTCTGCAACTGATGTAACGAAGATGGAGAGGGGAGATTAATAATATCCTCGACTTTAAGTGGATCAAGGCGAATCCCGTATTTGGATATGATAAACCCTAAGAGTCTACCGGAATAAAAGCAGAAGACACATTTGTGCGGATTGAGCCAGATATTGTAGTGTCGACAACAAAGAAAGATCTAACGAAGATGGTTAGGATGATCCTTACGCTTAGCTGAATGAGTCGAAAGGTCATCCAGATAAGGTTGAACGATGTGCTTAATATCGTGAAAAGAATATGACATCACTCGTTGAAACGTGGCCCCAGCATTCTTCAAGCCGAAAGGAAGCTTCTTATATGCGAAAGTACCCCAAGGACAGATGAAAGCGGCCTTATGTTGATCAGTCGAGAGAATGTTAATATGGTTATAGCCAGAAAATCCGTCCATAAGGGTAAAGATCTCACTTCCAACAAAGTCATCAATGATCTGATTGATAAAGGGAGTAGGATAATTATCCTTGGGACAGGCCTGATTGATGTCACGATAATCAACACAGACTCAAATGGTTCCATGTTTCTTATCTACAGGGACAATGTTGGACACCCATTCTGTCAAGGGAATCAGGTAGATGAAACTAGCGTTGAGAAGTTTTTCAACTTCACATTTAATGGCAACATCTTTTCGAGGATGCACAGGACGAAGGCGCTAACAAACAGGGTTTGAACCAGGGTAGGTAGGAATCTCATGCACCATGATACTAGGATCAATGCCAAGAATTTATTCGTAGGACCATGAAAATACTTCAAGAAACTCGCGGAAAAGGCTAATATAAACCTGAACTTCATCCGAAGAACAAGCGACCCCGATATGGATGTTCTCGACGATTCCCGGTTTGTCTGAAATGTCAATAGGCATCGTTTGCGTAATGTTACTCAAGTTACCCTCCGAAAACAATTCATGTGTCAGAATAGGCATTTGAAGCAGAGGAGAAGGAACCTGAGATGAAAATCTCTCAAGACACGTAGACATGGCCCCGAGGCCAGGCATGAACGAGGAACGATGATGACCATCATTCCACGACAAATCCTCAAGAGACATAGTTTCTACAATGGCTTCATTGGAAGGAAATATCTCTCGCAAGGGATCAGATGACTTTGAATCACCGATCCAAGGGGATTGGGAATAAGCGTCGAAAAACATGCTCAAAGGAGCATGATCAGAAGGCAGAGGATTCGAAGCCGCAAGAAGTTCACAATAATCGATCTCAATCGGATTTAGAGTCATTAAATCTCCAAAAGAATCGACCTGTTCAGGCAAAGGAATAATCCATGGGTCATCAGACCGAGAGATCATACTGATCTGAATAGTGTTAGGTGGACGAAGAGGAAAAATACCCATGAGGACAGGATCTTTGAAGAGACCTGACCCAATGCTCTCTTAGGGAATAAGGATCTTATCCACATATGAAACATTGTTCTCGAAAGAAGAAGTGAAGAACGAAAATTGATCAACAGTAAAAATATTTCCTTTGTGTGGGAATTTCAGGACATGAAAGAGAGTGGATGGAATGCAAAGCATAGCGTGAGTCCAACTACGACCGAGGAGAAGATTGTAATTGAGCTTGGCGTTGACTACTTCTACCTCGACATTGACTGTCTTCCCTTTCAAAGTAATCGGAAAACTAGCGAGAACACCCAAAGGTTTTGATTCTCTTCCATCAAATGCTTCAAGGGAATTTGGTGATGAATTCAAGGCCGAAGAACCAATGGCTTTCCAGCAAGAAGATGACATGATGCACGTTGATGCACCTTCGTCCACAACCGCTCGATGGATATCGAGACCATTAATGACGACCTGTATAATGAGTGCAATATGATGCGGGAGTCATGGAATGAAATTCTCTAAATCGAAAGTGAGAAGGCTAGTATCAGCAGGATCAACCCCGCCAATCGCAGATAACAAAGCCTTCCATTGAGACAGACAAATCTGAAGTACTTCTAGAGCAGACATCGTAGATGGCGCCTGAGCCAAATCCTCAACAATACTGTAATGTTGAGCAGCACAGGCGTTTGGATTGTAAGAAGACTTCTGGAGTACACCTTTGGAAGGTGGTCGTACAATGGCTCAGTACTGGGCCTTTCAATCTGAAGAGGGCCAGAAGCAGGCGGAGGAGGAGGACCATCAGCGATCTCTTTCCTCACTGCCTGATGCGATTTGGTATAATATTTCGATCGAGTAGCAATAGAAACAGACGCAGAACTGTTCAACATGAACACCTGAGAGCCGAATGGGGCAGAGGACTGAGGTTGCTCTACCATCTGGGTCTGCTGAGATGGAAAAGGTTCTTTAAGAATAGCTGTAGTTCCCAGAGTGCCTTTGAGCAATATACTTACTTTGGCCCATCGAGGACAGTCCTTGGTGTAGTTCTCTTTGTCACAGATCAAACACGATTACTTCATCTTACGCTGTGAACCATCATCAGTACGAGATTTGGACGAATCTAGTTTCGGGGTATCGGCTTTGGCCTTACATTTACTCTTCTTCTTCCCCTTGGAAGTTTTGTCCGCCGGGTTGGCCTGAACGACATTGACTTCCGAGGTTTTACCAAGATTCAGAGTGGGCTAAGAAGCAGTATTATTTGGATAATTAGACTTTTACTTCCCAGAATTTGAAGGAGAAGACTTTTGAGAAGTCTGAGACACGGAACCAATAATACCATTGATGGATGGGGTCGCTGGTGCTTTAGAAGTTCCAGGTCGAGGGGCATCAGGCAAGATATCGTACAATGTGCCAAACTGAGAGTACACAAGATCAAGGTACTGGGCACGAGCAATGGCCCGTTCCTCGATTACACATGCTCCCATAGCAATGTCTTTCGCAATCTGATTGACAAAGGAGGTAGTGAACCAATCAGTTAGAAGCTGATTAGGAATATCAAACTTGATCAAATAAAGACGACGTCTCCATTCATGAATATGATCCGAGATATGAGTAGCTCAATCCTGTTTCAAGGATGTGAGGAGGTGTGTCCCGGTTTCATAACGAACTAGTAACTGAAAATGTGTAAGGAATGCCATGGAGAGGGAGTTGAAATCTTGAAAGATGCCACGAGATAGCTCAATGTACCACTTTGCAGTGGCACCAGTAAGATTCCATTGGAAAAGGAGGAGTCGGATGGAATAGTCAACCCAAGAGTTAGAGGAACACCACAAGTGGTAAGTCATAACATGCGCTTGGGGGTCTTCTCCGAACTTGCCCTCAAATTTAGGACAATCACCAGGAATATTAGTCGGAACTAGAGGCCAATACGGGTTATGAATAATTGGATTGTTCGTTAACTTCGACACATCAGGTAGTTCCAACGTAACGAGAAAAGGTAATTGAGGATTAAAAGGCATTCGAGGTCTCTGATAAGGACCCGTGTTAACATTCCACCCAACCTGTGAGAAATTCTGCCCCCATATGTTTTGTCTCGGAGGATTCTGACCATAGGGGTTATAAGTATGATAATTCTGCTAATACTGGGGTTGAGGACCAGGATACTGATTTTGAGCATACCATTGAGGTCCTTGTTGAGCAACGTAAGGATTCTGTTGTGGAATGTAAGCATGGCCTTAAGGTTGATTATACACCAATTGAGATGGATTTTGAGGGTAAAAAGTGAAACCTTGAGGCGCACTATATACTGGTTGATATTGACCTTGGGGGTAATAAGAGCCTTGGGGTTGAGCAGGTTAAGTAGGCTGCTGAACAGGCGGATCCTGCTGAATTGGATAAATAGGTTGAACCAACTGCTGAACAGGTTGATCAGGCGGTTGAACAAATTGAATTGGCTATTGAACAGGTTGAACCAGCTACTGAGCTAGTTGAGAAGGTTGCCTCTGCGAAATAGGTTGGCCTAAATAATGAGAGCCACCAGGTTGCCCTTGTGGAAGAGGTTGGGCTAATGGTGGAGATGGACCAGGTTGACCCGGAGCAGGACCATAGGGTTGTCCTTGTGGCACAAAGTTTTGGCCATACTGAACGTACGACTGTTGCTGTTGTACAATAGGTTGTCCCTGTGGGGGGTATATTGGACCGCTGACAACATATGATGTTCTTGGTTGAAGCTGACTTGAAGGACCGAAGGGTTGTCCTTGTTGGACCGCAGGTTGACCTTGTAGACCGTAAGGTTGTCCCTGAGGACCAAAGGATTTTCCCTGCTGAGCCGAAGGTTCACCCTGTAAGGGTTTTTCTTGTAAGCTTGAGGGTTGTCCTTGTAGAAAAGGTCCTTGATGAGTAACAATCTGATAAGGATCAATAGGAAACGAATAAACGAGGTTGCCAACATCATCATAATGATGGGGAGGATTGACAGGCACTTGGGGTGGCCGAAAACCCTGAGAGTTATATTGCTGAACAACCAACAAATACTCTTCAAAAGTAAGGCCACTAGGAATCATAGGGATAGTCGAGGTCATACTAGAAGCAGACGGGGCCGTAGGAGATTGAGCATCCGGAGAAGGAGCATAACGTCAGTGAATATCCAACATGTGCTCATCAAAAGCATAAGTAGAAACCATAGGCATAATCGTAGCCGCACCAGCAGGTGTAGTCTCTAGAGCCCAAGTTTGTGATCCACTCGAACCCTGATTGACCGGCCATGTAGTATTAAGTAAGATAGACCTACGAGTGTGAAAAGACTCTGACGACTGTGTCGTAACAACCAGCGTAGACGAAGTTACACAGACGGTAGGTCAGACTGGGACAGATGTAATAATAACCGACGAACCCAGTGTCAATGGTGATAGTCCTAACGAAGGGAGGACCAAACTCCTAGAGGGATTTGATGTACTGGATTGTGCTATGGATGCAACACCAGACATAATCTGACTCAAAGTCCGATAACCAGGTGGAAGTGACACCGATTGAGGAGAAGATTGAACAGAGACATGCGAAATATCTTCAGGGAAGAATTGATATTCTCCTGTAGAAACAGGCATTCCTTCACAGTCAACAGGACTCGAAGAATCCATATCTGATGAAGTCGTAAGATCGTCAAAAAGACGACGAGGACTAGCAGGTATAGCAGCAACTACGAATGGTGATCCTGAAGTAAGAGGAGGGAATTATTCCTCGTCCCCAAGACTAGGCCAAGCACCTGGAGGAGGCCAATTGTACTCAACTGACTCTTCAGGAGCAGATCGAGTAGCGAGAGGTAAAAGAGTCGGGAGAATAGGCTGCGAAAACTCGACAGACCTAGTGGAATGAGGGGTTTCGTAAGAAACGTCAGGAGAGGAACTACCACTAGGAGGCAGTGAGGAAGATGATGAAATTGGTTGTTCCGCCACTATGACCGTATTTCAAAACATACAAGGAAAAAGAGATAGCCAACAGAAGGCTTCAAGACCAAGGCCTAAGGAAGAAACAAAAACAATCTAAGCAACAGACTTTTAATGGGCATGTGATCGCGGGTAATTAATTTTACGACATTGAAACCGGACTTCAATGTTTCATATTTTAAGAGTCAAGAAACAGAAAAAATATGACTCTAGTCACTTTCAATATTAAACGAGCGTGAAAGGAAAAGTGTTCAATGATCTCTTCTCTTTTTAAAGAGTCACAAAAATATCGAAATGACTACTCTGGTAATCTAAGAAAGAGGGTGTACCAAGTTTCCGTGAACTGCCATATACACCTTGGTGATCAAATGAAAGAGAAATTACCAAGGACTTTCCGTACATGCAGGTAGTCTCCCCGAATGTTGTGTTCAGTGTATCACTGTTACAGAGCGGCAGACTCGGCTTCCCGTGGATAAAGGATTTAAACCTATAGGGGTCTCCCTTTATATACTCGACGGTATGGGGAGCACAAGTCCGTACTAACGTTGTCTAAAGCCAAAAGGCGAACAACAACTACTAGGTTTTAAGACGCCGAAATAAGTCTCTAGCCTAGACCACTATAATGTGTGCGTTAGGTTCCAATGTTTCCTTAGGTTAATTCAATTGATTTTATAGTTGATCTTGAATTATGTTTCAATTTCAGGCCCTACCGAATGTCGATCTCAAATTTCCTAAATGCAGACTACATGCAAATGAACACCATTTTCCTTCAATGAATGCTAACTAAGAGAGAGATAGATATCTTTCAAACAATAGAAATCAATGAAATCAAAACGAAGAAATCCGCTAATGCATCGAATTCAATAAAGCGAAAAATGAAAAAATTCTTTCCTAGCTAATCAAGCACTAGTTATTCAAAAGAACTTTCCTTTTCCAAACAAATGAAAGAATGCAATTTTTTTTATTTTTTCAATGAAATGAGGCACACAATGCACTAACGACACGAAAAGACAAAACAAACACTAGTTCGAGGATTGCGAATGTAAAGAGCTAAACCAACTGATTCGGTGAAAGAAACACAACACAAAAATGCACTCAAACCAATGAAGCACTCTTCCAATCAAAGAAAAAGCTATGAAACGATCCAAACAAGCAATGTAATCTATGCTTGGAGAAGCAAGAAGAAAAATAAAATGAAACCTGAAATGATCATTCAACCAAAACAACTGCTCAAAGGATCAAAAAGACTAAATGAAATTGATCAAGATATGTGACTGACAAGAATTAAAAAACTCGACTTCTAATCAGAAGGCTCAGTGAGCTATGACACTCAAGAATCCTAAGGCCATAAACTACACTGATAAGTAAATAGATGTACAACTGAGAAGAACAAGTCTGTGACAGTCAAAACAATCTCAACAAAACAATTGCAAATAAAAAATCTACCCAGAGACAAGCACAATTGACCAAAAACTCAAAAGGAGAGTCAATCCAAACCCTACAGGATTCGGCGCAACTGTAAGGCGGTAATCCGCGCCAAATAGGGGTTGGCGCTAGTGCAACACAAGCAACATGCGCTAATCGGTGCGACTGTTTAACCAACAAACGCGCCAAGTCGGATATCTATGGGAAAAAGGGAAATGAAATGAGAAGAGGTCAATCTTGACACTCTGGAGCTGAACAAGAGGACTCTAAACAAGCAAACAGACCAGAAAAGATAGACAAACAAGCAAATGAATGAAGTCGACTAGACAAGGGGAAAAAGGCAAACACACATTGATCCCTAGTGGAGTCGCCAATTTGTTACGCAGGTAAATCCTCTCTGTGGACAGAGACGATCCCTCTAGCCCTGTAGTGGGTCTAGTAACAAACAGAAAAAATAGAGTGTAGGCACCTAATTACTGAATGAAATAGACACGATAGATCAACCTACCTAGATTCCAACACTGTCGTCGTAGCTGTTGCAGTGATGGCCTCTTGATTCCTGTCTCGGCAAGTCACGATCCTTTTGCAACGATGCTTGGATACCTGCACAAAATCAACAAACAAGAGCAACATACGAAACAACAATCTCATTCATGATTACTAACGAGTCAAGGAGGGTTAAGCATATAACATTAATAAAACACATCAACGCGATATGGGAACCAGACAATAGTTATACATATGTATTAATAGAAGAAAGAGTTACAACCAAGCCTTGACGTCGCAACCTCCTTTAGCAGAGTTCAATTGAAGCGCATCTCGACGAATGTTAGGGAATTCAGAGGGGGTGAAGGCACAAGCCTAAGATTTCTCAGTAAGGGACTCTTCCGTTCTATCTTGAATAGAAATCTCTCCAGTGTTTCTGCTTCTTCGTTTCAGCTCAACTTAGCTTCATCAATAGAGGTAGAGCTATATTTATAGAGGAAGAGGAGGAGGTTGGGATCCCTACTATGGTGGAAGGGAGGCCTTATCCCTTGGGAGGTTTCCCCAAAAGGTGGAAACAAGAGGCCAAAGGAGGAAGGCCGTGGTTATTCAGTCGAACCACTCTGCATGACTCATCCACGAAGTTGTTATGATCGAAACTTCACCTCTATTTTTAAAAAAAATTCCATAAATAGATTGGCGTGGGAAGATAAATAAGATAGTGCGCCAGCTGGCGCGGGGGCCAGTGTTAATATGCCTCATCGGCGCGAGGGCATAACTGGCTACCAGCACCAAGGCAAAAACATGTGTTTTTAGTGGTCTTTTCAGGAAATGGTCAACAGAAGGAATATTTGACTCATGGTAAGGGATGTAATGATGATATTTGCAAGGCATGAAACTTTATTTTGTTCATAGAAATGAGCCTCCAATGTGCGGGATGGGGATTGTAGGGAAGGTGACAAGATTCTGTGTAACACCTAGGTTGAGTTAATTTCAGTTGTAACAATTTAATTAAGTAAAATTGAGTTCAGGTCGGTTAAACTAGTTCCAATTGTTGAAGGAACTAGTGGGAGGTCTAGCAATGGGGTGTAACTTCAGTGTTTAACCAGTTAATTGATCAATCGACCTAAATTAACTCATGCATGCATGGAATTCGAGTCACCCAATGATATTGGTGTTCAAGGGCAATGTACTATCAGTTGTAGAATTTTCCAAGTTGTACAGGTGGTGCATGTAGTCAAAGAAGGGCCTAAAAGAATTGCACAATTCTCAATGAGAAATTTTCCTAATTAATAAGAGATAATTCCTCATCAAATAATGCAAGGAAATATGAGCTTGGAGGCTTGAAAATTTGGCTAAGTGTTGGCCAAAGCCAATGACCCATGAAGAGGATATAATATATTTGTGCAGGTTATGATCAAGATTGAGCAAGCATATTGTATTCATCCATATTCTTTGATTAAAAATACATATAGGAATGGGTTTTGAGAAGTTGCTTTCCCCTAGATAAATTTATGTGTATGGGTGTTAAATCATGATGCATGTTTTTTATGTGTTCTCGATCTTGAATTTGCTTCCGCATATGAGTAGAGTAGATTTGAGTCTTATGTTTTAGTACATTACATGAGCAGTTTTGAATCTACACATTAATCTCTACATGGTATCAGAACAAGATTCACAATAGAGAAGATAATTCAAATTTTCCTTTGCAGGAGGATCGGATTTGCAGGATCAATACTTCAGAGCTAGCAGGATGGTATTCTATGGTCTAATGCTTGAGTATGCCTTTGAAGGTATCTCAAATTATATTTCCTAGAAGGACCGCATGGAGGAAGCGATGGAAGATAATGGGTTAAAGTAATTCATTGATAATGATATCCCGATACCAACAACAACCGATGCTTAGAATCTAGAAGATCAGAGGAAGAGTGTAGCCAAGGCAAGGAGGATCATATTTAAGGGAGTACGAGACCATATTGTCTCTAATATCCATGGGAAAGAGACTTTGTATGCAATGTGGCAAGCATTGACGGATTTTTTCCAGAACAGTGGTGACCACATGAAGCTGGCACTCAAGGACTGTAGGTTTTAACCCTGAACAGAAATTATCTACACACAAATCTTATAACAGAAAATAAACAATAGCGAGAGCATAAAACATAAAACAGATAAACACAGAGATTTTCCCCTGGATCCCAAATTGGGACGACCAGCTTGATTTTTCATTATATTCCTTTTAGTGTTACAACACATATATATACATGCAGAAGCATACATAAACCCCAATCCATTAACCCTAGATTAGAACATAACCGTAGTTCCCTTGACCGGATCTACAAAATACCAGGGGCCGAAAACCATCGTACCCCAAAACCATGTGCAAATTCATGCACAAAACATGGGTGGGTCCACATATGAGTGGGACCGCATACCAAAAAAAGGGCCCGGCCAAGGCGGCTACGCCCCCACTGTGTTACATACATGGGTGCAATGTACAGTGCGTGGGGCTAGTCGTGGAAAGAATATAACACATACCCAACAAGGACAAGGTTTGAAATATCAAGATGAAAAAGGGTGAGATAATACCACAGTACCTGAGCAGGTTCACAGCGCGTGGGGCTAGTCGTGGAAAGAATATAACACATACCCAACATTCTCCCACTTGTTGTCTTCCAATGTGGGGCCAGGAGAGCTTAGTCATTGGGCCAATTCTTCAAAACCCATTGTTTCTCTACACCAAGAGAACTTCTGAGTGCTCACAGACTTCGTCAATGCATCCGCAACATTCTTCAAAGTGTCCACCTTTACCAGCAACACCCTTTTAGCCTCAACCATATCTCTAACAAAGTGATATTGAACATCAATGTGCTTTGTCTTTAAATGATAAGCAGGGTTCTTAGCCAAGAAAATTGCACTTTGGCTATCACAGTCTATCCTTATAGCTTGCTGTACCAACCCCATACTTGAACACAATCTCTGCAACCAAACTGCTTCCTTGCTTGCATGAGTGGCTGCTATGTATTCTGCCTCCGTAGTTGAAAGAGCCACTACAGACTGTCTTTTACTCATCCAACTGACTGCGCCTCCAAATAGGCTAAACACATACCCACTTGTAGATCTTCTTTGATCCAGATCTCCGGCCCAGTCTGCATCAACAAAACCATGAATGTCCAACATTCTTTCCAATCCCGGTCTTCCCTGGTAGCACAAGCCATAATCACTAGTGCCACGTAAATATCTGAAAACCCGCTTCACTACTGTCCAATGCTCCTTCCCTGGGTTTGACATAAACCTGCTCAATACTCCCACTGCATGTGCAATGTCTGGTCTAGTACAGACCATTGCATACATCAAGCTACCCACCGCACTTGCATATGGAACATGGGACATATACTCCTCTTCTTCTTGTGTCTTGGGACACTGTTCATCAGACAGCTTTACACCTACAGGAATAGGAACATTCACCGGTTTACTATCCTGCATATTGAACCTCTGCAATATAGTCTCGACATACTTCCTCTGGTTTAACCAGAGCTTCCTCTTTTCTCGATCTCTCTTAATTTCCATGCCCAAAATATAGTTTGCAGCACCCAGATCCTTCATGTCGAATTTGGAGAACAGTTGGGTCTTCAAATCTTGGATAATTTCTTTGTCATTTCCAATCAACAACATATCATCCACATACAAGACCAAATAAATAACATGGTCACCAATTAATTTAAAATAAAAACAATGATCCTCCTTGCTTCTGGTGAAGCCAAGTCCCCGTATATAGGTATCAAATTTCTGATACCACATCCTTGGTGACTGTTTTAACCCATACAGAGACTTCTTCAACCTGCATACTAGTTCTTTCTTACCTTTCACCATAAAGCCTTCAGGTTGCTTCATGTAGATCTCCTCTTCTAGATCCCCGTGAAGAAATGTTGTCTTCACATCCATCTGTTCTATCTCAAAATCAAATGCAGCAGCAACAGATAAAAGTAATCTAATAGAAGTAACCTTGGCAACAGGAGAAAAATATCACCAAAATCAATTCCCGGCACCTGGGAATAACCTTTCGCTACCAACCGAGCTTTGTATTTCTCCACCTTGCCTTCTACATTCATCTTCTTCTTAAACACCCATTTGCTCCCAATGGGCTTCCTTCCAGCCGGCAACTCCACCAGATCCCATGCATCATTTTTGTGCAAGGATTCCATTTCATCAACCATGGCCTCCTTCCAGAGTTTTCCATCCTCTGAATCTACTGCCTCCCTGACAGTTCTGGGTTCATCATCAGTTATAGTTAAGGCAAAACCCGAACAGAAAGCAGATGGACTATACCTTTCTGGTTGCCTTCTTTCCCGAACTGATCTTCTCAAAGCTGGAGTTTGTGGCTCTTCATCTTCTGAGTCTTCTTCTATTGTAGAGTCTGATTCATCCTCCTTTAGCTCAAACTCTATCTTCTCAAGTTCCTTTGGTAGGAATTCATGTTTAACAACATCTTTCACCTCTCTAAACACCACATCTCGGCTGTACACAACCTTCCTTGTTTCTGGGTTCCAAAGCTTGTAACCCTTTAAACCATCCTTACACCCAATAAAGATGCACCTTTCAGATTTATTATCCAACTTGGTCCTTTTCTCCTTTGGAACATGTACATATGCATCACATCCAAATACCCTTAGATGTGAAAGAGAGGGTTTCTTACCAGTCCATACCTCATGTGGGGTCTTATCCTCCAACGCTGATGAAGGTGATTTGTTAACTAAGTAACATGTAGTCTCCACTGCCTCTGCCCAGAATTCTTGTCCTAACCCGGTACCACTGAGCATGCTTCTTGCCTTTTCCATCAGTGTTCTGTTCATTCTTTCTGCAACTCCATTTTGCTGAGGTGTGTATGGAGTAGTCTTCTGCCGTGCTATACCACACTTCTTACAGAACTCTTCAAATTCCTTCTTGCAGAACTCCCCACCATTATATGTCCTCAACGCCTTTATCTTCTTCTCTGTCTGGTTTTCCACCAGAGCCTTAAATTCTTTAAATTTGTCAAAGACTTCAGATTTCTTCCTCAAGAAATATATCCATGTATTCCTTGAGAAGTCATCTATGAATGAAACATAGTACACAGACTTTCCCAGTGATGGAACTGACACAGGCCCAAACACATCACTGTGCACAAGTTCTAATATTTTGTTTGCCCTCTTAGCACCAGAAGGAAAACTCACCCGATTCTGCTTCCCATATACACAATGTTCACAGAAATCGAAATCCAGAGAACAATTAGACATACCTTCTACCATACCATCTCTATGTAGTATCCGAAGGCCCTTCTCTCCAATATGTCCAAGCCTTTGATTCCATAGCATGGTCTTTTCTCCAGAGACAGCTAGACTTTCCGTCCCACTTTCAGGAACCACAGAACTGTTACACCCATCAATAACAATGCTACCTTGTAGCTTGTACAGAGTTCCAGTCCGAACTCCCCGCATTAATACCAGTGCTCCCCGAACCATCTTGCAGGCATCTTTCTCGAACACTGTTTTTACACCTGCATCATCCATCTTGCTTACAGAAATCAGATTTATGGCCAATGCAGGAATATGTAGAACACCAAGAAGTGTTCTAATCCTCCCACCTTGCAGCTTCAGCTTGACCTTTCCACGTCCGACGATTCTGGCCTTCCTATCATCCCCTAGGAAGACATCACCACCATCATATTTCTCATACTCGCAGAACCACTCCCTATGGGGAGTTAAGTGAAAGGATGCACCTGAGTCAATCAACCATGACTCATGATCTACATGTGTATTTGAAGAAGAAGCCAAATACACATCCCCACCTTCATCCGAGGTGGTTTTTGCCTCTGCAGAAGGAGCATCATCAGATCCCTTTCCTTTCTCGGGAGCTTTAGATCTACAGTCCTTTTTGTAGTGCCCTTCCTTTCCACATTTCCAGCACACCTTTACAAACTTTCCAGGAGATTTAGATCTCCCTCTAGATTTAGATCTCCCACTCGAAACCTTATTCTTGTTTCTATTTTGGGACCTTCCTCGTACAGATAAGGCATCTCCATTTTTACCCTCCATATTTCTTCGTCTCATTTCCTCCGACAGCAAGGCTGAGACAATGTCATAAAAATTCAAGGTAGTTGTATTGCTACCTATTGCAATAACCAGATTGTCCCACGAGTCTGGTAGAGAGCACAACAAACTGATGCACTTATCTTCATCTGAGATTTTAATATCAACAGACGACAGCTGACTTACCACAGTATTGAAGGCGTTCGGATGCTTTGTCACCGAGTCTCCATCCTTCATCCTCAGGTTATACAGCTTTTTCCGCAGGAACAACTTATTCACCAGAGACTTAGATTGGTACAAAGTCCCAAGTTTTTCCCACAAGGTCTTCGCCGTAGCTTCCCCAGATACATTCAACAATACTGAATCTAAGACACACAACCGTATTGTGCTCTTAGCCTTCTGATCCATTTTCTTCCAGTCTTCATCTGACATTGCCGTTGGTTTAGTACCTGGATATACCGCGATCCACTGATCTTTATCCACCAGCAGATCCTCCATCTTGAGCTTACACAACTCAAAACTTTGACCATTAAATTTATCGATCTCTATCTTTCCGCCGCTCGCCATCTTCTTTCACCGCAAGAATCGATCCTGCAGATCTCCCACTGAACAGGGTCTACCACAAGCCTGAGCAAAAAACCCTTAACAACAAAGGCGTCCCCTTGAAGCCGAAACAGCTCTGATACCAAATGTAGGTTTTAACCCTGAACAGAAATTATCTACACACAAATCTTATAACATAAAATAAACAATAGCGAGAGCATAAAACATAAAACAGATAAACACAGAGATTTTCCCCTGGATCCCAAATCGGGACGACCAACTTGATTTTTCATTATATTCCTTTTAGTGTTACAACACATATATATACATGCCGAAGCATACATAACCCCAATCCATTAACCCTGGATTAGAACATAACCGTAGTTCCCTTGACCGGAACTACAAAATACCAGGAGTCGAAAACCATCGTACCCCAAAACCATGTGCAAACTCATGCACAAAACATGGGTGGGTCTGCATATGAGTGGGACCGCATACCAAAAAAAAATTCGCTGGGGCGCTGCCGCCCCCCCTGTGACCCCCCTGCTGCGCCCGGTGCAACGTACAGCGTGTGGAGCTAGTCGTGGAAAGAATATACACATACCCAACAAGGACAAGGTTTGAAATATCAAGATGAAAAAGGGTGAGACAATACCACAGTACCTGAGCAGGTTCACAAAATTTTGTAATGAACTTGGGATTTTTGGTGTTACGATAGTAGAATATTATATGGTAAGCCTAGCACTTCTAGGCATTCCTAATAGAGTGACACAACTACCAATATTTGGTAAATGGGAGGGAGAAGCTACCGAATTGGAAAATATTGTGGTTTGATTTGGTACAGGAGAAGTTCAGGTAGAACACCAGAGACTGGACCTCATCCAAGTGTGATGAAGAAGAAAACTATGCCTTGGATGGAAAGGAAAAGAAAGGGAAAGGGAAGAAATCCCAATCCAAAGGAGATTCCAGTCAAGGGGGGAAGAAGAAATAGTTTTCCAAAATAAAGTGCTTTCACTGTGATGAACTGGGACAGTATGCCACGTAGTGTCCACACAAGAAGGTGGGAAAGAATCCCTTAGGAGGAGCGGAAGGTGAAGCTTTGAATTCACAATTCGAGTTGGAATTCAACCTCCTTGCATGCATGGAAACCATATTTATGGGTAGTGTGTGGTATCTGGATAGTGGTTCCTCAGTCCATATGACGGGCAACGAATTTTTCAGTGACTTGGAGGAGAAATACCTTTAGATGCACATCGAGATGGGAGATGATGGGATGTATAGAGGGACCTATATTGGTACAAATACTTTTCAGAGAGAGTCTAGATCCCCTCTTAGATTCAAGGATGTGATGTTTATTCTGGGTATAAATAATAATTTGGTTTCCATTGTGGTGTTGGAAGACCATGAATATGATGTGATATTCAACAAAGGACAGGTATTCCTGAGGCACATCTCCACGGGACAAGTGAGGCAAATCAGGGTTTGGGTGAAGAACCTCTACAAATTGAATGTGGAAGACTATGTTGCTTTGAGCACAAAGGAAAAGAAGGTGCAGAGACGAGATGCCGGTGAATTATGGCATAGAATACTTGGCCATTTGCTCCATGGAGCTTTGAATATCATGCAACCGATCACCACGGACCTCCCCAACGAAGCATTAGAGAAATAAAATACATGTAAAGAGTGCACCTTGGGGAAGTACACAAAATCAGCCTTCAATGATCAGGATAGTAGGGTGCATGAAATCCTTGAAAGGATCCACCCTAATGTCTATGGACCTTTCTCGACAGCCTCCACGAACAAGCACAAATATTATGTTATATTTGCAGATGCTTTCTCACGGAAGTGTTGTATTTTATTCATGCAGAAGAAAGACCATACATTCTCTAAGTTTTTTGAATTGAAAGCACTTGTTGAGAAAGAAACTAGCAGGAAAGTGAAGCCTCTCAGGAACGATAACAATGGTGAATAGGTGTTGAATGAGTTTAAAAATTTCTATGCAAAGGAAGGCATTCGATGGGAGTTGACACCACCTCACAACCCATAGCAGAATGGGGTGGATGAGAGGAAGAGAAAAAGTATTGTGGGAGCAATAAGGGTGATGTTGCATGACCAAGGCCTACCACTTCACTTATGGGTTGAAGCATGCAACACATCAGTATATTTGCAGAACATGAATCCTCATCGGATTGTTGGGATGAGTGCACTAGAAGAAGTGAAAAAATGGAAGGATTTGAGACCTTCGACAGAGAGTCACATGTGTGCAGAATCAAGCGAGCATTGTATGGATTGAAACAAGCACCTTGTGCTTAGTACACGAGGATCGAAAACTATTTCACTAGGTTGGGCTTCACCAAAAGTGAAGCATATGAAAACCTTTACCACATTGTTGTTGAAGGTAAATTGTTAATTATAGTATTGTAGGTCGATGATTTGATTTTAACCGGTGATGATAAGTTGATAAATTCTTGCAAAGAGGATATTGCAAAATAATTTGAGATGAAGGACATGGGACTAATGCAATATTTCCTCGATTTGGAAGTATGGCAAGGAGATGGGGAATTTTTTGTCTCTGAAGGATAGTATGCCAACTATATACTAAAGAAGTTTCGCATGGAGAGTAGCAAAACCATGAAAAATTCTCTAGTAGGCAGTTGGAGGAAGGAGGATGCCACTTCAGGTGAGGAAGTGGAGGCTACTATTTATAGGTAACTTGTGGGTTCACTCATGTATTCGGTGAAAACACAACCAGACATGTGTTATGCAGTTAATCAGCTTAGTCAAGAAATGGTTAAGAAAAAAAAATTGTATTGGAAGGCAACAAAACATGTGTTGAAATACCTCAGAAGCATTACTCAGTTTGGTCTTTGATACAGACGGACAGAGGGAGTGAAGCTGCAAGGCTTCACAAAAGCAGATTGGGCAGGGAGTCCATCAGACAGGAATTTCACATCAGTAGGAATTTTCATTTTTGGGTCAAAAACGATTTCTTGGTATATTAGGAAGTAGAGATATGTTTCACTCAGCTCAACATAAGAATATTACATGGTTTCCAGTCAAGCAACATGTGAGGCTATCTGGATGAGGAAGATTCTTGTTGGGTTATTTTGGTTAGATGATGGATCCTAATGTGATTTAATGTGACAATAAAAGTTGTATCAAACTCTATGGGAATCTAGTTTTTCATGATTGATCCAATCATATTGACATTCAATATCACCATCTATGAGATTGTGTGCAGATGCAGATCATTTTGTTGGAATACATTCCTACAGAGGAACAAGATGCAAATATTTTGACACATGATTTGTCGAGAGAAAAACTTGTGTTCCATAGAGGTATGATTGGGGTATCTGATCATCCCTTTCTTGCTGAGAGAGAGTGTTGAATCCCACATCACTAGACAACTTGAATGAGTTAACCGAGTTGAAATATTTTTTATCACTCAGTTAAATTAGTTAATTGAGTTGGGGGATTGAAATTGAGTTGTGTACAGTGATTCCTAAATTTTAGGAGCCTGAGTTGAGTTAATTTTAGTTGTAACAATTTAATTCAGTTAAATTGAGTTAAGGTCAGTTAAACTAGTTCCAACTATTGGAGGAACTAGTGGGAGGTCTAGCAGTGGGGTGTAGCTTCAGTGTTTATCAAGTTAACTAATCCATCATCCTAAATTAACTCATGCATGCATGAAATTTGAGTTACCCAGCTGAGATTGGAGTTCAAGGGAAATGTACTATCAGTTGTATAAGTTTCCAAGTTGTACAAGTGGTGCATGCAGTCAAATAAGGGCCTTAAGAAATTGCTCAATTCTCAATGAGAAATTCCCTAATTAATAGGGGCTAATTTGTCATCAAATAGTGCAAAGAAATAGGATCTTGGAGGCAAAGGATAGAAGATACTTGTGCAGGTTGTGCTCATGCTTGAGCAAGCATACTGTATTCATCCATATTCTTTGATTAATGCAATACAAATAGGAATGGATTTTGGGCAGTTGCTTTCCCCTAAATAAATCTCTATGTATGTGTGTTAAATCATGATGCATGTTTTTTATATGTGTTCTAGATTTTGAATTTGCTTCCACATATGAGTAGAGTAGATTTAAGTCTTATGTTTTAGTACATTACATGAGAAGTTTTGCATCTACACATTAATTTCTACACGCAAGTAATTATCAATTAAGAGAAATATACTATAATCTACAAGGATATTGATTTCTCAACATCCAAGGTAGCATAGAAGAACATTTTTTTCACAAAAATCACTAAGCTTAAACAAAATGGAAATGTGGATGATTTTACATGTGAATGGAAAGCAATAGCAACAAGAGTACTTGTATTGTCAACATGATGTTTAGATAAATTTTACATCACCAGAATTTAAACCATACATCCAGAATGAGTTAAATCTACATAATAATGCAACTATGGAAGATCCAATATGTATGGAAAAATTTGTAGAGAATTTTTTTAGAGAGTACTACCAAAATTTGATAAAGGCTTATTCACACTGAAAAGAAAGTGATTGTAGGTTATGTGGAGACAAGTGGACATTGGGACATGATGCAGGAGCATCTGGACTTAGCCAACAATGTGATTGTATGTTCACATGTTGTGGCTAACATGAGGTGGATAAACATTGGCCATTAATATTTTACTTAGTTTTAAATGAGAAAAGTTAGTTTGCTTGGGTTTGTTAAATTAATTAGGAAATAGAATAGAAATTGGCTTCTCCCTATGAGGAGATTGAGCCAAGTAGGATAAGAGCTTAGAAATAGGGTAGCATTTGTTTGTTAGGAGTGGTTCAACGGGAATCTATCTTAGGCAAGAAGGACCACTTCAGATAGATATATATGTATAAGATAGGTGAGAGAGAGAGAGTAGAGTGTGAGAAAAGTGAGATAGTGTGAAATAGGTGTGCGAGAGGCGAGAGCAGAGAGAGCATAAACAATTGTAATAACCAACCGATCAAGGGCTTGGATCTGTAAATTCCTTTATTATTAATTTTCAAGTGTTTTGTATTGATCAATATCTCTGTTCAAACTATTTGTTTAAACTTTGTTGAATCACACATACATTAAGTTATACAGCAAAAAGACAGTTGGATTGTAGGCGCGACGAGGCGTAGATCTGAACCCGATCAACGGGAGAGATCTCAACACAGTGTAAATCTAGCACACATCGCACAGAATCAGGTTTACCATCAAAGAGTCGTGAGTTAAATTGTTTGACCTACGGGCGAAGTGAAGAGTTGGAGGGACAACATGGATCGTTGGATCTGGGACTGAACCAATGATGGAGATCGTAGCGCCGAGGAGAAACTTCACAATTCACAAGGTTTAGAAGATAGGTTAAACAAATTTGTTTGCGATGCGAAAAGGGGAGGACACGTGTTGGCTAAGCGCGGTCTCGCACTTCGCAAGGATTAAATTTTAAGGGTTAAAGTTAATTGCAAACTATGCGATTTTCGATCGTCAATGATTGGTCAGGCTTATCATGGGACCCTCCGGTAAGAACTCCGCGCATATGTATTGATTTGTGTTATATGTGTTTGCTTATGATAACGTTGTTGATCGCACCGTATGTATGTTTAACGAGCCCCGAAGTTAAAACAAACCCGCTACGGGTTATAAGGTTGTGTAGAGTGTAAACTCTATAGTTTCGGCGCATACTCTGATATTTCTGCAGCTAGTCTGCATCAGGACACAAATGCTTGGCCCAAAAATCTTATAGATATGAAGCCAAAAAATAATTTGACTCCTTGAGTAACAAATCCAAGGAAATGGAAAAGAAAGAAAACAATTGTCGTAGATGCGGTAGAAAGTGGAACAAGGGCCATGTATGTGCAACCATTCACATATATTACTGCAAAATTATAAATGGGAAGGAAGCGCAGGTTGTAGCAGAAGAAGACATGATGGACACTACTGAAGATGAAGACTCACCAATGTTGTCATTAGCATAAAGCAAAATTGTGAAGTAAATAAGTTAGAGGAATTATTTTGAGAAGGCATTGGAATAACTATAGTATGACATACTCCACCCCATTTGAGCAAGAAGGGAACTATCAACAACAATCTAAGAATTATAGAAAAAAGGAAACCAAATACCCTAAAGTTAAAATGAAGCCTAAAAGGAAAAGAAATTACAATATTAGTATATTTTGGGAGCACACACAATTTCATGGACATTAGTATTGCAAGACAACTAAATTTATTCATGTACCCTATGAAGGATCTCATGGTTGCAAGTGTTGATCGTTAACCAATCAAAGGGACAAGATGAATCCATAAAGTTTGTATACATATACAAAATTTTGAACTAAAAATTGGATATTACACTATACCTCTTCATGGAATAAATTTATGTTAGGAGCATAATGCTTAATGCAATTAGAAACCTACACCAAAAATCTCCCAGAACAATTAATGGAGTGCAAATGGTAGAAAAGGAATGACAAGTTGTATGGCTTTGCAAGCCAAAATATTCTATAAAGAGGACTTGCAAATCCCTATATCTACCATAAAAAAGTTGCTTAGATAATGTCAAACAAACTCGTATTCAAGATGAAACAATGTAAGGAAAAGGTGAACTCATTTGGGATTGCGTATGGAAAAGGTGAACTCATCTGGGATTGCTTTAAGGAAAAAACATTCTTTAAAGAGGTAGGCAATGCATTTTTAAAATAAATAATAAAATAATAAAAATAGAATTAATTATAAGAGTTCATGACTTAAAAATTCATGGCTCTTCGTATAAAGACAGTCAATGTTATATTTAAGTCAATCTCCCCCTCATTGTAAAAATCATCATATTCATTTTCATACAAAATTTTAAATTTTATTGAGCACTTAAATATTGTTGTGTAACATATCCATGTTGCACCTATGTCCATGTTAGGTCTTACACCACCACCTTAAATGTAAGATCCTCCAATAATCAAGTACAAATTACAAATGCACAAGATTACTTATTAGGACTTGCCAATAACTCATCACACTAGCTATCACATACATGACCAATCTCTGAGACACAAATGTATAAGATGCACACCAAAAATATCCTTAAGAGATAACACAAAAATCTAACCCCATATATAACGATCATTGAAATTAATCAAGGTCTTCAATCTTGTAAAATTTTAAGTGACAAGCCAATCACAATAGATCAGCCAACAATCATCAGTCTATTATAGAAATAAAAAACCTTTCAAGCTCTGAAAATAAAATAAAAAATCAAATGATTAAGCATGCATATCACAAGCATCAATCCACTCCAAACACCGTCATCAATTGGAACACATCAACCACCTATTATAAGTTATCCTAGGCATTACATACTAAAAATAAGTCACATACCGACCATCACTGAAGTAGATCTACCACTTGTTATGGGATAACACACATTGGTATCCAATAGTGTTGGAGTAATGATAATTAGAGATAAGAATGAGTTGCATTTCTCATTAATAATATACATATAAATACACCATTTAATGACCTTTGAGTCCATCTTCTAAGGTCTCTTGGACTCTCGATGACTCTTCACATATTCTTGAGATTCTTCACATTCTCTCTCAAATGAATCATACAAATTAACATAATGCATAAGTATTAGGTTTCCAACATTGCTCTCTTAATTCAAAGGGATGTATGTGTGTCAAACAAGAGGGCTGAAATCTAGAAGTGGACAATTATCAACGGCTACATGTGCCCTCTGAATCTAGTTGTTATGGGATGAACACCATAACTAAACCACTAACATTAATGGAATTATTCTAATAAATGGTGGTTTAAGGATGACCAAAGATTGTGGAAATAAGCTTAAAGGCTCAACAATTCTAGGAACATTTCCTAATTTTGCTAAAAGTTGATGCCTTTTGCAAAATTGAAGTGCTCTCAAATGGTGTTTTAAATATGATCAAAAATAGACCAAATGGTGGAGATGGTGGTTTAAAGATGACCACAATTTCTTGTCTAAAAAAAGTTGTAAGTGTTATATAAAATGGTGGTTTAAGGAAGACCAGAAATTGAATGGTAGTTTTGAGATGTCCACAAACCAAATCATGCTCATGGAATATGGCTTTGACTCTATTTCAAGGCTCTAGCTATGGATCAAGCTCATTTTTTTCTACTTGATTGATAGGAATTTGAAACTTGAAACATGATTTTCAATTACTAATATTACTCATGTTATATGCAATGCGAGAAAACTAAAATCTATTCACTACAAGATGTGCCAATGATTGAGAATGAATTCTTCAGTATGATTGATATATCTTCTTGGTTATTGATGAACATTACGAGGAAGCGATCCACCCATAGAGAATCTTTAGTCATGCAAGGTTCTTATGTTTGGAACATATGTTCGAATGATGATTATGCTTCCCACAATTCTCACAAGGATGAAATCAAAACAATGATCCTCCATGTGGCCACCTTGATGACAATGTTGATATGAGGAATTTGATTTTGAACTATAGAAGGTGAAAATATTTTTTCTTGAAGGAATTCAACACTCTTGAACTAGATTGACTTGGAACAATCTAGAAAGTGAAATGTTACTTCCTTTTCAAATCTAACATTGGTTATGTGCTTATTGTTGATTTTTTATTCTCAAGGTATGATGATGGTCTTGGAAAGTTCAAGAACTTCATCTTCATTTGAATTTTCTTTTGAAGTGGTTTCATTGATTTGATTATGTGTTAGCTCCTGATCATTCTCAAATTCAAATAGACAATTGTTCTGAAGAAGGGCTAGTTCATAGTGTTGATTCTTTTGTTGTAATTCACCTCAATGGAGTTGTGATTCAAGCTAAAGAAATTTGATTTTGTCTTGCAAATATTATAAACATGTTAGGACATGAGTAAGAATTGTTTTGTTGATTGTGACCATATTATCGATAATAGAGAATATCATAGTATTTAGTAGCTCTACTACTTCATCAATTCAAACCATTTTGATAATAATTCAAGCTCAACAAATGTAGGATGTTAGCATCTAACAAAAATACACTTGTTTGCAATGCAATTATACTTACTTTTTAAAGAATACATGAAAGCTTACAAATAATTCCTAATGCCAGATATATGATATCTTTTAGGGCCTATATATGGGTTCTTATTGTGCTAAGAGGTGCTCTCCAACCCAGTATGGTAGAGATATTGTAATGTTTTGTCCTATCTGTTTAACATTTTGACTCGATCAAATTACATAAACATGAAATTTAAATTAAAAATAAATAAATAAATAATTAAAAAATAAATAAATAAATAAATTTAAGTAAAATAGTTAATTTAGATTTGGCAGTTTTTGGACTCTATATTTTGAATATAATATTTCAAAATATAATATTTTCTCTCAGCTGTACTCATTTTTTATTGGGCCCAGTAGTGCTCTCAGTTGAGTATGCTAGAGATGTGTAAAGTAACATAATGTAAATATTTTGAGTGGGTCAAAACAAAAATAAAATTAAAAAATGGCAAAGATGTGTAACTTGGGTAAACATTTTAACTGATTGGAAAAAACAAAATTAAATAAAAATAAAACCTATCAAAATTAAATTATAAAAAGTGACCCATGGTATTCAACCTATGGTATTGACCCATGATATTCTTGTGAATATAACCTATTTAATGGGGAAGTTAAACTAGCCTAGATCAATCTTAGTTCGATGTTATTTTTAGATACATAATTGGCTTTAGAAAATGATGGTGTTGAATCCATGTAGCCTACAAAGGTAGAAATTTTTTTATGGATAAATACACAATGTATAGTTGATCAACACCAAGAGCTTTGATTGTATGTATTATCAATATGAATACATAATGTGTAGTTGATCAGGACCAAGAGCTTTGACTGTATGCATTATCAAAAGACCTGAGACCAGAGAATACTATGGGTTGTCCTTCCCTTGGCTAAGAACAACACACAAGCAAGCAGATAGAAACCATAGTTCTAATTGTTGTATTGTTGGGGTTGTTGATTCAGAGGTTTTTAATAAAATCTACCCTCCAATTTTAGAGAGTTGATTCATTCTTCATTCTAATGGTTTTCTTGATAATCACTTTAATATAATATTTGTAATATAGTCTCTTAATTTATGTGTAATATTGTGCTATAGAAATAGAGCTCTGATGGATCTATGATGGTAAGTTTAGAAATGAAAAAGCATAACTATGAAAGTGAGCTGCGGAAATATTAAGTAAAATGTAATTATAGAATTCTTTCGGTAATAATCACATGCAAATGAACTTTTTCAACATGTTTCAAACCAACCAGTGTGGTTCATCATTAGGACTAGGTGAGAGATCGGATCAGGACGTTGAGTATAAATAGATGTAGAGATGGTTAAACTAGCCGTTACGATAATGACTAGTTTGACTTTGAAAATTAAATTCGATTAATAATAGTTAGTTTTATCTAATTAATTAATTAATTATTTAATTTATAGTGATTATATATATATATATATATATATATATATATATATATATATATATATATATATATCCATAGAAAAAAAAATCTTTATTCATATTGAATAACACACAGTTGCTCCTTGAGCTATAAAGGTTTGATGGAACCTCATAATTGTTTCATATTTACCTTTTTACAAAAATCAGATCATAAAAAACAAAAAATAGATGTCTTTTTCTTTCTTGTGAAACTTTCCGTAGACTTTGAAAACATTTTCCTGATCCTCACGGGCTTTTATATATATATCCTTAAATTTAATTAATTTAATTTATTTTTATATATATGTATATATATTTATTTTTATTTTTATTATTATAATTATTATTTTGAGTACGAGGTCCAACGAAAAATGAAAATCGAAAACAATAAAAAAATAACCGACAAAGAAACAAAAAGCGAGCCTAAAAAACAGACGAAGGGCGGAAACAAGGGACCATTAAGAATAAAGGGCAAGGATCCAACACCTGCTGATATTCCATCCGTCATCTCTATTGAGATTAACGGGTCGTTTTTCAATTTCTAAGGCCTCTCTTAACTTACGATGATGGAAATGGTCAATCCTAGCAATGGCCTTAGCCTCTTCAATGCAAATATGATGGTTAGTCTTTTCTGCGTGTTCAGTTAGGGCGGAGGAGCGGGATCTTCCATGTTTAATGTCAACAACATGTTCAGAGATCCTTTGATTTATAAATCGACCAGTTTCACCAATGTAAGGTGTCCCACAAGAACAAGGAATAATGTAGACACCTTTCCCATCCCTAGGGTCTACCAGATATTTAACCGATTTAAGAGAGCTATGAATCGTGTTAAGGGGCTTGAAAAAAGAAGAAACATAGGGCTTGAAAGAAGAAGAAACTTTATGTTTCTTCTTTTTTCAAGCCCCTTAACACGATTCATAGCTCTCTTAAATCGGTTAAAGATCTGGTAGACCCTAGGGATGGGAAAGGTGTCTACATTATTCATTGTTCTTGTGGGACACCTCACATTGGTGAAACTGGTCGGTTTATAAATCAAAGGATCTCTGAACATGTTGTTGACATTAAACATGGAAGATCCCGCTCCTCCGCCCTAATTGAACATGCAGAAAATACTAACCATCATATTTGCATTGAAGAGGCTAAATTCATTGCTAGGATTGACAATTTCCATCATTGTAAGTTAAGAGAGGCCTTAGAAATTGAGAAGAGACATGTTAATCTCAATAGAGATGACAAATGGAATATCAGCAGGTGTTGGATCCCTGCCCTTTATTCTTAATGGTCCTGTGTTTCTGCCCTTCATTTGTTTTTTAGGCTCACTTTTTGTTTCTTTGTTGGTTATTTTGTTATCGTTTTCAGTTTTCATTTTTCCTTGGACCTCGTTATAAAATAATAATAATAATAAAAAAATATATACATATATATATAAATAAATTAAATTAAATTAAATAAGAATATATATATATATATATATATATATTATCCCTACAGATTAATCAATTAATTAATTAATTAGATAAAACAAGTAATTTTCAAAGTCAAACTAGTCGATATCCTAACTGCTAGTTTAGCCATCTCTACATCTATTTATACTCAACGTCATGATCTGATCTCTCACCTAGTCCTAATGATGAACCACACTGATTGGTTCGAAAAGCGTCGACAAAGTTCATTTGCATGTGATTAATAACGAAAGAATTCTATAATACACAATGGATCACAGAAACCAAAATTCTAAAATATAATTATTACATTTTATCTAATATTTCTACCTACTTCCATCCACTTATATTGGGTAAAATATAAAACTATAATATTAGGTTTTACCCAATATTTTCCCTCAACATCCACTTTTATTGTAATTTTTCTTTATATTTGAAGTTTAAAAGTATTTAGGTTGGGGTGACCAAAATATTAGGTAAATTAAACAAAATTCTAGTTGACATTCATAAGTAAATTTAACTCCTATGTAACCATTTGATCTCAGTATGGTGGATATGTTGTAATGTTTAATATTTTGATTGGGGTCAAAATAAAATAAAAAATTAATAATTATATTTATAGTTATAATTATAATTAATAATTAAATCAACTTAGATCCATCTTAACTTCCCATTTCACTTTAAAAAATGTTTGCATCTCAAGAAATTTGATCCTTGAGTTAAGATGGATTTAAGCTAGTTATAATAGTATTATTTTCAAAGTGTAATAATGTAATTGAGAAATCTATAAATTTAATTACTTTACATTTCAATATGTCACGTGAAAACTTTCCACTTGACTTTAAATACTGCTAGTTTTTGGAAGTTAATAGTCTCAACTATAACTTTATGCTTATGGGTAGGTGTGTTTAGGAGGAAAGGACATTATGACGTTGTGACCTTTAACATAGCAATTTAAAGGCACAGAGTTCTATGTGTACTTCCATGTTTCAAGCTTTTTACAAAATGCAAAAAAAATCCACAAGCTTACACCTTCCAAGAAGACTAAAAGTCTCAATTACCCATCCCATCAACAAGATAGCTGTAGGATTTTGGTTTGTGATGAATTCTAGACAAGGTCATGACTTCTTTGAAATTTAACAATATGAAGTAGCCAAGTAAGTTCTGTAAAAAAGGAGTAAACCTATATAATCCTTTGTGGACTTGAACCAAGTCTATGAAACCTATTATACGCTTGCACCAACCAGTTAAAAGAATTGCTTTTAGCTCCAACACAAGCATTATGTAAATTTAGAAAATCCTATTATACGCTTGAGCCAACCAGTTAAAAGAATTGCTTCTGGATTAGCTCCAACACATGCCTTACGTAAATTTAGAAAATCGTTATTCCGAGACAGTTGATCTCCTAGGATATTTTCTCATTTTCATTCATGAGAATCTTTTGAGCTTCCATCTCTTGTTTTCAAAGCTTCAACCAACAGTGTAGCTTGAAAATTTAAACAAGTGCAAAATAAGAATGTTTGAAGAAATTCTTAAAACGGTCGAGAGATTAAAAAAAGGACGAGAATAAGTTCAAGCAAAAAAGGTTGAGATAAGTTAAGTATGCTTATGAATTCCATTCATATGGTAGGGAGTCAATTCAAACTATTTGTTTTGGTTTTTTTTTAAAGAATGAATGAATTATTTGTTTTGGTTTCTAAATGAATTATTTTAAATATTCATTAGATTAAAAATAGTTTATGAGATTTTTTTTTTGCAACTTAATTATTTTTAAATTCAAATTGATAATGAACTGATCAAATTTGATGTTAACATACTGTCATAACTGTTCTTGATATTTTTTGCAATTCAATCATTTTCTTATTCAAATTGATAATAAACAGTTTCTCTGTGAAGGAATTGAAGCTAACAAACTGCCATAACTGTCCAGAATGTCTTTTAAAACATCACATTCCAAAATAAAATGCTTTACCAATTCTATTGCCCCAGAAATACAAAAAATACACACTTGTTATTCCCAAGTTTCTATAAGTCAATTGATATGAGTTAATTCTTAATTGAGCAATACAAATCTTTTCAATCGCGCTTCATATTTTTAGTCTATTAAATATATTTAATTTTTATAATATTATTTGCATTGTTTAATCTCTTAAATATATTTAATTTTTTAATTGAAATTTAGTAATATCTTTTTTACTAAATCTTTTATTTTTGAAAAGTTGACTACTGTCTAACAGTTAGAACGCAACATTAACAAGTCCAGTCGCCACTCCATTCGAGGTGAGCACGTCAAATTCGCAACAGTTGATAACGAATTTTGAAATTGATTCCTCCATATCCTCATGGACATTGCGGCTGCTTTCATGGAAAAGAAGCATCGAAGCATCCGTAGTGGGGAAATAGCAGGAACTCTGACAAACTTGGTCTCAAATTTAATCGATCCACCCAATGTCTTTTTTTTCATAGGAAAAAAACGCTGTTCTATTAAGTAAAACAGTACAAAATCTAATACATAACATTCTATGCTGTTAACACAGCACGGAACCTATCAGAATCTAATCACAGCGAGGAACATAACAGTATGCATCCCTTCTAAGAAAGAAAAGAGTAAATACATTCAGCCACATAGGGTCAGCATAGTTCCTCCTCAACTACAGCTATTTAAACCAAAAAATGCAGTCAATAGTTTGGGATGGCATCACAGCACCATTATAACTACCACATTCCATGTTTCAGATAACATTCACATTTCGAAACAGAGACCTGCCATCCTGTTCATCCCGTATAAAATCTAATTGCTTCGTGTTCACTATCTGCATCATTCTCTACAGTCTCCTTAGCCTCACACTTGATTTCATCTACAATGCTAGCAGCTTTGGGTATAAGACCCAACAACTTGAACATTTGCTGATCGGCATCAAAGTCATTATTTGGTGTAGTCAACAATTTTTCCCCAGTAAAAATGGAATTTGCCCCTGCTAGAAAGCATAACGCCTGTTCTGGAAGAGAGAAACGGACCCGCCCAGCAGATAATCGAACCATGGCCTTTGGCATCACAATTCGTGCTGTTGCTATCATGCGAATCATTTCCCATATTTCAACTGGCTGTGAGAAGATACAATTTATGTGCCATTACCCATGAATGTCGAAGCCTCATAAAATCATCACCACAGTGAAATAAAATATAACATATCATTCAATTGAGCAAAAAATAAAAAATTGGGAAAATTAAGCACCTTTTGATCTTGAAGAGGTGTGCCTTTGACTGCCAGTAAGGCATTTATAGGAACACTCTCTGGATGTTCAGGAAGTGTTGCCAAGGTGTGTAGCAACCCAACACGATCTTCTACTTGTTCCCCTAGTCCTATTATTCCTCCTGAGAAAAATTGAGACGAACTGTCAGTTTTTAACTTTACTAGCAACAATTTCCACTGAAGAAACAGAATGTGAATGGCATATCCGCCATTATTTGATGTTGCACTTAGGCAAAAATAATGGGAGTAACTTTGATGGTAGGACAAGAAAGGTAAGGAAAAACAATTTTCTTTCTTCATATGAGATCTTCGAAATGTAATTTCCTTCTAGGTGCTTTCTTTAAATGAACTTGAGCAAATAGAATGTGTGATTAGTGGATAGGAAATATGCAAATGAAAAATCATATATTTTATTTTTCCATTTACAATTAACAAATAAGTTACTAAGAACAGGGAAAAGGATGTAAAAACCTGAGCAGACACTGATTCCTGCTTCACGAACAAATTCAAGAGTTTTAAGCCTCTCGTCATAAGACCTGGTTGTTATAATGCTGGGGTAAAATTCCCTGGATGTATCTAAGTTATGGTTATAAGCGGTAAGGCCAGCCTTCTTGAGGTCCTCAGCTTGTTGCTTTTCCAACATACCCAAAGTGCAGCATACTTCCATCCCCAAGCCCCTGACAAAAAACCATAGAAAATTATTTAGACGAGCATAAACTAGACTAAACATCTTTACTACACAAACACAAATGAATTCCTTTGACCCAATCATATAACTTTATGATGTAACAATTATTCATTAAAACAATACCATAATATAAAAAGTAAAAGGTTAGAAACCAATAGTTGAATATGCGGGCAACAAATGTGATTTGCATATCTGGTACCATCAGGTACATAAAAGAATACCTTGACAAGGCAACTTTTTTATGGGCACTTAAAACTGTCAGATGCCCATTCTATAAGAAATGTGGAAAGAAGAGAAGACCACTAAGCACTTGCAAGTGATGGAAACAGTTGCAGCAAAACTGTTATCAAGCATGTGTTGGCTATTTTGACTTAGTAAAAACCATTTATATATTACACCATTAATCAAGAGATTTGCTTCAGAGAGTAAACTATCTGAAGTGTCTTCGCATCCAACATAAGCAAGATGAACCAACATGCCAGCCTTAGCTCCAATCTCCGTACAATATATTCTCCTAAACACATTCAGCCTAGCTATTATGAGCTGCTATTTCATCTTTAAAGGTTAGAAACTGGTATTCTCCCCCAAACTGAACTTAGAGGAGTCCTTGCTAATGTTGTCCTACACCTACTCCATAGAAATAACCTATGTTTCAAACATGATGCTGACAAAAGTCTTGACGGGGGTCCAGAAAGTGACTAATCAGCAACATCGAGAAATATTTTGGAGAATATCAACCAACTTAAAAACATACAAAAGCATTCATTTGTTTTCAACTTTTTAAACATCTAAAGTAAAAATAACATCAAACATATGCATTGCCATATAAATGTGAAAAAGAACTGATATATAAGATATCAAGGAATGCATCACACATTGATATCGAATCCTGTCCTGAGTCCTGATACTTTAATCTCAAAATTATAGAAAAAATATAATGAATTGGACTCTTGCACAGATTGGACTCTTTGCTGAAGTGAATTTATCTCCCAAGATGGACCCATACCTCATGTACAGGATTTTTCCATTACTTGACAACATTTTTGAATCTTGTCCTTGACTCCTCATTGATCTTAATTTGAATGCTATTAAACAAAACAAATAATGCTTTTATCCTCCCCATTTCACTGTTATTTATTCAAGATAGTATTCCAGGGGTTTTCAACTTCCAAGAGCAGTTGAGGAGATCAAGGAGGTGGTAGCCCCCTCTGCAAGGTGGGTCTTGGGCGAAGTCCTTGGTTTCTTCTGGTGAATTCTAAACCCCATTTTGCACAATTTCCGTTGATTCCACGCAGTAGATGGGAATCAATCCCCATACTACAATAAATCCATTAACAGCACTGATAACACTCAGCTTCCCCTCTTTGGCTCAATTGCCGACAGTGAATTTTTCCTTTGCTCTCAATCCTCTGCTTCTGTTTCTCAAAATAAGTCAAAAAATCAAATTTATCAGCACCCTGTAGCAGGCCCAGCAAATTTCTGACAATATATTGTCATATTTTGCAAATAGGAAAAATCACAATTTTCCCCAGGGATAATATTGTTGAACAGAATGCATCATGATATATCGCCGATGTTTGAAACACATGTAACAACAAACCCTTAAGTCAAATGTTATATGAGATATCCCCGGCAGTCTTAACATCCAATTTTCCCGAAGAACTTCCTGCCTCAAAAGTAGGTTCACAAACAAAGCTGAATATAACCCCACATGTTTGGCATCTTTTTCGTTTCAACTTATGAGTAAAATGTCTTCTATATCTTCAGATGATTGATGAAATGTGTTATGTTTATGTGCTTGTCTGTTGAATGGACAATATGGCCTATATGATGCATTACGATGAAAATTAGTAGATCTGACTGTAACGGCTGCACAGTATTCATATGCCTGCTAAACAACCTTGAATGTGCTCTCGTGTTGTGTCTTTCATGTTTACAGACATTAAGTAAATTGTTCACCATAAGCATGGGACTTGTTACCCACCACCTGTGGATAGTGTATATAAGAGAAAATCTTTCTCCTAGATGGTACTCAGCCGGCAGCCAGCAACGCCTTGCAACCACCAGATAGCTCGATGTACCATTATCTTTGCCACCTGAGCCAGCCATGTGGTCCCTTGCCCACTTGTTATGATTGTATGTTTGAAGGTGGGCTTCCTGACCCCGAAGGTATGGCTTTTCATTGGTATAGTTGAGTAATTTTCCTTACTTGTCATGGGCACTTTTGGGCATGGATTGGTGGGGGGATTCAACACAAAGAGTGGGTTAGGTTTGTACTCTTGTCTCCATTGCCCGATTTTGTGGTTACCCTTGTGTCCTAGTCCTGTGGGATCTCCTTTACTAGCCATTAGCTTTAGGGTTGGCACTACATGGGAAATCTCGATTTTTGTTCAGTGGTCACTGGTCCCACTTCCTAACACCATAGATATCACCACCTTCCACTGATCGTAGCCACGTTCATCTCCTTTCCCATCGGGGTCCACATAGGGTTAGCCTCCCCCTCCCCTTGTCCACACCTTGGGTCGGGCCTAGAATGAGAACCAGAGGTTGATGCAGCTAAAAAGAAAAGAAAAAGCATAATTTAGCCACTCTCAACAGGAAATGTAACACAAAATGCAAAAGATGGTCAGGACATACAAGTTTAGCACGTGGGAAAAAGCCAAACATGAGCTCTACCCCTTATCCATGCTCATCACCCTGATTCCTATGGGCCCTAGATGAGCCCCCCCCCTCCATCATTAAGGAACCCATGATTGTCCCAACCCCCGATAGGCGATGAACTGCGCCATCTTAAGGGGGTATCCACTACTATATATTACACAACATGTTGTCATCCCCTGGAGCCCCGAGCAATTATGAAGAAAAATCAATCAAAGGAAAAAGGCATATGAAGAAGGGCGGAAAAAAAAAGGTCGAGGTAACTCATGTACCACGATTTTCTCCCTCCTACATTCATATACCCAGGTGTGGGCTTCCTGTATTATAGCTACCCTTGTACCATGACATGTGGTTTGGATGATTCCCCTAATCCCCACTTTGTTCCATTACTTTATCATTTGCCACCTACCACTTGAGGGATGTACCATGGACATGTCACCCCCTTTAAAGGTTGAAACCACCTAATAGGGTCCTTGATTAACCCCCTTTTTTGTTGAAAAAGGTAACTAGGTTAGTTTTACATAATAAATTATATTTATTAACTAAGACATCATGTTAAACTTGTCAAAAACCATGTCGGCCCTCATCGAGTAAATGGAATTCGACCGTTGGAATATACTTGTCGGCGTAAAAAAAAGGGATCAACCTTTATATATAGGTCCTCGTGGGCAGCTTCAAAGATCATTCATTGAATACAGATTAAGGATTAAACCACCATCGTAGGAAGCATCTTACGGAGTTAATTGAGGTTGTTGTTATGAATCTAAGTGCGGATACCAGAATTTATATATACGAAGACTGATCGAATACTACAGCAAGATAGCTTATTTATATACCGATACAGTGCGGATACCAACAGCATATATCTATATATCGAGACAGTGCAAATATTACAGTTGAGATAGCATATATATATATATATATATATATATATTGAGACAGTGCAGATACCATTGCAAAGACAGCGTAAATATATATATACAAAGACAGTGTGAAACCTAAGTAACCAGATTCGTCAAAAAGGGTCATCGAATCCCGAATCCTCGTATCGGATACGAATTCGTACCCGATTCGCCCCCAATTCACCGGGTACAGGGTACGGCATATCTCGACTATACCCGGTGAATCAGATACGGCCGGACCCGCCGATCAAAAAAAAAGCGTTGTTTCTTTTATGAAGTGAGGTTTTTCTTCATTGTTTCTCACCCATTTCATTTTGTGAAGTGAGAAGGAGCTAGGGTGAGCAAGGAGCAAGTGTGAGCAAGGAGAAAGGGAGTTCTTTCGAAGAGATTCGAGCATCCGGTAAGTGCACTGTCCCTCTATATTTTGCATTTAGTTTGTTGTTAGTGTTTGCATGTGTATATGTTTTATATATTTGGTTATTTTTGTTTATTTTTTACAGTATTCATGGCTCAATCAAAGGCAGCAAGACAAGGGCAAAGAAAGGGGAAGAATGTCCCCATTGGAGATGTCCCTCCTGTCCCTGTTTCATCAGGGTCTGCAAGTATTCCATCCATTGGAAGTGGAGCTGCAACAGCAGCTTCAAATGTGCAGGGAAAACAAATTGTGGGACCAAGAGCGGTCTTGACCTCCCTCAACTACAGTATCTTACTATCTTCAATCTTGTCTTTCTGAGTAAATTTGACAATTGTATCATGTATGGTGTATCAATGTATCAATGATCAATGATCATGTATGACTCATGAGTATCTATGTTTGAATCAATGAATTTTGTATGAATTTGTGTAAAAAATATCTAATTTTTAATATATTAATATATATATATATATATATATATATATTTTTAATAAAATAATATATAATGTATCGTATCCCAGAAGTATCTTGTTCCGGGGGTCACCGTACCCGAATCCGATTCCTCGAATCCCCGTATTCTCGTATTCCCGTATCAGGTGAATTAGTGTAAAACCTACAGCAAAAGTACGGAAGACAATAACGCCAGCAGATTTTGAGAAGAGAATTTTAAATCAAACGTCGCCCTGATGATTTTACAACATGGTATCAGACCTAAGGTCAGTCAAGGGCGTCATGAAGATCATCAAAAGGATTGCAAGTCAATTAAAGGAAAGGTTCAAGAAAATCTGGAATTTCCTATTTTCTTCTAAAATGATCTCCTCTACAGAAAAGGATGAAGGTCTTTTCTCAGCTCTATCCGAAACTTTTCAAGACGAAGATGCCTGGGTAATTGATAGTGGTGCCTCAAGACATATGACTGGAAATTCAAATCAATTGACCTTATCAAAAGGAAAGTCCACCTATTCTGTGGAGCTTGGAGATAACAATAGTTATCCCGTAAAAGGCATTGGATCCACATCAATAAAACTTGAAGATGGTAGCCGCATTCACATCAACAATGTTTTATTTGTTCCAAGTTTGAAAAAGAACTTATTTTCAATTTCAAGCTTAGAAGACAAAGGAGATAGAGTAGCTTTCATTGATGGAAAAGTTGTTGTTTGAGGAAAAGACTCACATATAGACCAAGCCAAAACTATTGGCATTCGAGAAGGAAGACTTTACAAATTGATAACCCCCTTAGCCCAAGCCTTAATTCACATCGAAGTCAGTCCATGTGAACTATGGCATAGAAGATTTGGACATTTACACTTCAAAATCCTTCCTTCCCTAAGTTCCATTGTAGAAGGAATCCCAAATCTCAAAGAAGATCATGAAGGTATCTGCAAAGGATGTGCATTAGGTAAAAATGTCAAAAGGCCATTTGGAAGCAGTGCTTCACGATCAAAAGACATTCTTGATCTAATTCACTCTGATGTGTGTGGTCCTATGGACCATAAATCTCTTGGAGGTCATCTCTACTATGTCACTTTTATAGATGATTACTCCTGGAAGACCAGGGTTTATTTGTTAAAATCCAAGGATGAAGTTTTTACAAAATTTCAAGAATTCAAAGCTGAAGTCGAAAATCTTACAGAGAAAGATCAAAATATTAAGATCAGATAACGGTGGTGAATATACATCTAAAAAGTTAATTGCATTCTATAAGGAGTCAGGAATTAAGAGGGAGCTTATAGTTCCATACAATCCCGAACAAAATGGTCTTGCAGAAAGGAAAAATAGATCCATTGAAGAAAGTGTAAGAGCAATGATTCTTGATCAAGACCTGCCAAAATTCCTATGGGGTGAAGCAACTAAAACAGCAGTGTATATTCAAAATAGATGTTCGCACGGATCTCTTGATGATAAAACTCCAGAAGAAGTATTTACTAGAAAGAAGTCATCTGTAGACCACCTTCGAATTTTTGGATGTCTTGTATATATCCATATACCAAAGGATAAAAGAAAGAAGTTGGATCCCTCTGGAATAAAGGGAATTTTTGTTGGATATAGCAACTCATCAAAAGCATATAGGATCTACGTGAAGGATGGTCATCGAATAGAAGTTAGCCACGATGTCTTATTTGATGAAAGTATAGCTTTTAAAAAATCAAGAGATCTTCCCATAGACTCTAAAGATGAAGAATTTCCCACTCTTGAGGAAAATGAAATCCAAGAAGAAATCAATCAAGAAGAAGAAGGTCCTAGCAATCCTGTTCAACCATTAACCCTTCCTGAAACAAGAAAAAGACCTAATTGGTTGAAATCCACACTGCTTGATGCTGAAGGTCATGAAGCACCCAAAGGAACATTTAGAGAAAGCAAGAAACCCAAAAGATATTCCAGGTACGCTGCATACATAACAAAATTGATAGAAGCAGAACCAACTACATTCGAAGAGGTTGTTCAAAACTCTGAATAGAAGAATGCCATGAATGAAGAATATCAATCTATCATGAAGAATGGAGTGTGGGAAATCTTGTCTAGGCCCAAGAACATATCTGTGGTCACTTCCAAGTGGATCTACAAGATCAAACATGCCATTGATGGAAGTATAGATAAATATAAAGCAAGATTTGTAGCCAGAGGTTTCTCTCAACTTGAAGGCATTGATTATGAAGATACTTTTGCTCCTACAGCAAGATACACCACAATTTGATCTCTAGTTTCTTTGGCTGCATCAAAGAAATGGAACATCCACCAAATGGATGTCAAAACTGCATTTCTAAATGGCACTATAGATGAAGAAATCTACATAGAACAACCCCTGGGTTTCGAAGTCAAGGATAAGGAGACATATGTATGTAGATTAAAGAAAGCACTATATGGTCTCAAACAAGCTCCAAGAGCATGGTATGCTAGGATGGATGCTTATCTTCAAAGACTTGGATTCAAGAAATGTTCCGCTGACCCTAACCTATATGTCAAGATAGTAGAGGATGAACCTGTGATCATTCTTCTGTATGTAGATGATCTTCTCCTTACTGGTGTAGAAGGTCGTATTAAAGAAAGCAAGAAGCATCTAGCAGCAGAATTTGATATGAAGGATCTTGGACTAACGCATTACTATTTGGGACTAGAAGTCTAGCAAGGACCTAATGAAATTTATTTAGGTCAAGGGAAGTATGTGATCAAGGTACTAAAGAAGAATTACATGTTGGATTTCAAACCTATGTCCACTCCGATGATCACAAACTTGAAAAGACTGAGGAGTTCTGAATCATGTCCGGTAGATCCTTCCAGATATAGACAAATGATTGGCTCACTGATGTACTTGGTAAATACACGACCAGACATATGCTTTGCAGTAAATGTTCTTAATCAATTCCAAGTAGAAGCAAGGCAAGATCATTGGATAGCAGCAAAACATATTTTGAGATATCTTCAAGGGACAATCCACACTGCCTAAAATTTGAAAGAAGTAATGATGTCCAATTAAGTGGATACACTGATTCCGACTGGGGAGGCAGTGAACAAGATGGAAGAAGCACTACTGGTGGATGCTTTAGTTTGGGATCCTCTATGATCTTATGGATAAGCAGAAAGCAAGACATTGTTGCCTTGAGTAGTGCTGACGCTGAATATGTTGCAGCCTGTGAAGTAAGCAAAGAAGCAGTCTGGTTGAGGAAGTTGTTATGTGACTTATTTCAAAAACCTATGGACCCTACTGTGATACAATATGATAACAACAGTTGTATACGTTTGTCTGAAAATCCAATTTTTCATGGAAAGACAAAGCACATTAACAACAAATATCATTATGTACGTGAGCTAGTACAAAATGGAGTGCTACATTTTTTGTCAATATGTCAGCTACCTGCTCATCAGTAGGAGACAAGCTTGGGTACTTAAGAGACAAGCTTGGCTTGGTAGATATGTCCTCCCTATGTGAGAGGGAGAGATAGACACTCATTCTTGTCTTCAGTGGAAGAAAGAATGGAGGATTTGGTAAACATCCGGCATCCGATACTTCTTGAGAATGTAGTAGTGCATTCAAGAAAGAAGTAGTCGTGGACCGATATTCTTTGAGGGTTAGCTACCCAAGATAAGAATAGTCCAATAAGGTCATACTTGGTGAACACCCGGGTGGAGTATGTACCTTCGAGAGACAATGACGATGGTGTCTATAAGTCATTGGTCCCGCCAGCATTGTAGCCCATTGTCTCTTCGGGAGATGGGGTTGTTAGTCAAGGCCTTACACTATGACAATGCTGGTTGATATGATGCTATAACAAATGGGTTACAAATTCGACTCTTCTTATGAGATCTCTTCAGATTGAGAATGAACAAATACCATTATGAATGCCTCCCTAGTTAAGAGGGACTATTGAAAAAGGTAACTAGGTTAGGTTTTCATAATAAATTATATTTATGTTTTTATGTAAATAATAAAAGGTTAACTAAGACGTCATATTGCACTTGTCAAAAACCATGTCGGCCCTCATCGAGTAAATGGAATTCGACTGTTGGAATATACCTGTTGGCTTAAATAAAAGGGATCAACCTTTATATATAGGTCCTCGTGGGCAGCGTCAAAGATCATTCATCGAATACAGATTACGGATTAAACCACCATCGCAGGAAGCATCTTATGGAGTTAATTGAGGTTGTTGTTATGAATCTAAGTGCGGATACCAAAATGTATATATACGAAGACTGATCGAATACTACAGCAAGATAGCTTATTTATATACCGAGACAGTGCGGATACCAATAGCATATATCTATATATCGAGACAATGCAAATATTACAGTTGAGATAGCATCTATATATATATATATATATATATATACAGTGCGGATACCAACAGCATATATCTATATATCGAGACAGTGCAGATATTACAATTGAGATAGCATATATATATATATATATCGAGACAGTGCGGATACCATTGTAAAGAGAGCGTAAATATATATATACAAAGACAGTGTGGAACCTACAGCAAAAGTACAGAAGACAATAACGCCAGCAGATTTTGAGAAGAGAATTTTAAATCAAACGTCGCCCTGCTGATTTTACAACATTTTTGAGCTTGGAGACACTTGCACATGCCAAAGCCCACTATGGAAGGGCGTGCCACCATAAAGTGCCCCATTGGTTCCATGACTTGTAAGCTCTTTTACTTGATTTCTCTGATGATTTGTTGTATTGGAGGGCAAGGGGATGCATTGGATCTAATGCGGGATTGCAAGTGGGTCTCCACATGGGGCTTGGTCTCCCTATATGGGGTCTTGGCCCTCCAGAGGGCCACAATGGCACCTGTAGGGTGAACGTTGTGAGCCATGGCCCTCCACCATAGTGGAGAGCACTTCATGGATCAGGAACACTAGATTGCTCGTGTTCCACCTTTTGGATGAGGATGATGCACCTAGTTGATCATGCCCAGTGGGCTCCACACTTGCACCATACACTTGGCAGATGATCCGAGGTCTAGATGAGGGCTTATGTCATCATCCTAGCCCTTGCACATGGTTTACAAGCGTTTTCAATCCACTTGGAGACCCATGACGATGTCCTTGTGCCCCTCACACCCACTCAGCGGCACCACAGGGATTTGCTTGGAAAACAAGGGGCCAACCCCTTGTCCACTATGTTTGAGTTCCATTCTCACATCATGGCACACTCTGGACTTCATTAGGCCTCCACTAAGGCCCAATGACTCACTTTATTGATCATTCTACCTTCTTGAGAGGCTTATTATTATGTTATTGAGCTATCTTGGTGGGATTTTCACCGAGGGATGCTATTATTGCACATTATTTTATTATTTGGGGCTCAATTAGGCCAAATTAGGCAAATCGAACTCATTAGTGATTGTATAAATAGAAGTAAGGTGATTAATTTTGATCATCATCACTTGGATTGGGATTTAGTAGCTCTTGAAAATTTCACATTCCCTTTTGGAGGATGAGTTCAGATGTTATGGATGAATTTTGATGTTTGGATCTAGCTCTCTTGTCTTGGAGCTTCATTATTGGCATGATATGATGATTGGATATACTCATTTGTACATGTAAGTAATATTTTCATGCATATTCTTGTTATTTACTTTGTCACATGAATGTTGTTGGGATTTTCGCTATACAAGTCCGAAATTTGCTGCTTTCCTAAGCGAAATTGTAGAAATTTTGATCTTTTGTAGCATTGCATCATTACATGGGCCATGTATGAATGGGTGAATGTTCCTAGATATTATATTGTCAAAATACATCTTGACAAGTCATCAATTATTGCATATCAAAGTATAAAGATCTCAACTAGTTGCTCTCATGCCCTAATGTCATGTGAAGTTGCTTGAAGACCTCCTTGATTGGGTAAATCTTCTCCAAACCATAAATTCTCCTTGACTCCATCTCTCCCAAAAGATAAGGCACTAATCCTTCCATAGGTGGCCACCTTTAACGAATATTTCTCTCACCTCTCCTTCTATTTCTATGCCTAGCCTCCATAGGTCACCTAGGGCATCATTTTTCTCTCATTGCAAGCATAAAAAAAGTTCAATCTCTTGCCCATACCTGCGTTAGGGTTTCCTCTAGAGGCCCTCCAAATTTAAAGAAATTTCGATGGTGGGATCTTAAGATAAAGCAAACCCTAGCTCAAGGATCGTTTCTTGCCCTAGGTTTCCCTAGCTAGTGTCCTCAATTGGATCATTGCATTATATTCTAAGAATATGTCCTTTGATCCTCTTCCCTTCCACAATTAGGTCAAGGCCCTCCCTGGTTGGTCAACTCCACTTCCTTAACTTAATTATGGGTCCACTTGGTCCCGTGTGGTCCCACAACTTTACAATTCCAACTCCAAAAATATCACATAAAGGCAAATTCTCCATAAGGATTTTTTGGCCTAGGAATCATCTTTACAAGATATATTCCCAAACCCTAGCCTCAAGAATCCTACTAACCCTTCCAAAAGAGCATATCACCTTGCTTTCCAAGCAAGAAAGCCATACAACTGAGCATCTCTTGTGACTAGGCCTTGGGAATCACCCTTCATCTTTTCATTGTGATTCCTCTTATAGTGGGTCTCCTCCCATCAATGAAAGTCCGTAAAGAGTAGGGAGCCTTAGCTAAGGTGATAGTGGACTATCGTTCCATTGTTGCCCTTGACCTAATAGTTTCTCTATAGGATCCCCTCCTAGGACCCCTGCTAATTTGAGCAGTAACAGGACTGAGAGACTAATGTCCATGGTCTGTTAATAAACAGAGTGATTTTCCCAGGGTTATTGTTGAACAAAGCGCATCATAATATATCATCGATGTTTGAAACACTTGGAAAAACAAACCCTTAAGTCAAATGTTATTTGAAATCTCCCTGCCAGTCTTAACATCCAATTTTCCCGAAGAACTCCCTTCCTCAAAAGTAAGTTCACAAACAAAACTAAATATAACCCCACATGTTTGGCATATTTTTCGTTTTAACTTGTGAGAATATGTCTTCTATGTCTTCAGATGATTAATTATGTGATTGTTTGTTGAATGGACAATATGGCCTATATGATGCATTATGATGAAAATTAGATCTGATTGTAATGGTTGCACAATATTCATGTGTCTGCTAAACAACCTTTAACATGCTCTCATGTTGTGTCTTTCATGTTTATGGACATTAAGTAAATTGTTCACCTTAAGCATGGGACTAATAAACTAATGTCCATGGTCTGTTATTAGATAGACTAGAGAAGCTTTAGGCCTATTGAAGCGATCAGACAACCTTGTGGATGATACAGGCTTAGAGACAAGAACAGAATTTCTGATTGAAATAGGGAGACTCAAAAGGAAAGAATCTTCTCAAAACATCTTGAGTTGGTTGGTGTTGAAATATGTAACTAGCTTCGGTCTTCATAATGACATATGTAATCATGATTTTATGTATTTAATTTAATGACAAAAGTAAGTGTGTTATTGTTTTCTTGAGGCATGGGTTTCCTGCTCAAGAGGAATTTATTTTATAATTCAAGCTCCCATTGAGAGCTTCTAGGACTTATGAGTAATTGTCATGTACGAAACACCCATTTGGGCATGTTACAAATTGTAAAAGAATTTATTTGAGTCAAAGTCAAGTCAAAGAACCCGCCAAGACCAAGCCATAATGTCATATTCAAATTTTCCTACACTCATGATCAAGTCAAGCTAAAAGGAACAATTCGACCCAATGAAAAGCCTATATAAAGGAGACCTTGACCTCACCTGGAAGACAGACTTCACTCACTTAAGTTCGATCACAAGGACAAGAAGAAGTGTGAAGACGAGAAAGACCAAAGGAGGGAAAGTTGAGTTATTTGGGATTTGTTTTTGGGCTACTTCTCTTCACATGTGTGAAGGAATCAGGGTTCATGTTGTTGCAGTAAAGTCGAGTTACAAAAGTGAAGTTAGGCCATCAAGAAGCATTATTTTTGGACTCGAACTCTCTAGGACAAAGAATCTACCCAACCGAAGAAGAGAGGAGCAGGAACACCATTGTTTCTCACACGTGCAAGGGTTAGGAATTTTGCAGAAGAAGTTGTTGAACAGGTCAAAGTTGCAGAAAGAGTTGTTGGACAGGTTGAAGTTGTGGAAGAAGCCACTGGACAAGTCAAATCTGCAGATGAAGTTGTTGGCCAAGTCGAAGTTGCAAAAGAAGCTGTTAGGTAGGGCGAAGTTACATAAAAAGTTGTTGGAAGTCAGAATTTGCAGAAGTTTGCTAAAAGCAAGGTTTGACTTGGTCTTGGAGGTTCTTGGTCAAGGGTCAAAGGTCTTGAAATTTGTCAATCGAAGGTCTATAAGAAGAGAAAGAATTATGGTGGGTTTTCCTCTCAAGTTGGAGAGGTTTTGGCCCTGGCTGATCACCTACTTCTTGTGTCTTATTGTCTCATTATTCTTTATGTTTTTTGGTAGTTGTTTGATGATAAAGAACACTTATTATAATACAGGAAAGAAGAAGTAAATCAAGAAAAGTAAAAATACATCACAAGCAGCTATCAAAGTAAGAGAAATCATCCTGTGTTGTTGCCCCTAGATTTCTCAATAGTTGGAAGTTTGTTAGAGAGCATAAGGTGGCCTTTGGGTGAAGGTTTTTGGCTTTTACTAGGCTAGCTAGAGCATTTAGTAGCTATGATGTGTACTTGTTTGGACTGATGATCTGTTGTAAGGTTGCCACGGTTGGTTGAAGAGCTCTAAAGGCCTCAGAAGAGGCAGATTGTTTGTAGTGACCACTCTCGAATTACTTGAGAAGTAGATTGGTTACTAGCAGTGAGGATGAAATATTTGGGTCCCTTCATAGTTTGTGAACATCTTCGTAGTTCATAAGTCTTCTTGCAACCCATTGCCCCATCAATGTCTCTTTCAGCCTCAAGAATCAGTTGTAGCAGTCTATAAGACTAATAGGAAAGTCAAGGATCCCTATCCTCCGTGTTAAATTTAGATAACCATGGTGTTGTATGCTTGATGCACTTTTACTTCAATCTTTCTTAGGCCCAATACAAAATAGCAATCACATAAACTTGAAAGTAAAATGCTGATAGAACACAATAATAGATCAATAGAAGACAAGCCAAATATAGATTTACAATTCCTTTTGTCTTATGAGATATTGTGGCATTACGGCGGTCAGCGGGATGCTTCAACTAGCAAAGTCTTTCTTGGTCAGCCAGCACTTTCATGTGTCACACCCACAACCCTCAAAGACAACTCATCACAACTCAACGCAAGTCAAACCAGGGACAGCGCATAAAAGTCAACAAAGGCAGCGTCAAAAAAGTCAACGCAGCAAACTAAGGCCTTAGTCAAACAGCACGAAATTCCTCGATTTTAGTGCCCAGCTGTACGGCCTCCTAAAATCAGAATTTATACTGAATATTGAGGTCAAACGACCAAGGGTTGACCACGGTCAACGCCGGTCAACACTGCACCAGAAAAGCCCTAAACAGATCAGCGCAGAAAACAACAGCAAGCCCTAAACAGATCAGTGTAGAAAACATCAGCAAGCCCTAAATAGATCAGCGCAAAAAATAGCAACAAGCCCTAAACAGATCAGCGCAGAAAACAGCAGCTTCGCTCCACACGTGTGAGAAAAAAAAGGCCTCCAAAGGCTATCAAACCAATCAAATCACAAAGAGAGAATGTCTGATAAGATGATGAGAAAATGACCTCCAAGTCTCTCCAATTTATATCCATCAATGAGGGTGTGTGACACATCTCTTAGGCATGTGGGATAGATCTCGCTGACCTTGCACATGTGGAAAATAAATTCAAAATCAATGTTCTGCTCATCCGATCAAGATGATCTTTAGATCAATCTTGCACCTCTCCGAAAGAGGAATCCAACAAAAATATGACCATCGTCATATGAGCAGTGCAACATGGAGTTTGGACCTAGTTGCCCAAAATTAACACTCCCTCTCAACTAGGGAGAACTCCATCTGTCCATGAGTGCCATCCATCATGTACCAAACCAAACATCGTGCATCATCCCACCATAACTTGCTTTGTTGGCTCTTTATTTCTGATAGACAAAAGGTGAGTCACAAAGACATCACACACAGCTGACCCGAAGTCAGCTTAGAGGTAAAAACCTCTCTTGGACTCAAAAGAGTCTCCTACTAACCTGAAGTTAGTTTACTGACCCGAAATCAGTTTAGAGGATAAAACCTCAATAGACTCAAAAGAGTCACACACTAACCCGAAGTTAGTTTACTGACCTGAAGTGAGTTTGGAGGTAAGAACCTCATCATACTTGATCCAGATCAAGGTGTTGGACACGTGCCATCCTAGACATAGAGAGTACGGCAATCTCCGATGCGTCCATCGGTCTTGCTATGGTCTCTATCCACATTTCCCACCTCATTGGCCAAATGAGAGGTACTTCCCATGAGTCCGAAACTCCATGGGTAAGATGCGTGCGGGGCACAGATCAGAGAGAGGCGAACCAACTCAATATCATAACAGTGGGGCAGAAGCACAACAAGGTTCAGCAAGCCTAGCCCTGTATGTGCTTTTAGCTCCAAGAAGCTATCCCCAAGCCCCCTGGAGCTCCCAAAGCTCATATTCCAACTCAAGCAGGACCCTCAGAATAGGGTCTTTCCACGATTCCAAGCTTCTCAGGAGAGGTTAGGAACTTGACCATCCCCAGGGGCTTCGTGAGAATATTTGCGACCTGCTCATCAGTTCCTATATAATCGAGCTTTACGGCACCTCATTGTACCATGTCTCAGACAAAGTGGTACCTAATATAAATATGCTTGGATCGATCGTGGAACACAGGATTCTCTGAAAGACGAATCCCACTCTAGTTATCACAAAGGATAACAATGGTATCTAGCACATGCTCGAACTGCTCACTGAAGAGCTTTCGCAACCAAACAACTTCACAACAGGCCATACTCGCTACAATGTATTCGGCCTCAGCGGTGCTCAAAGCCACCGAAGTCTGCTTCCTACTCATCGAAGATATCGAAGCAGAACCGAAGGTGAAGCAACATCCATATGTGCTCTTGCGATCCACCACACCGCCAGCCCAATCGGTATCAGTATATCCATGGAGTCTCAAACTCCCGACAGTGTATCTCAGCCCATGGTTGATTGTGCCCCGAAGATATCTCAACAGATTCTTGGCACCAATCCAGTGAATGTGATGAGGTTCAACCATATGTTGACTCAAAGTATTCATTGCAAAACATATGTCCGGACGGGAGTTCACTAAGAACATCAGGGCCCCTACGAGTTGTTGATACTCAGTAGGATTTGCTAGCACAAGCCCAACAGCGTTTCCACTCAACTTTTTAAAGTTGAGTCCCATCGGTGTCGACACAGACTTACAGTCCACCATACCAAATCTCTCTAGCAGCTTCACGACATATTTTCCTTGAGAAAGGAAAATCTTGCCTGGCCTCTACTAGACCTCCAAGCCTAGGAAGTAGTGCATCAGTCCAAGGTCTTTCATCACAAGCTCAGAAGCTCGCTCCCTCTTACACTTATGAATGAGAGGGTCAACACCTGTCAAGAAGAGATCATCCACATAGAGAACCATAATGAGAGGCCTTTCTCTATCAACCTTAAAATAAAGGTTCAGCTCAGCATTACTTCGAGTGAAGCCCAGCTTCATCAAGTAGCTATCTATCCTCTCGTACCAAGCCCTTGGGGCTTTCTTCAACCTGCATACATGGGTGTCTCTATCTCGGACTTCGAACCCCATAGGTTGCTCCACATACACCTCTTCCTTTATAGATCCATGCAGAAAAGCGGTCTTCACATCCATCTTATGTAGACTCCATCCTTGCATAGCAGCAAGGGCAATAATAGATCGGATGGTGGTATAGTGGGCCATGTGGAAATATATCATCATAATCTATGCCTTCCTTTCGAGAGAAGCCTCGGGAAATGAATCTTGTCTTGTACTTTTTAGCACTTCCATCAGATCCATGCTTGATCTTATAGAGCCATTTCGAGGTGACAACAGATTTGTCCTCCAGTCTTGGGACCACTTCTCGGACATCATTCTTCATAATGGACTCATATTCTTCGTGCATAGCATCCTTCCAAACTTGATGCTTTACGACTTCTTCAAATGTTCCAGGCTTAGATTGTACTATCGTACTCATGGCTGCTAGATACCATTGGTATCTCTTCAGCTTTTTGCTTTCATGGAATGTCCCCCCTTGGGGCAGTATGTCTCTTGGCATCTTTGAGAGTATCCCTAAGCCATGAGGGTCTTCTCTTATTTGAAGGAGGTGGATCAATGGGATCCATAGGTCCTTCAACATCGGGCATCAGGTCATCGTTCGACTCTTCCAACTTCCCTGCTTCTTCATCTTCTTTGTCTTCCTTGGAGCTAGGAAGATTTCTTACTTTCTTGAGGGCAGCATCTTCATCGAAGCTGACATCGTGGCATATCTCCACTTCTCTTTGACCAGGCACATAGATTCTATATGCCTTCGACGTTTCACTGTAGCCCACAAACATTCCCTTCTTTCCAGAAGCATCCAGCTTGCTTCTCTTTTCTTTCAGCACATGAAAGTAAACAAGACAACCAAAAACTCTAAAATGAGAAACATCAGGTTTCTTACCAAAGAAGACTTCTTCAGGAATTTTGGAGTCCAAAGCGGAATGTGGGCATCTATTTTGAACATACACAGTAGTGTTCGCAGCTTCTCCCCATAGAAACTTCGGAAGACCTTGGTCACATAGCATGGTGCGGGCATCTTCCACAATGGTCCTGTTCTTTCTTTCAGAAACACCATTTTGCTTAGGAGTGTACGCAGTTGTGGTCTCCCTCTTAATGCCAACTTCTCTGCAAGAGTCTTCGAATTCATTATTAAATTTGGGCATCCCTGTCATCACCTTCCTTGTTGAGGGTGTGCAAACCTCCGGTGCCATGATTATGTTTGAAGAGTTGTATCACATGTCATAGCCCCCAATGGGCTTCCTCCAACCTGGTAGAATGTATCAACTCTAAACCCAATAGAAAGAGTTTCCTTGAAGTTCTTCTTTCAGATAAGTACCTTTCCATCAACGAATGCCACCTTGAACCCTTTGTCTTCCATTGCCGAAATGGACACAAGGTTCTTCTTCAAATCAAGTACATACAACACATCTTGTAATCGGAGGACTTGACCTTGAGATAGATGGAGAGTCACAGTCCCTGTCCCTTTCACGAGATAGGTGGCATTATCTCCAAGGATAATTTCCAGATTAGTATCCTTCTCAACCAAATCAGAAAGGGCTTCTTTATATCCAGTGAGGTGCCTTGAAGCACCACTATTAATCAACCAGACATCCAGGGTGTTGGGTGGAAATGCAGCAGAGAGGGCAGATACAAGAATAAATTCATTTCTCTTATTATCAACAACATTAGACTCATCGTACCTAGAATTTCTTGACCTCTTGAAAGATTACCTATTTCCACTATGATCAGAGGGAGCCTTCCTTTTTCCTTGGAACCTGTTGTTCCTGCCATTCCTTCTCGAGTTGTTGTTGTCATCATCCCTGGGAGAGTCCCTTCTATTAGGGCACTCTCTTGCATAGTGACAAGTCTTGTTACTAGTGTAACATCTTCCCTTCCTTCCTTTGGGCCCCGCTCTACCATGGTTTTGATTTCTTGGGCCACCATGGTTCTTCTTCTTTGCATGAGCGACGATGGCAGTAGGGTCACTTCCATTACCATTAGAGGCATACTCCATCATTCTTGTTTCCTCTTGAGTGCATCTAGTCAATATTTCATCAAAATCAGGAATCACATTATTATTGAGAATAGTGGTATTGAATACATGCCAATCACGAGGGAGACCTCCAAGTGCAATAAGAACCATCTCTCGATCAAATATTGCTTGCCCAATAGCTAGGAGGTTATTCCTGATTTCAGTGAGCCTCATAAAATAGGATTGAATAGATTCATCCTTCCCCTTCTTGATATTCTTCAATTGATTCTTGAAGAAGAGGATTTGATTAGCATTACTAGCCGTGAACATGCTCACCAGCTTATCATACATCTCTTTAGATGTCTTCAGCTCAGAAATGTAAGCAACCAAGTGCTTATGAATAAAATCCAAGATAATCATCTTTGCTTTTATTTCCCCTTTTCTATACTTCGTCTTCGTGGCAGCAGCTGCATTTGATGGAGGCTCTTGAATATTCCCCTGTACATAGTCCATGACATCTTGATCTTCTAGCGCCAAATCCAAGGACATCTTCCATGCATGATAATCAGACTTATCAGTCAATTTATCATCAGCCTTGAAACCCTTGTAGGTTGAGGAGGTCATTTGTCCTTGATAGAATTTTTTCCTTCAGAGATATTCTAACACCAACTTGGACTCTTGGACTTTTTCTTCACCTTAGCTCTAAAACCATGTTAAATTTAGATAACCATGGTGCTCTATGCATGATGCACTTTTACTTCAATCTTTCTTAGGCCCAATAAAAAATAGCAATCACATAAACTTGAAAGTAAAATGTTGATAGAACACAATAATAGATCAATAGAAGACAAGCCAAATATAGATGAGATTTACAATTCCTTTTGTCCAGCAAAGATATGAGATATTGTGGCATTACGACGATTAGCAAGATGCTTCAACCAGCAAAGTCTTTCTCGGTCAGCCAGCACCTTCATGTGTCACACCCACAACCCTCTAAGACAACACATCACAAGTCAACGCAAGTCAAACTAGGGACAGTGCAGAAAAGTGAACGCAGGAAGCTTCAGAAAAGTCAACACAACAAACTAGGGCTTCAGTCAAACAACCCGAAATTCCTCGATTTTAGTGCCCAGCGGTACGGCCTCCTAAAATCGGAATTTATGCAGAAGATTGAGGTCAAACGACCAAGGGTTGACCAAAGTCAACGCTGCAGTAGAAAATCCCTAAACAGATCAGCGCAAAAAACAGCAGCAAGCCCTAAACATATTAGCACAGAAAACAGCAGCAAGCCCTAAACAGATCAGCGCAGAAAACAGCAGCAAGCCCTAAACAAATCAGCGCAGAAAACAGCAGCAAGTCCTAAACAGATCAACACAGAAAACAGCAGCAAGCCCTAAACAAATCAGCGCAAAAAACAACAGCTTCGCTCCACACATGTGAGAAGAAAAAGGCCTCCAAAGGCTATCGAACCAATCAGATCACAAAGAGAATGTGTGATGAGCTGATGAGAAAATGACCTCGAAGTCTCTCCAATTTATATCCATCAATGAGGGTGTGTGACACATCTCTTAGGCATGTGGGATAAATCTGGCTGACCTTGCACATGTGGAAAATAAATTCAAAATCAATGTTTTGTTCATCCCATCAAGATGATCTTTAGATCAATCTTGCACCTCTCCGAAAGAGAAATCCAACAAAAATATGACCATCGTCATATGAGCAATGCAACATGGAGTTTGGACCTAGTTGCCCAAAATTAACACTCGGCCCCTAATTGTATGGGCAACATTGTTTGTGGCCCAGAGTTTAATCGGAAGGGGTGGCGTAAGCCTAAATTGGAAAAGTACTGGAGTATTGGGTTATCAGGCCTTAGGGATCAGGCATTGCAACCAAACATCAGTCACGAATTCGTAACACTAATGAACCCAATATGCCAGCAGATAACAAAACCCTTTTCCATCAAAGGATCATGTTTTGGCCATCCAATATCAACTTATCGACCATTGGCGCATAAGTATTCGAACTTGAGGATTGGCCCCCTTTAAACCTTGGATAATGGATATAACAGAGGAAATGGAAATTTTCATAGACCATAGTCTCTTATCCTTAAGCCCCTAGTCACATGGCCGATGGGGGCTATGACCACGAGCCTAGCCTAGCCAGAAGAGGCTACCAGGCCTTCGGATATGGAGTTTTGGCCTTTCAACTTTCGACAATAAGGAGAACACGTTGGAGTTCATTCGCCAAAAACCCCCAATGCAAACGAAACTTGACACATTATCAAATGGGATTGGTTTATGACAAGTGACGCATGGAGATCGAATATTGATCGTCGGGCATCAGGCTATCAGAGGTCGAGTATCAAGAGAAAGAATCTTATTCATCAAGATTTCTTCCCGATACCGTTGAAACCCAATGGGAGGCTTGACGTGGAACAGGGTTTCCATATGTCAAACATGTGGCACCTAACAAGGCAGATGATGTGGCACAAAGAAAGTCCTTGATGATGTAACGAACAAAGTTTGTATATGCAGTAAAATACTCGGAAGATCTGAAATATATAAATATCCATGATAGGACAAGTAATATATTAATATAGAAATGTTCAAAATTGTTACAAATGAAGATATGCTTATATACCTAGGCAGGTGCCCTTTCATTGAATGGTCATGTTCTTAGAACATGCCTATTCATTAACTAATTACTAGTTAATTAATCATTAATTATGATTATTATTTTTTTTGGTAAAGTAGGCTATTCTATATTAATTCGAGAAAAGAAACATTACATATGCTACAAACGAGTTTGGCAAGTTGCGGTTAACCAATCCCTGCCTTAGTTGCTCGATTTCAGGGCTACCTCCGTGGAGGAAACCAGCCCTGAAAGTTCTTGAGACAAGAAATTACAAAATGTGCAGCAGCGCTTAAGTATCTAGATATTACAAAACATGCAAAAACAAGTGTATAGCTTGAAGTTCCCTGGTGATAGCATGCTTGACAAAAACCAAGTAAGAGCTGAGCAGCTTCGTAGTCCTCAATCTTCATCTTCATCTTCACTGTCGGGGACTTCCACCTCTATGGGGCATGTGTACGCCTGCACAGCCACTTCCTCAGAATCTGCCACTAGACACCTGGGTTTGGGGACAGGTGCGCAAAGGATGGGGGACTCTGGATCCTCAGCGTCAAGGACGCGCGTCCAAGTGCCTTCAAAGTCCATAACCCAGCCATCAGATTCATCGTCTTCCTCCACCTGAGTCAGCAGCGGATCAGTCTTGCGAGGCGGGGGGTGCACCTAGTGTGCAATGGTGGACTTCCGGGGGCCGCACCTACCTCTTTGCGCAGCTTGCACTGGAACTTCTTCCTCCTGCTCAGGATCGGGGCTCTGTCTCGCAAAACTGCCGAAGGAGGAGCCTTCCACAAACTCCAAACGATTGTCCTCTCTGCGGTGGTAACGTCCGGGGAGAGCCCCTCGCCCCAGCTCCACCTCGGATGGTTCTCTAGCGCAATCTGGGAGCCATTGCACTATGAGGCAAGGGAGAGGCTTCAAAGGAAGGGTGCGCAGCAGGGGGACAGACAATGTCGAAGACAAGGCGAGTGAAAGGGCCAGGGATGAGATGCGCAGACTGGGTAGTCGCAGCCCAGAGGGGTCTGTGTAACGCAGCGATGGGTAGAGGGTTGCGCGGCGTTCTGGAGTCGGAGGGGTGCCAAAGCAAAATGAAAAGGAAAAACAGAGGGAATTTACTGTGAGTTTCTCAGGGCTAAGGGCTCATCCTTTCATAAGGTCTGGGACACATGCGAGGGGGATGGTGATGAGTAAGTCTCGCACGCAGTTGCGTGCCATAACCAATTTCCTGAGCAGGCTAGAGGGAAGAGTGATGGCTGATAGTCAGTGCAATCCTACTAATCATTTATGATGATGGCAGCAGAGGGGTACCCTGGAGAGGGTAGTACTCATCAACATGCCTTATCCCGTTTGTCTCATGCGAATGGCTAACGGTTTGAGGATCCGCAGCAAGTGAGGCTCTGCGCAGTAGATCTCTGTCCTCAGGGGTATGGGAGAGATGATTATCATTTGTGCCACTTCTGTCACCCGCATCTGGGGAATCATTAATTATGATTATTATTGTTTACACTAATTTTCTTATTTTTATATAAATTATATTCAGAACAATGCCTTCCTCTTCACAAAGCTTTATCCCCAAAGTTTATTGCTTGACAAGGCATGTCATTTGTTTCTTTGTCTTTTAATCTTTTCGTATCTTTTGGAGTTCTTTGAAGTGTCATCTTCGTTGTTACATGATGATAGGATCCTCTGAGTGATCAACAAAATTGTCGCACTGAGAAGGGATTTGACCATCCTAAATCGATCTTCTATGGAATTTTTAGATTACAGGAAATTTGTAATGAATTGTTATCACCAGATTGAATTGTGCACACTTCAGTATTCTTTGGAAAATAAGTTTGTTGTTTATGTTCCGAGTGATACAGATACGTAGATTGATTGAGTTGTCTACTCTTGTGATTCTGATGTCGATCAGGAATTCTTTTGGTTTGACTTTCCCTGATCAAGTGTGTGGCAATTTTCTGATTTACTTCAGGTATTGATGTTGTTGAATTGGTTACTCAATCTTTACTTAAAATTTTCATCATCTGAACTGCAACATCTGAGTGTGTTTTTTCTTCAACTGGCTTGTCTTCTTCTTGATTTGAGATATTCATTGCATCGGTATTCATTCCTTTCCCTTCAACATGAATTTCTACATTTGAAGATTTCGATGCTTCCTTCTCAATAATGTGTTGTACCTTGTTTTCCAATGACTTTTGTCCTTCTTAAGCTTCATAGTTTGCATTAGTAATTTTTCACTATGGTCTTTAAGCCGAGAAACTTCGTCATTCTTGTCAATGGTGATTTTGTCAACTTCTCTTTGCATATTTTGTAGTACTTTTTTACCTTCTTGAAAAATAACTTTTGAAATATCTGGTATATCTTCTGGTGTTATTGAATTTGGCTTCAATGTAACATCTTGTAGTGTTAATATTTTTTCTATTTGTATGAAAATGACAAAAAATTATTTTTCATATTTAAGATGAAAGACCCTAGAGTTTTCATCCAGGGTGAACCCAAAATAATGTCACATTGATCTCCCTAAGGATTGAACTGAGAATTGCGATATAAATGTATAATCCCCGAAGTTTAATTGTAAATCGGCTATGTCATATTGTTTTTTATCCCAATGGTCTAATTTTTTTATTACATTTGACTTGGAAATCACCAATTAGTTACCAAGGTTAGGGTTCATATAATTTTCTTTTTCAGTGGGAAAGATAGAAATAGTAATATATTTTCCTGCAAGAGTCCCCTTAATTCTAAACAACACAGAAGCATAAGTTAATGAAGTTTATGGAAATCTTCATTCCTTTTTTTCGAATTAGAATCCATCTTTTCTTTCTTCAGAGATTGACTCCCTTTTGTCTTTGTCGATAATTTTATCAAACAATACTTTGACCGACGCTTCGGCTTTGTTAAAGAGACCCACTTCTTCAATATATAATTGATATTTGCTTACTTTATTTTATAACTTACGTATATACAACCTTGAATACCCTCTTCTTCTTTTTCTTCTTCTTCTTCTTTTAAATAATATTCAAAACTCCTTTATATTTTTAATCAATGTATACACTTTATAACTTACAATGAGACATGGGATTACTTTTAAATTTTAATTAACTTGGACTTTTAAAAGTTTCCCTTTAAAAATTAATACTCCTTTCTTACTTCTTTTTAAGCCAAGGGAGATTAACCACTTTTATTTATATATGATTTTCTATATTTCACTTTATTGCTAAACCGTTGTAGAATTTTTTGTCTGTAATTACTGAACAGTCACAATTCCTTTCAAGGGTCACGGCTTGTAAATAGGATGGCGGGTGTATGGACAGGTAGCAATATGAGCGTGATCATGTACAGCAAAAACGACAATGATATGGTTGTTGCAGTACAATTATTTATCTAAAGAAGGTTTCTGAACTAACCCAACTTTTAAAAAAATCCACCTGATGAGGAGAAGACCGCTTCCTGAATCTGTTCTGAACGTAGATGTTTTGTTTCCAAAAGTAATTCCCTTGTGTGTGTTGCATATGGCTGAAAATATGGCAGAACAAGTAGATTCGTTTATATTCATGACAAATGATGCAGCATGTTGACATTATGCTGACATAGCAAGATGACATTGATCAAAGTGTGCATCAGTGTTGTGATCGTAGCCAAGTGGCACCCAAGATGTACCAATGTGGATTCCAAGGTGTCGACATGTTGGGCTATCAAACTATCAGCATCTCGAGCTATTGGCCTATCAACATGTCAGTTGTTGGCTATCAACCAATTCCAAAATTGCAACAAGGCATGTCCCATTGGCTAGGGATCAGGAGAGCCAATAGATGGAACGACAGATGAAAAATGATGGTCCATGTCACGAGACAATCTATTATCTAGTCAGGCTGAGTAGAGAATGAGTTCAATTATGTGTTCCAAGGTCTCAAGGCGTCGAGACAGACAAGACAGAAGATGGGAAAGAAAGTCTGTCAGTGAACGACCTACTATTAGGTCGAGTGGAAAAGAGATAACTGTGTTTAAATGGTGAAAGTCAAGCCCAAGGGATCGATGTCTGATATACCTACCAGCGGGCTGGGCTGGCGAACATGGGCCAGTGGGATAAAGACACATGGTGAAATGGAGGATAATGTGGCCCCTTGGGGGGAAAATTTTTCACTAAGAATAAATTCTTGATCAGAGCTCAGTTTTGGGAAAATTTTATATTGTTGGAAAGCTCTTGATGAGCAAAATATGATGGTAGTCTCAAAATAAGTTTTGGGGTGATTGTACAAAGAGGAAATTTGATAACCCCACTTCCTTAACGTGACCAAGGAAATTGAGTTTGGATACCCGACAACCTTAATCAAAGTTAAGAGGTCAGGTATGTTACAGAGTGGCATTAGAGTTGTGGTTCAAACACTAGGCCTGGAATGCCAAAGATAACACCACAGGGAGGAAATTAATTAGAGCTAAGGTTCTAAGATAAAATTATCAAAGTTGTGGATCAAACACTAGGCTTGGAGGGCCAAAGAAAGACCACAAAGATGAATCTATCAAATATAGAAATGCCAAAGTAATGGATCAGTGTAAAATTCCCTTGTAAAAATACCTTTATTTGCCAACAATTTTCTGAGTGTATTTGATGTATTACCATAGGGATATTTTCTCAAACAGTTAGATGGCTAACATGTTGTAGGTGATTTTCACAGTTTTCACACCTAGGACAATTTATACAATGCTTCATTATGCACAAAACAGATTCCAAACAAACTTATAATGTTGGTATTGAACCCAGAAATTAACACATTACTGATATATAACAGTCCCACGGTACACCCACAGAATAGTCTAACTTGAAAAATGAATATATAGTGAGCAGATAAGAAAGAGTGAACTTCGAGTTAGATGGCTGCCAACAGCAATATCTATATACGAAACATGTCCCACTTGAAATAATATACCAGCACTTCTGATTAAGGAATACGTTGCCCAGGTCTTAAGTTTACAGTCAAGACTTCAAGATAAAGCCACATGTCTAGTCCAACAAGTTTGAAACTTGCACAGGAATACTCCACGAGCTAATAGGTATAAAAGACTTGGTCCATGACAGAATATAGTAGAAACTCAGACCCACAGGGAGATTCGAACTGTATAAGCCCAGCGATACACCAGCAGAGATAACATGTCCCACAAGGATATGGAATGGCCCATTCCCTTCTTCAAAGATGATGTCTCTGCTCTAGAATCACTAGTACAAGCAGTCCATGACGGAGGGTTCAGTTTTGTACCCAAAAATGTCTCCAACAAGAGGAATATATGTTAAACACAACCATGGTGGAGACAAAAAATGAATGATAAAACAATGAATTGCCTTTACTATTAACATAGATGTACATTTAGCCCCAATGGTTATCTCAATCGGTTGAGTCCCCGCTGTTAAGTACTTTGCCGGTTGGGAGGTCACAGGATCAAATCTCCTCAACGCCCACGGGGTTAGGCCTCGCATGTACGGCTGATGATAGATCCCCTCGGGAGGGTCTATCGAGATTTTCAGACCGTGGATGTCAATGGGTTCATGTGTGCGGACACATGGATTCATGAACCACCGTGAAAAAAAAACATAGATGTACATTTATAATACATTCTTGTGACTGTTGGATCCATCTTCCAACGTCACTTGGACTCCTTTTGATAATTTAACTTCCACACCATAACCCTTAGTTGATTAGGTGTCCAACATTCCCCCCCTTAATCCAAAGGGGTATGTATGAGTCTAAGAAGAGAATTGTAATGCAAAATGTGCAAAATATGCATGGAAACAGTAGGCTGAATGTGCTCTCTAAAATGCTGGCATAAGGAGGTGGTTTAAGGATGACCACCCACACTGGAATGCTTAGTGTAGTTCCCAGAACTCTTCCAAATCTAGCACAAAACTAAAGTCTTCTGCTAGAGGAAGTGCTCCTAATGCTTTGAAGATGGAGATCTTCAACCTGGAAAAGTGAGATATGCAACCTGTTTAAAAAAGGAGAACCTCAACCTGAAAAGGGAAGTCTCAACCTGCGTTGGTTTAAGGATGACCACCAACTCTAATGCTTAATGCAATTCTTGGAACTCTTACAAAACTGGCAAGAAGTTGAAATTTTCTGCCAAACGAAGTGTCCCCAATTCTTTGAAGAGGGAGAATTATTGATAATTTGGAGGGCTAATGATTAATTCAAAATTCTCTTCTTGATAATTACTTGTGAGGATACTTGAGTTACTTATGTCTTCTCTTGGAGAGGAAAACCCACGAGAAATTCTTCCTATAGATTTTCAGATGACAAGTACCATGACCAAGATTTAAACCCTTGACCTATATATGCCTCCAAGACCTTGTCCTTGCTTCTTTGATGTCCTTCAATGTTGATCCTTCTTTCTTTCATCAACTTGCACTGTTCTGCACCAACACTTCATTCGAATATAGTTGAGACTTTCTCACTGCTCCTCCTCTTTGGAGTATCTTCAAGGTTTGCCCAACTGCTCCAACTTTTCATGAACTTGTCTTGTTGTAGCTGCTTCGGGACAATCTCTGAAACACATCAGAAATCCGCACTGAAACTTGTCTTTTAGTTTGCACTTAAACAGTCATTTACTCTGCACTTTAGTCTGCACTTTAAATCCGCACTGAAGTCTGCACTTTTGTCCGCACTGAAGTCTGCACTTTAGTCCACACTGAAGTTTGTACTTTAGTCCGCATTGAAGCTTTGACCAAAACACATCAAACATCCGCACTTTTCTTCCTCAGAAATAGACCGCATTTGCTTCAGAGTTATCCGCAAATTTCCACAGATGAACCTGCATTTTCTGTCCCTTTTTGCGCAGCATAGGTGGGTATTAATAGTTGTTTGCCCCTGTATATAAGCCAACCTGACTTGTGAATCGATGTGACTATTTGGGAGCCGACATGACTGTTATGAGGTCGACTTCTCTAGCAGTTTGAAGTCTGACTTGACACATCATTGTTAGCTGATCTTTCATTGTATATTGAGGGCTGATAATAGCCATTCTTTCACGATTTATTGGACTAGGTCTTGGAGCATTTCATGAAGACTAGGTTCTTCATATACATGACACTAAATACACTTATAAACAGAAGATAAACCCTAAATAGACATCAAGAAGAAGTCTATTAACCTAAGATAAAATCTTGCTCATGAAACCCATGAAGCAAGTACAACAAATATACATTTTATTATCTTTGTCTTCATAAAATACATAATTACATAGTCAATATGAAGAACGACCTAGTTACACTTTTCAACACTCCCTCTTAACTAGGGAGGTATTCATACAGGTACATGGTTACTTTCAAACTGAAAAATCTCATAAGAAGAATCGGATTGGTAATTGCATATGTATAGCATCATATCAACTAGCATTGTTCTAATGCAAGGCCTTGACTAATAGCCCCATCTCTCACCGAGACAATGGGCTACAATGCTAGCGAGACAGACACCATAGTCATTGTCTCTCCAAGGTACATTCCCCACTCAGGTGTTCCCAGAGTATGACCTTCTTGGACTATTCTTCTATTGGGTAGCCAGCCCTCAAAGAATATCGATCCTTGACTACTCTTATCTTGAATGCCCTATCTCATTCTCAAAGAGTATCGAATAATTTTGTCTTCTATGTGAAGACCAGAATGATGTGTCTATCCTTTCTCTCCACATGGCCTTCACTAAGACTTACGGCTGTTAGTCATGGTCTAGTGCATGACACATGTATTAGAGAATCACATATGTCACTCCCTCTCAGCTCAGGAAGGACATACTTCAAGTTTCTTCCAAGTAAGAAACTTACCACCAGGCTCCCTCTCAACCAGGGTCCTGTAGCAGCAATCCAGCTACTCATGAAGAATTCCTCCCCTCGATGTCATGGATTTCGATATTGAGGAATCTTAAACTTTTGGCTTCATAGGGCATAGATCATCCATCACTTTCAGTCACGAGTCATGTCCACTCTCAGAAAGTGATTCATCAGTCTTTCTCATCTGGTCCATCGTTATGCCATGTTGCTTTCCTTCGAATCATTTCCAAGGATCATACATCCTTTCTCATGATTAGCAACCCTGCACAAATTCATCAAGATAAACATATACATATGAACTTTTAAAACAAAAGTTACCTTAGTGATGATCTTTCTCCATGACATCTTCCTGTAGGCATCGGCATCCTTTATTCAGATTGACACATCTCCTAATGATATGTTTTGTCAAGGGTCTTCTTCTTACCAGACTTTTGTCAGAGTCAACATATCCTCCCAGGAGATATCCTAGTCACATCTTCTTGGCTTCCGGATGATAACTGCCTCTTGACATGATTGCATTTCATGATCTCTTCCTTTCTGCACATTCTTCATTCCCAGGAACTTACACGTTTTCCAATTCCTCTGTCATATATAGCCACCTCATATTCCATGAGGATATATTATGTTGATTACATCTCTCAGTGCACCAAGAGATCCTCCTTCATAGATCATACTTCTAAATATAGAAGTCTATTACCTGCAACCATATGACATGACTTCACAGCATCCAGTGTCAACATATAAATATATACATACCTCATACCTTTATTTTGAGGACCAAATTTATCGAATCTTCTTTTCTGCCCGGACATGGCGGCAAAGGCTTGATTCTCTACACTTGATCCTGCTTTCAATCTTGATTCTTCTATCTTACCTAGACTTTGGAATGGCATGGCTTCTTCTCTCCCATCTATAATGGAAGTGGAACCTCTCCATTCTTTCAGTAAGACATTTTGTACCATAGTGAGTATTTCTCCATCAGACATTACCTCTCCCAACTTCAGTAGTTGTTCTCGTATTGTGAAAATCTCCATCAGATATGGAAATATTCCTTCCTTTGACATTCTCAATTTGTATAGTTTTTGTCTCAAAGGTATTATTTCCTTTGTAGAACCTTTCAAGAACAGTTCCAAACTTCCACCAATTTATCATATATTTCTTTTGAGGATTCTAGCTTTGATACATAGGGAAGAAGAGAGTCTTTTATAGATTCTATAAGAAACCTTCGGGCTCTTATAGCTCCCTGCATGTTTTTGATATATGCTAGAATGTCTTCTTTTGGAGCCTGAATTGTAGATCCTTCTATGAAGCCCATAACTTCATTCTCAATTAGCTTTAGATTGTTGATTTCTATAGCATCAGAAAGTCTCATTTTTGGTAGAGAGACTTGGACATCAGTTATCCAGAGAACCCAAAAATCGTTTGTGGAAATTCCACTCGGTTATGACTTTATTAAAATAATTAACTATTTTAATGCAAACCCCAAGTTTAAACTTGGGGAAATTAAATAATTAAAGGTATTAATAGAGCAGAGTGTGAATCTTCTAGAAAACGAAGATCAAGTCATCTTCTAATCTGAGTCATTGATTAATGATATTATCTTGGTTGTTGATTCGTCAGCAGGAAGACTATAAGAAGAGACTTGAGGGCCATTTGGAAATCAAGCCGGGGACACTCTCAGTACCTGAAGGAAATCAATTCTGAAGCAAGAGAATTCAATTTCAGTGGGTGAGTTTGTAGAGGCTAGGTTGCAGAAGCAAAAGGAGGAGGGAGGAGTCAGCTATCGGGAAGCAGAAGTCAGGAGGATGAAGGGAAGGGTGAGCTGATCAGCAGCAAGAACCCCTCCACGCAGAATCACGCAGTCCAGAGAGGAACTGCGCAGAGCTCTCACGCTGGACGATGTAGAGCGTGAAGGAGGTCACCCCGAGGGTCAGAAATTTGTCTAGAAGGTCTAGTAAATTCCGCCAGGTGTTTGTTGAATTTTTCTGCTCATCAGACTCCTGTAAATGTACTTTCCATTTCTAAAAATAAATACAAAACCCTCATATGCTGCACAGGTTTTCCCACATTGGGTTTTTCCGGGGACAATTGTCCAAAAATAATTGTGTTCATGTGGTTGTTTCTATTGTGCTACTTGTGTAAATTATCTTTCTGTTCTTATGCTCTAAACGATAGTGAAGATCTACAAATGTGTTTATTTCAAAATTTACTAAAGCATCTGTAAATAACTTATCTCATAAGTAGTTGAAATAAACCAAGTATTGCAGAAATATTTTACTCTTGAAAATTTCAGATGGTATCAGAGCAACGGGCTAAAAACAGGAAGGGAGGATCTACCATGGACCAGAGCTCCATCATCCGGAAGGGTTCACGCAGTCCTCCAGAGCACGCAAAACTGCAGAAAGAACACGACATGAAGGTGCTGGCACCCAGACTAGAGGAGGATCTTTCCATTGTGTTAAGCACAGCTCCTCCAAGTGTTAGGTATATTGACAGTAGAGCATCTGCTCACATGACGGGGGTTCGAGAATGTTTTTCGAGCTACCAATAAGAGCAGATGAATTTCCAGATAACTATGGGAAATAAGGCAAAATGTACCCTCATCAGGAAAGGTACCATAACATTTCAGACCGAGGATGGCCACAAGATTCGAGCCACGAACGTTCTGCATGTACCAGGGTTGGGGATGAATTTACTCTCGGTGTCTCAACTTTAGAACAAGCGCTATGACGTATACTTTATTCAAGATAAGGTGTATGTCAAACACCCTAACCGGAGCTAAAAGGCACAAATCGGAGTAAGGAGTCACAAGCTGTATAAGCTCCAGCTTGAATCTCCGGTGGCCCTGATCGGCAGTACAGACGACAGAGATCTGAATGAATTATGGTACAAAAGGATGGGGCATCTACATCATGGAGCCTTGGGGATTCTCAAAAATACTGTCATAGGGGCTCCTGAACTCGGCACGAAGAAAGACAAAGTTTGCAAGGGATGCGTACTAGGGAAGTACGCTAAGGCAGCATTTCCAAGAAGCAGCAGTAGAGCCAAAGGTGTATTAAAGTTAATACACTCTGACATTTGCGGTCCAGTGTCCACAACTGCTCTCAGTGGGGCAAAGTATTTTTCCACTTTCATTGATGATCATTCCAAGAAAACTTGGATCTATTTTTTGAAAACCAAAGATGAAATCTTTGATCGGTTTAAAGATTTCAAAGCACTGGTGGAGAACTCTACAAGAAAGAAGATCAAGAAGTTGCTGTCAGATAATGGTGGAGAATATATCGATAAAAACTTCACAAGTTTCTGTACACAGGAAGGCATCGAGAGAGAATAGACAGCTCCATACAATCTAGAGCAAAATGGAGTTGCAGAATAGAAGAATCGAACCATAATAGAAGTTGCAAGGGCAATGTTGTACGACCAATATATGCCCAAATTCTTATGGGTAGAGGCTTGCAACACAGCAGTATATATTCAGAACAGAGTTCCCAATAGAGCTTTGGGGAAGGTAACTCCCGAGAGTCTGTTCACAGGCAGCAAGCCAGAAGTGAGCCACATCAGGATATTCGGCAGCATAGTGTACTGCCACGTTCCAGATGAAAAGAGGAAGACGCTGGATCAAACTACAGAGAAGGGTTTCCTGATGGGCTATAGCGAGAATGCAAAGGCATACCACATCTATATTCCAGAGAGCAGGAAATTCATGGTAAGAAGGGATGTAAAATTCCTGGAGGAGAGAGCTTTCAGGAAATCTCGAGAGATGGCCACAGATACGCAGGTTGAGGAAGATCCACTAGTATAGCCTCAACGACCTCTAGAGGAGAGGTCCAGTGCCTCTCCAAGGAACAATAATTCTGAGGAAAGCTCCTCCGACGAAGAACTGGAGGAAGAATAGGTGAGACCGCCCACCACTGATGGCAAACCGAGCAGAGAACTCCAACAAATTCTTAGGGATGCAGAAGAATTTTTTGGAGCCCCTAGAGAAGGAAAGAGGATAAGAAAACAACCAGACAGATATCAGGCACTAGTAGCTCAGGTTGGAGAACCTTCTACCTTTCGGGAAGCAGCTCAACATTAGGTATGGGTGGACGCCATGGTGGAGGAGTATAGCTCCATCATGACAAATGATGTCTGGGAAGTAGTCCATAGACCATAGGATAGATCTGTTGTAGGATTGAAATGGATCTACAAGATCAAATATGCTGCAGATGGCAGCATAGAGAAATTCAAGGCAAGATTTGTAGCCAAGGGGTATGCCCAGAAGGAAGGCATTGACTATGAAGAAACTTTTGCTCCAGTAGCGTGATACACTTTTATCAGATTCATCATCTCTCTGGCTGCGCAGATGGGATGGGAGATTCACCAGATGGATGTCAAGATTGTGTTCTTGAACAGGGTGATAGAGGAGGAAGTGTACATAGAGCAGCCAAAGGGCTTCGAGACACATGAGTAGAAGACTCATGTTTGTAGACTTAAGAAAGCCTTGTATGGCTTAAAAGAAGCCCCTAGGGCATGGTATGGTCGGATTGATAGCTACTTGCAGAAAATGGGGTTCGTCAAGAGTGTTGCAGATCCCAACTTATACTACTTGAGAGTAGAAGATGAGCCACTTATTCTTGTTCTTTATGTGGATGACCTGTTTTTGACCGGATCATCCAAGCTCATCAAAGACTGCAAGGAGAATCTAGCAACAGAATTCGACATGAAGGACCTGGGGCAGATGAACTATTTTCTTGAATTAGAAGTTTGGCAGCAGAAAGGGCAAATATTCCTAGGACAAGGAAGATACGCGACAGAAATCCTAAAGAGATTTCAGATGGAAGAATGTATACCCATGGCCACGCCAATGATTACTAACTGGAAGAACATAGACACATCGGAGGATGATGAGGCTGATCCCACATTGTACAGACAACTCATCGGATCCTTAATGTATCTGGTCAATACGAGACCAGACATTTGTTATGCATTGAATACCCTCAGTCAATTCATGGTGAAACCAAGGAGGGCTCACTGGGCAGTAGCCAAACATGTTCTCAGATACCTGAGAGGGGCAGTCGAATTTGGGTTAAAGTACACCAAAGGAAATGAGGTCCAGTTGAGTGGGTTCACAGATGTAGATTGGGCTGGAAGCACAGTAGATAGGAAAAGTACTAGTGGGTATTGTTTTCGTCTCGGATCAGGAATGACATCCTGGTGCAGCTGGAAACAGAAGTCCGTAGCACTGAGGTCAGCCGAGGCAAAGTACATCGCAGCAAGCACAGCTTCACGCGAGGCCATATGGCTCCGCAAGTTACTCTTGAACCTGCTCAAGAAGCGGATGGAACCGACCAGGATTATGTGCGATAATCAGAGTTGCATTAAGCTCTCTGAAAATCCTGTGTTTCATGATCGGTCGAAACACATTGACATTCGGTGTCACTTTATCAGGGGCTATGTCCAGAGGGGAGCAGTATAGTTGCAATACACTCCTACAAGAGAACAGGTGGCAGATATCCTCACAAAGGCTCTAAGTAAGATCAAGTTCACTTACTTCAGAGAGAAGATGGGGACGGTTGAGAACCCCTTCCATTAGAGGAAAGGGTGGTCTTCAGAAGAAGAGGGAGCTGCAATACGGATGATGCAGTGACAAGGTAGAAATACAGGAAGCAGCAGCGCAGAGATGAGGGGCAGCAGCCAAGAAATTATCAGCGCAGCACATGATGTAGAGTTAGAGCAGTACAGCGGTACCTCGCTTAAAAACCTTCCTCGCTAAGAGGGAGTGTTGATTTCTATAGCATCGGAAAGTGTTCAAAGTCTCATTTTTGGTAGAGAGGCTTGGACATCAGTTATCCAGAGAACCCAGAAATTGTTTGTGGAAACTCCACTCGATTATGACTTTATTAAAATAATTAACTATTTTAATGCAGACCCTAAGTTTAAACTTAGGGAAATTAAATAATTAAAGGGTATTAATAGAGCAGAGTGTGAATCTTCTAGAAAACGAAGATCAAGTCATCTTTTAATCTGAGCCATTGATTAATGATATAATCTTGGCCGTTGATTCATCGGCAGGAAGACTATAAGAAGGGACTTGAGGGCCATTTGGAAATCAAGCCGGGGACACTCTCAGTACCCGAAGGAAATCAATTCTGAAGCAAGAAAATTTGATTTTTCAGTGGGTGAGTTTGTAGAGGATGGGTGCAAAAGCAGAAGGAGGAGGGAGGAGTCAGCTATCGAGAAGTAGAAGTCAAGAGGATGAAGAGAAGGTTGAGTTGATCAGCAGCAAGAACCCCTCCACGCAGAATCACGCAGTCCAGAGAGGGACTGCGTAGAGCTCTCACGCTGGATGACGCAGAGGGTGCAGGAGATCGCCCCGAGGGTCCGAAATTTGTCTGGAAGGTCTAGTAAATTCCGCCAGGTGTTTGCTGATTTTTGCTGCTCATCAAACTCCTGTAAATGTACTTTCCATTTCTGAAGATAAATATAAAACCCTCATCTGCTGCATCGGTTTTCCCACATTGGGTTTTTTCGGGGACAATCGTCCAAAAATCACTGTGTTCATGTGGTTGTTTCTATTGTGCTACTTGTGTAAATTATCTTTTTGTTCTTATATTCTTAACAATAGTGAAGATCTGCAAATGTGTTTATTTCAGAATTCACTGAAGCATCTGTAAATAACTTATCTCATAAGTAGGAGAAATAAGCCAAGTATTGCAGAAATATTTTCCTCTTGAAAATTTCACACAGATCTGTCCTTTTCTTCCATGCATTAAAGTTTGAAAACCCAATCAATTTGTTGCTCTCTATACAATGCGTCATTTTGACAGATTTAGATAATGTCATAGATACCTACTTGAGTAAGCGACTTTCTCCTTCAGCAGCTTCCTTGATGATGACGAAGAGGTTAGGACCTTCTTCTAAGATAGAAATCTTCAATCTAAGTGTCCTTGAATCCTTGATGGCAAGAGATATTTTCAAAAGATGATGTCCTCTTCAATCAATGTCTTGCATGAAAATCTTTGATGGCAAAGACTGTTTTCTTGAAAAGTTGACCCTTTGAATGATATGAAGGTTTTTCATGAAAATAGCTTGAGAGTCTTCCTTGAAAACTGATTTGACTTTTCACCCAAACTCTGACTTTTGCTTCCTGGAGTGTCTCTTTGTCAAGTAGCCCTTGAATTCAGCACCTTAGCTCTGATTCCATGTTGATAATTTGGAGGGCTAGTGATTAATTCAAAATTCTCTTCTTGATAATTACTTGTGAGGATACTTGAGTTACTTATGTCTTCTCTCTATTAGCTTATTAAATCTTTCATCAAGTCAATTATCAAAAGACGCGAGACACAAGAATTAGGCTCCTAGAGCCAGGGCAAAACCTCTCCCTCTTGGAGAGGAAAACCCACGAGAAATTCTTCCTGTAGATTTTCAGATGACAAGTACCATGACCAAGATTTAGACCCTTGACCTATATATGCATCCAAGACCTTTTCCTTGCTTCTTTGATGTCCTTCAATGTTGATCCTTATTTCTTTCATCAACTTGCATTGTTTTGCACGAACACTTCATTCAAATATAGTTGAGACTTTCTCACTGCTCCTTCTCTTTGGAGTATCTTCAAGATTTGCCCAACTGCTCCAACTTTTCATGAACTTGTCTTGTTGTAGCTGCTTCAAGACAATCTCTGAAACACATCAGAAATCGGCACTGAAACTTGTTTTTTAATCTGCACTTAAACTGTCCTTTACTCCACACTTTAGTCTGCACTTTAATCCGCATTGAAGTCTGCACTGAAGTCTGCACTTTAGTCCGCATTGAAGTCTGCACTTTAGTCCGCACTGAAGTCTGCACTTTAGTCTGCACTTTAGTCCGCACTGAAGCTTTGACCAAAACACATCAAACATCCGCACTGAAACACATCCAACATCCGCACTTTTCTTCCTCAGAAACAGTGTACGTTTGCTTCAGACTTATTCGCAATTTTCCACAGATGAATCCACATTTTTGTCCCTTTCTGCGCAGCATAGGTGGGTATTAATAGTTGTTTGCCCCTGTATATAAGCCGACCTGACTTGTGAACCAATGTGACTATTTGGGAGCCGACAAGACTGTTATGAGGCCGACTTCTCGAGCTGTTTGAAGTCTGACTTGACACATCATTGTTAGTTGATCTTTCATTGTAGATTGAGGGCTGATAATAGCCATTCTTTCACGGTTTATTGGACTAGGTCTTGGAGCATTTCATGACGACTAGGTTCTTCATATACATGACACTAAATACACTTATAAACAGAAGATAAACCCTACATAGACATCAAGAAGAAGTCTATTAACCTAAGATAAAATCTTGCTCATGAAACCCATGAAGCAAGTACAACAAATATACATTTTATTATCTTTTTCTTCATAAAATACATAATTACATAGTCAATATGAAGACCGACCTAGTTACACTTTTCAACAAGAAGCTCAACCTGAAAGGGGAGGTATCAACCCCACATAGATGGTTTAAGGCTATCCACCAACCAAAGGCATGCACAAGGGCATCTCCGTCTCTGGCTACAACTCTGAATCTGGTATGACAGGTTGTGGCTCAGGCTCACTTGATGTGGCTTTGAAGCTTCTATATGACCATCACTTCCCCCCCCTATCAAATACAAGGTGAGAAGATGGAGAAAACTCAACTGCGAGACTTTTTAATACTCTAGAAGAGAGTCTGACATATGACTGAAATATCTTCTTGGTTGTTGAAGCCCATTGCCAAGAAGCGATCCATCCAAGATGAATCTTTGTTCTTGCGGGAGGCTTGTTTTTGAAGCATTTGTGTGAAGAATGAGTGTGTTGACCATAATTCTTGCCCGAGTGAAGCATAAAACAATGATCTTTCACAGGGCCAACTCGGTCACAATGTTGGCATTTGACAACTTTTGGCTGCGAATGTGGAGGAGCATAATCTGGAACAAGTGAAGGTGAACCGCCATGAAGAAACCCAACACTTTGAAATTGAATGGGCTTGGAATAATCTGGAATATGAAAGGACACCTCCTTGTCATATCCAAGACTTGTTCTATGCTTATTATGGGCAAGCTCTTCCCAAGGTATAATGATTGGTTTAGGAAATGCAAGTTGAAATTCTGCTTCTACATGCAAATCTGCTCCTTTATTGGGTACTAGATCAACATTATTGATTTGTTGCTTATGGGAGTCTGTCTCAATGTTTTGAACAGAAACAGGTTCAGAATGATGACTCCACTGTTGTAATTCTTCTTGTTGTAGCTTTAATTCGAGTTGCAAAAACTCAATATTCTCTTATGCATGTTGCAAACAAGTTCTAATATCAAATAGAGTATCCTTGTTGATTTTAATTGTGTTTTCAGTAGTAGACATGATTAGAGTTCTCAATAACTCTAATAAATTATCAATTCGAGCGATTTAAAAGAAACTATCTGGTGACAATGGCTCCAAAGGGCTTTCAAAGTCTTACTCTATGCCTTTTATATGACACCCAACAAACCCATATGACAACCACACACATGCCACAAAATTCAATGCATCAACCAGCGCAATCAACCAGTAAATATACCAGCTCAGTCCTATGAATCATCTCAACATAGAGGTGTTTTAAACCAAGATATGTGACCAAGACTTCAAGTGCACAATGCAATAACGACCAAAGTACATGTAAACTTCAACGAGATAAATATATGTATCCAATGACATGCGTATAGTTCATGGTATATTTAAATAGAAAGACCACCAATTGCATCACTCACAACATATGTAATTTTAACACTTTATAAACGAATACAGTGCGTATACAAACAGTCCAGGCCAGGATTACTAGTCGAAGCACACACATACCATGGTTTGAACATGTTGCAAATTCACAATGCAGAGAATCGCATGGACTCGAGCGTTCTAACCAGGATTGCTTTAAAATATTTCTCAAGACGACTTCACAATGGAGAATTAACGCACAAAGACTCCAATTCAACACTTCAGGTATGAGAATTTACCAACTCACAGAGCTCTAGAGAGAGTATACACGGTTGGTTGTCATCACTTGAGTCCAATGAGAAAAACAAGGTCACAAGTTTGATTACTGGCAAGTTAGATTTTTCTTGCACCAATCCTTGAAAATTTACCGTTGCGGCCCTCCCCAAGCTCGAGTCATGAAACACATATACACTAGTTATTTCTTTGCAAATTTTTTTCCTCTCGCTAGTAGTGAGGAGACTACCACACGATACACAACAAAACCTGAACAATTGAGTGTTTTTCTTTTCATAAAACTAGTATTGATGCACCATAATCATATGTTCGACAACACACTCTCATAGTAGACGACTCCGGTGCTCTCAGATATGTAGAAATTTATGAATCTTATATTTTATGCAGAAATTATTACCGTTAATCCGGTTATGCTCCTCCTACTTATGCAAGTTATGAACTAAATAAATTCAAGTTAAAATCGAAGGAAAACACATAACAGATCTCTACCAATCCAGATCTAGAATAAGCAAATGCACACATTGACAAAGTGACACAATTATTTCTGGACAAATAGTCCCCGGAAATACCCAATGTGGGAAAACCGGTCTCTAGCTGTTGGAGGGTTCTATTATTAAGAATATTTCTGAATACACAAATCTGGGTTCCAGACCTAGAAAACCCGACAGAGAAAACACTAGATCTGCAGCTCACTTGCTGATCTAGGGCCAAAATGATGACTGATCCACACCCTCAAACGAGATTTACAGAACTCAGCCAAGATCAGGGCCTAGAAACCCCAGCGCTGCCCCTGAAAGCCTCTGCGTCAGCCTCTGAAGTCCTCCAAACCCTCAATGTTGCTCCGAAAGAGACTGTGTTACCCCAAACTGGGTGACGTAGTCACTACGCTGCCCCTGAAGGGTCTCTGCGTAACCCCCGAGGAGTTTCCTGCTGAAAATCACGCTGTCCTTGCTGCTGCTGTTGCTGCCTTCTTCTGCATTGTCCTTGAGCTGATCTCTGCCTCTTATGTATTCTACACCCCGGGATCAGATCATCCCCTTCGCCTAAATTCCCCTCTCTGCAGCTGAAACACTTTTGAGTATTCTTAGCAAACCCTGCCCTAGAATCTCAGCTTAGCTTCAGTGCTCTGCCTCTATGTGTCTTTACAAATGACCCCAAGCCTTTCCTTTATACTTTTCTCGTTGACAAATCAACGGCCAAGATTAAATCTTTAATCAATGGCTAAGATTAAAAGAAATCTTGATCCGTGTGACTTGAGACAATTTCATCACATGTTTAATTAAATTCACTTTAATTATTTAAGTTCCCTAAGTTCTAACTTAGGAAATACACTCAAAATAATTAATTAATTAATTTAATATTTTCTAAACTAGATGAAATTTCCCAAATCCTTTTCTGGGTCTTGTAGATCAAGTGTACTCTAGTCTCTCCACAAAATTTGGGAGCTAGAGCACAACTGATGCTACCCCAAATACACAAAATCTCAACACTCCCTCTTAGCATCAAGGGTGTGCTCTAGCAATACATCAGACTCATGCATTACATGATTTTGGGCACTGGTTTTGTGCTGCTGAAGCTTGGCCTGCTGCCACTCAACTCTGCACTGCTGCTGCCCATGACTCTGCCACTGCCACTGCAGCTCCCTCTCAATATGTTGCATCTGTGTTGCTCATAGCACTACCATTACTAATCTGCTGCATTGCAACTTCAGTTTTTGAGAGAAACAACTGAATCTCCTGCCCAACCTTTGACAAACAAGTCTGATGGGCTGCATCCTCATCACTGAAGCTCCATAGGCTTCAGATCTGTGATGGCATCTGAAGAACGATACACAGCTACAGCTCTGCGTGTGTAATCAGACTCCCTCTACACTACTGAAGTCACATCAGTTCCTTGTGCTGAAGTCTATCACGCTACTACTGCATTGCGTTGTCCCTCTAAAGCTTTCTACGTTGCTGCAGCTCTGCACTGTGTAAGCAGTTCTACAATGCGCTGTTGAAGTCACATCAGCCTTTGCGCTGCTACTACTTCTACGCTGTTGCTGCTTTGCTCTGCACTTCTCCTCCCAGCCTTCAGATCTACCTCTGCTTCTGCCTCATCTGTGATCTATGCACCCACTGCTCTACTTGTCCCGCTAATGTCTTAAGGCTGTCGTAGCTCGCTTGTGATCCAAGAGATGAGCTACTCAAGGATCTCGCCTCTCTTCCATGTAGCTCCTCTACATGTCCATGTCACCCCACCTCTGTGGTTCATGAGCACTCATGGCTGCATCATTTTCTGACCCATCATTTGCCACAGATGCTTTGGAAGAAGATGCTTCCTTGTCCTTCTTTTTCTGAGGACAATGACTAGCAAAATGTCCCATTTCACCACATTGGAAGCACTTGATCTTAGAAAGATCCTTCTTGTTCTTTTGTTGCTTCTTTGATGCCAAGGCTGCATCTTCCTCATCTTCCTTCTTCACTTTGCCCAATCCTGGGCTGTGCTGCCTCTTGGTGAATCTGTGAAGTTCTTCTTGACGCAAAATTGACCACAAGCTGTCCCAATCTGGGAGGTCCGCTCTACCCAAGATACTTTGGACAAAGGTTTCCCACTCATCCGTGACTGCATTGAGGGCAGTCCTGACTATCACAGCATCATCCACCGTTGCACCTATTGTAGTCAGCTGATCTCTGATTGACTGCAGTCTTAAGAGGAAGTGCTCCATGTCTTCTCCCTTGGTCATCATGAATGACCTCATTTGGGTCTCCAACAACATTTTTCTTTGGATAGACTTTCCCTCATACAGGGAAGTCAAGGCCTTCCACATCTCGTTAGTTGTCTTCTTCTCAGCTATGTGTGGTACAATATGGTCCTTGATACCATCCATTATCAACCTCTTGGCATGCCCAGCAGCTTCCTTATGCTTCCGAAGGAGATCCGCATCTGTCGATGTGGCCAGAGTCTGCTCTACATGGTCTCTTAGATTAAATGCCTCAAGGATAATCAGGATCCTTGCCTTCCAAACTGAAAAGTTGGAGAGGCCATCCACCTTATCCTGATCACGCAGTCCATGAGGGGCCATCTGCTCAGAATGTGTCCAAACTTTCTTTTCTCTTTTCTAGAGAAATGGATCTAAGGCCCTTGGTGTGTTGGAAATGTTTTCATTGATGACAAAGGAGATGGCAAAGGAGACAACATAGATGCAAAGGAGATGGCAAGAGAAGACTGTTGAAAGGCAAAGAGAGAAAAAAAGGCACCAAGATGTAGAGAGGGTCGAGCAGCAGCAAAAGAAGCAAGGCAGTAAAAGAAGAGAATGCAGAGATAGAGTACAGAGTACAGTGACACAGTGAAACAGTCATGCACAATACAGAGGATGCAGAGACAGAGAATACAGAGGCAGAGCCGTGAGATGAAACGGTCGAGCAGCAGAGAAAGGCTGCAGAGAGTACAGTGAAACAGGATAGAGAATACAGAGGCAGAGACAGAGAATAACAGAGGCGGAGACAGAGAATAATAGAGGTGGAACAAGTAAGGGCGAAATCGAAAAGAAAAATAACAGCGGGGTTATGTGTATATGGGTTAATGCACATTCTGTATATTTAAGCGAAGAATGGAAGTTAAATAAGCAATTGAAGCGAAACTATAAAACACCGGAACCCGGAGTCTAGAACGGAACCATGAGGAATAGTGAAGGCGGTTTCGGTGGAAGAAACAACCTGTATCGCGCTGCCCTTAAGCAGTAAGCTGAATTCACCTTTTTGAACGCGATCTATGTCGCTGATGCCCACGTGTCCTAAAGTGGTTTTCGAATACAACTTTTTTCGCGTAATTTTGGAGAATTATGTGACAAGCATATAAGTTGCGCGATATTACGTGTCGTCCGTCGGATGGAGGTCCAAAGCTCAATTGGAGCGCGAGAGTACATTGACTGTCCGATCTATGCGATGTTTAATGCAAAGAAATATCCTGTGGGGCCAATTGTTGTTTTATATTGACTTTGGTAATTTGCGTGGAGGTTTCATATAGCTTGTTGATGTCGGAGTGCATGAATTGAATGGGCAGCGACATAAAAATTCCTAAGTCAGAGCCTTTATATTATAATGTGCTGATGGTTGGTTATTAACCAAGGTTAAGACTTATTACAATGTTGAGAAAGGCGGAGATTATAACGTATATTAATATAGGTTGATATATATGAAGCGGACCTGTGTAATTGGGTTTATACGCTGAGCACAGCATATTCATATGCGTGGTATATACCTATGTTGAAATGTGATAAAGCCTAAGGTGGGTTTTATTATAAGGTTCATAATAAATTGAATGGGGCCGTAATATATGTCCATATATTATAAGTGATATGCAAGTCACCAAGGGATGCTACATATGATGGTTAGCATATAGCAGTACGTTGTGGGCCCGAGAGCTATTACATGAAGTCGGGTTTTGATATCTATTGCAATGTTAATATGTTACATGGCTAAGTCTATGCTGTGAGCGGAAGCATTAAACAATCTATGGAGCCCGAAAGGTTAAGTCTGAGCCAAAGTCTTAATAGAATGTTGACGGAGGATATTATATGTGTAGTGTGGGACCCCCCTACATAAAATTCCGAGAATCTTAACCCAAGCTGAAAGATACATGAAAGTCCAAGCAGCAAAGTATATATATATATATATATATATATATATATATGGGTAGCGCTTTATATACAAAGGACCAAGACTACAATACAAAGCATATGTATTATATTATTGTGTGCGAGATCAAAAGAACAAAAGGTTCTATTGTTTGGGTTTAAAACAAACGAAGTAATATAAGGTGGGACCCTTATGAATCGCATTGAAGAAAATTATGGCAGCGGAACATGTTAATAAAAGTTCCGATGGCGATGGCGGACCCGATATGTTATACATGGTGACTCATATTTGATTGAGTTCCGGCGTAAAGTGCAGCACAGTGAACCATCGCATCGGAGGTGAAAGAATGACGAACAGGTTGATAGTTCCGATTGCGATTGAGCGATTGGATGATAGCCGTCGGATTTGCTGAGGGATGGACGGCGGATATGAATCGATTGATCATATGGTGGGGGCCTTTGCTAATCGCATCGGCGGAAATGAAATAACCAAAAGCTGAAGAGTAAAACGATATTAACACGATAAGTATATATGTATATATATGAAACAAGAGGTATATATTTACTCTTATCAGTGAACAGTAATCCATCGCATCGGATGAAAGGAGTAGTGGCACAATACCATTGAAAGTTCCGATTGCGATCATAGCATTGGAACCACCGCAAAGGAAGCCATCGCATCGAAACAAGCCAAAACAGCGGAACAGGTTAATAAAGCTTGCGATTGCGATCAATCGCAATCGGAAAACTTTGGAGAAGGATCATCGCATCGAAGCATAAGAAAATTTCGAATGGTGGGCCCGAAGGGGCATTTTATGTATTAAAGGGTCTTTTATTATGGCTCCAAGAGGAATTTGCGTTATATTGAAAGGGCAGTTTATGTGTTAAAAACGCTTTATTATTATGCCGAGAGTTGAAGTGCGTTATATAAAAAGCGCAGTTACATATATACAGCAGTTACACCAGGACAGTGAACAGGAGAGCAAGCAGAGCCGAAAAAGACAAACACAGTCACAGAAAAGACAAACACACGGTGATCCAAAACTGAATGGGTTGATTTGTAATCCATATTGTAACTGAATGTAAACATTTTTTATTGGTTTATATTGTTTGTGATGCACTGGCAAGTCTCCGTAGGAAATAAAACTCCACTATAAAACTGAAAGTTGTATAAATTGCTGAAATTTTCTGAATGAGCTGCATAAAGAAGTGAGGAGGCAAAAGGCAAAGAGTCAGGGCTATTCACTTTGAATTCCCTGAGGAATACAAACTGTTATGAGGCAAACTGTATAAAGCATATTACATTGATATACAGAAAGAAGTGAGAGAATGCAGAGTATGAAGAATTGAGACAGAGAAGATAAGAAAAAGGAGGAGCAGAAAGAGATGCTACATAACAGAGCTGATATCTAAGGTAAATCAGCAAATATTTTCTTTTGATTGAATGAGGAAGTTGGAGTTTCCCTATCAAGTTGAAGCTTGATAGATGTCAGCTGTAGCTGACTGAGGTTGGAGCCTCCTATAGGTTGGTGCCTGCAGAAAATCAGTGGTGAGAGCGAGTTGGAGCTTGCCTTTGCATCACAACAATACCAAGATGTGGTTTTCTCCCTTTATGGGTTTCCACTTATATCTGTTGTCTCTGTTTGTGTTGCCTATGTGTTGATATGTTCTATCCAATCTGCTTAATGCTTGCTACTCTCATAATAAGTTTGGTGCAACATTATCTTAATACTTGCTGCTACATATTAAGACTGTTCACATATTAAGTTGGTCATAAAATTAAGTTGTAAATAAGCTTGATGAAAAGTTTTAAAAAGCTCATGTATGTGTTAAACTGATTCAACCCCACCCCTCTCAGTTTAACTAAGGATTCAACATGGTGAAACAGGTGCCTTATGCTCCCTCTGACACTTGACTTACCTCCTTGGAAATCTACCAAATCAACTATGATTCAGCTTCTTCTTTGATCCTCTGACCAAACTGTAAGTTTCCTTTGGCAAGAAACTTTTTGAGAAGCTGATCTCCTCCCACTCTTTGTCAATTGTGCTAAGGCTAAAAATCTGAAGACTTCAAAATTTTAACCCCGCCAGCTCTTCTGAATTTCTGCAGTCTTTCCTGGATCTGACAGATTAAAATCTGAATCACACTAGCTGGCTTCAGACTAAAACAACATTGTTTCTAAGCTACCTTTGCGCAGTAATTGTGTGGGCTTGCTAGGACACAGCGTTGGACAGCGTCACCCTTCCCTCTGCATGAATCTGCTCCTGGAAACTGCATTGTCCCTTCAGATCCGAGTTTCTGGTGCTTTTCTAGATGCTTTCTATAGCTAGATCCTTCAGATTCTCCTGCTGGTGACCCTCCTAGATCTGCAATTGCTCTGATACAATGTAGAAATTTCTGAATCTTATACTTTATGCAGAAATTATTACCGTTAATCCGATTATGCTCCTCCTACTTATGCAAGTTATTAACTGAATAAATTCAAGTTAAAATCAAAGCAAAACACATAACAGATCTCTACCAATCCAGATCTAGAATAAGCACATGCACACATTGACAAAGTGACAGTTATTTCTAGACAAATAGACCCCGAAAAAACCCAATGTGGGAAAACCGGTCTCTAACTGCTGGAGGGTTCTATTATTAAGAATATTTCTGAATACACAAGTCTGGGTTCCAGATCTGGAAAACCCGACAGAGAAAACACTAGATCTGCATCTCACTCGCTGATCTAGAGCCAAAATGATGACTAATCCACACCCTCAAACAGGATTTACAGAACTCAGCCAAGATCAAGGCCTAGAAACCCCAGCGCTGCCCCTGAAAGCCTCTGCGTCAGCCTCTGAAGTCCTCCAAACCCTCAGCGCTGCTCCAGAAGGGACTGCGTTACCCCACACTGGGTGACGCAGTCACTACGCTGCCCCTGAAAGGTTTCTGCGTAACCCTTGAGGGTTTCCTACTGAAAATCACGTTGTCCTTGGAGGGACTGCGTTGTCCTTGCTGTTGCTGCTGCTGCCTTCTTCTGCGTTGTCCTCGAGCTAATCTCTGCCTCTTGTGTATTCTAGACCTTGGGATCAAATCATCCCCTTGGCCTAAATTCCCCTCTCGGCAGCTGAAACACTTCCGAGTATTCTTAGCAAACCCTGCACTAGAATCTCAGCTTAGCTTCAATGCTCTGCCTTTATGTGTCTTTACAAATGACCCCAAGCCTTTCCTTTGTACTTTTCTCGTTGACAAATCAATGACCAAAATTAAATCTTTAATCAATGGCTAAGATTAAAAGAAAACTTGATCCGTGTGACTTAAGACAATTTCAGCACATGTTTAATTAATTTCACTTTAATTATTTAAGTTCCCTAAATTTTAATTTAGGAAATACACTTAAAATAATTAAATAATTTAATATTCCTAAACCAGATGAAATTTCCCAAATCCTTTTCTGGGTCTTGTAGATCAAGTGTACTCTAGTCCCTCCACAAAATTTGGGAGCTAGAGCACAACTGACGCTACACCAAATACACAAAATCTCAACAATATATATTACACAACAGCTATAAAAAAACAACAAACGAGCACTAGCAGGAAATGTTTTAACAATCAATAGCGCAGGGATTTTCGAGGTTGCAATGTGGACGCTGGAGGACATGAAAAGCAGCAATTATTTCCTTGTGGATTTGATTCTTATTACTTGGGTCACATGCCAAGCATGCGCTGGTAAGGTCGATGAAGCTATTGAACTCTCTAAATGAGTTGAGGATTACAACTGCAAACCCTCCATACTGTCGTATAATATATTTTTGAATTTGTTGATTGAAAAAAACCGCATTGAAACAGCCCTAGGCTTCTTCAGAGACTATTTGTGCAGGAAATGTTTTAATAGACGGAAGCCCTTAAATTTATCACATAATGATTACATATGGCATGTACAAGAAAATCGTGTGAACTATTAAACTGAGCATGATTATTTTTTTCAACAAAATCATAGTTAATTGATTCTCATATGAGTCAAGCCTTGAGTCTGAGAAAGAGTTATGGGATTCAGAGAGAAAAAGACTTAGACTGATACAAAGAATGCCCACAGAAAATAACACAAAATGAGGAAAAGTCATCGAGAGGATTGGATGCAACAATGTTTTTCTTGACTATAAATTTTGGGGCAAGATTTTCAGAGGGGACGTTTTTTCTTGTTACTGGACAACGTGTTAGAAGCAAAGCAAAGAGTGTAGTGCAAAGATATTACTCAAGCAAAAAATGGAATGAGCATCGAATAGAGGAAACAGTCGTGGAGAGTAATTCCTGGCATGGCAGAGTAACTCCTGACAAGGAATAGTTGAGCATTGAGCAGAAGAAATTGGCATGGAGCGATGAAACGCTCAAGCAAAAATAGAAAATTTGACAGGCCTTGGGAAGAGTAATGCCTACTGTGTTCGGACCAGAACACAGATTTGCGGAACGCACCTGAATTATAGGAGGAGCCAATTTAGACCAGTAGATATTTAGAATTGAAAAGCGCTCAGCCTAGGCAGACAGAACTGGCCATAAAAGAAAGTGGGCTCACACTTGAGCAGGGCAGGAGATCGCCCGCTCTAATATCATGTTAAACATAACCATGGTGGAGACAAAATATGAATGATAAAACAATGAATTGCGTTTACTATTAACATAGATGTACATTTATAAAACATTCTTGTGATTGTTGGATTCATCATCCAACGTCTCTTGGACTCCTTTTGACCGTTTAACTTCCACACCATAACCCTTAGTGGATTAGGTGCCCACTATTTTCTCCAACAATAATACACAGTTACCTCAACCAGAATCGACCCCCAGCCAGTGCATTTACTTACAACCAACCACGAAATGAGTGTAGACTCCCTTTAATGAGAAATTCGGCCTTTGGTGTTGAAGAAAAATGACTCCCTTTGAATGTGGACTCGGTCTCCTAAAGCAAACTTTGACCCAGTGCACAAAGAGGTAATTTCGACCTTTTGACAGTGCCAAACTGGGCTATCTCTCAATCTTTTCAACTCACCATTTGGAGGAAGCATGTGGTCCCCATTACAGCAGCCAAATCGAGCCCATATCAATCTAGAAACTTGGATTCTTCATAGGTATTCTTCAGCTTGTCAAGATGAGATAGTAAGCACTATGTAAGATATTAAAATCAATTCATAACACCTCTTCAAGCTCAAGATCTCATGCAAATAATCTACTCCTTTGAATCCCAACAATGAAATCTGAGGGATTTCACTCCTTGAACCAATTAGAGTGTATAGTTTCAACATTGAAACCAGATATGGCGGCTAGGGTTTCTTAAACCCTAAACTCCTCTCCAAAAACTCTCTAAGAGATCTTTTCTCAAAAACACAAGTGAATGAATGAGAAGGGTCTCCTCATTTTTCACTTTCATAAACTCATGGCCACTTTTGCCGCCATTTTACCCTTTTACCTTTCCTAAAGTCACTTTATAAAGTTAAAGTGACTTTTTATTTTCCTAGGAAATGCCCCCTTTTTCACCCCTTGGATTTTTATAATGTTTCCCTAGGCAAATTAAGTCCTCTTATTAAATTTTTCCCCACTTTAGCCTACGAGAACCATGTTAGGCTAGCAGGCTCCATCATAAGCTTCCTAAGTGGTCAAGGACATTACAATTAGAGGTAAATCACAAAAAGAAGTTCCAAAGCAAGGAGTACAACAATAAATTTATAAAGCATGGGAATTAAGGTTATTGGGTATACAATACAATGACTAGATAGACTCGATATTACTGGCAAAAGAAGTCATAGGCTTTGTGACGTTGTTGACCACTCTTCGTCAACGACCCCGTAGCAGTACACCCCCATTTTTTCAAATGGGACTTATCACGTTCAAGGCTCGTGTCATCCAGATTTCATCGTCGATCGACAGCTGACATTGTTATAAATGATGTAAACCCATTCTGCATTTTATGATGTAAATGATCTAAGTAAGACCGTCCATGTATGTGACAACCTAGGTAAGCCTAGTATGTTGTTGATGACTTCCATTCTAGGAGGTTTTTTGTCTCACTGATTCACGAAAGTGATCGGCAGAGTTTTTCCCTCCAACCTCACCCCAAAGCTAGGGTGGAATTTGTCATCAGCATGCTAAGTGAGTCCTAGTGTTTTTTATCGAGTCCTTGTAAAAGTAGCTTGAGCTACTTGGTCTACTAGATCATATTTTGAGTCGCAGAATTGGGTATTTATTTGAGGGTCTATACAAATGGGTTTTCCCCCCTTCATGTATGTAAAAGTATTATCTCATGTAAAAGAGGGTTGGAAAAATAATTATAATCCCCTCTTAGTCAATTAATTAAATTTTCTGGTCAATTAATTAATAAAATCCTAAACCAGAAATTTAATTAATTTAGGGTCCTAAATTAGGATTAAATCTTTAAAGGCAAAATTTGTAGGTCCTTGGAAAATGATTTTGAAAGCCCCAAACCAAGGGAATATTGAGAATTTTAAGAAATATTGGACCCTTGGGCCTTGGTGGTTAAGTCAAAGTCAAAATTGTGGGGTAATTAACTCAAAAATAGTATTTTTGAGTTAATTAAAATTGAATTAAATGATAAATTCGTTTTTTCCCCAAAATTTTAATTTCAACGCTCCGGATTAAAAGATAATTAAATCTTTTGAACGGTTGAGATTATTTTGACGAGGATCATCCAAACTAGCCGTTAGAGATCTAGTCCTATAAATTTAGAGGTCTTTGTCATTATTGAGTCATCCGATCTCAGAATCGTGCACTTGCTCTTAGAAGCTCTTGTAAACTTTTTGAGGAATAAAGCTAAAGACTTTGGGGTTACAAATCTGGATGTTCCTTCTTAGATCTATGTGGTGAATTGTCTCTAAACTCTGCTACTTGGTTTCTTGCATTTTATGGTTGATGGCCTACATGGATTAATCTGCATACATGTATCTTGTGCAGTTTTCTGGGTTTATAAAATAACATTCTGATTTTTTCTAAGGGTATCATGTTGTTTTCTTAAATCTCTATCAGTCTAAAATTCAGATCTAAGTGTGCAGGGATTTTTTTTTTAAGATTGGGCGTCTGGGGAAGTCTTTGGTTGGACCAGCCGACTCTCAATAAACATAAATCTGATAAGCTCTTTATTTGTTAAATTTCGGGTCTATCTTACGATATTTGTGATTTTGCAGGGTTTCGAAGGCTTGTGCCTCTCACTAAAACTTTAAATTTCTGAAAATTGTGCTAAATGAATTTCAGATCTGACCATGAGGGTTTTAAATTGTAAACTAGCTGTAAATTTGTAATTTATCTGTGAGGGTTTAATTATTTCTTGGTGTGTGTCTTCAGATCTGACTGATTGTTGCAGGTTACAGGTTCAAATCGAAATTTTTTTAAGATCTAGGGCAGATCTGGCTTCCAAAGGCCAGATCTGGCCTCAAAGCCGCCACTGTGGGCAAGATCTAGTTTCAGAATCGCTGTTGGTGGCAGATCTGCATGATATTTAATTTGAAGAACAAATCTGAGATTGTAGGGAGAAATTTTTTTAATTTGAAAGGAAAATTTTAATTTGATTGGGTTATTCATCCTCTGCCCAACGTCCTCAATCAGTGCCTCTGCTCATCGAACTTTCAAACTGCCCTACCTGCAAACAAGTGAAACAAAAAAATAAAATAAAACGCAGTGTTAAATTTGAACCGTCCACCATCCATGCGATCGTTTCCCTTTTCGTCTTTGCATCATTCTATGCCTTAACCGCCATCTCTCTGTGATCAAGTCTGCGTTCCTCACAAATTCCTCCGCAGTCTGGATAGGCTCAATCATTGCCCCACCTGGCCCA